>CM033390.1:17517815-18095775 GCA_019426215.1 Buddleja alternifolia
AAATAAGTGAAGTTATTACTCAGTATACTGAAAGTATTTAAAAAACTAAATATTGATTCAAACACCCCTTATTTGCCTCAAAACTCTTCAACTCCCCCCTCCCCAATATATTGATGGAAAAAATGTCGGCGATTTACGTAAAATTATAAATTTACTTTCCACCCATCTACTATAATATATAGTATTTTTTTTCCCATTTTTAATTAAATTTCAGTATATTTTGACTCAAGATTGATCTAATGTTAACTTCGTTTAATAATTTAACAAAAAAATATTATTGTAGTATTATAAAAAAATAAGATGTACTAAACTTGATTACCAAATAAACTCATATAAATTTTTATGATTGGTATTAATACATTATTTTTTGTTACGTTCCAACCTTCTACTAATATATAAATTAAATGTTATTGATAATTCATTTTTTCACTGAGAATCATATTTTTTTCAATAAAGCTAATCATTAATTTTTTATATATTATATTACTTATTAAGATCAAATGATAAATCCATTTATGCCATTTTTATTATATAACATGTGTACACTTACTTATGAGCACAACTTTTTCTATTATGTTAATTAGTGATCAAGTTAAAAAAAAAAAACATCTTTCTTTTTAAAGGTATAGATGATGCTACTCTGTGAAAAAAGACATGGCATGTATATATAGTTAAACAATTATATAAATAATTTTAATTTTTTTTTTATGGAAGTGCAACGATTAGAATGCAAGCCATAATAAGAATTTTTTCTGATATCTATATATATATATATATATATATATATAAATGCAATCAAGTTATTCAAGAAAATAGGAGAACATTCATGAAATTCTTTTTGAAGGACAAATGTTATAATATAGTAGTCATGAAAATTTTGAGCAACTAATTTAAAATCTATTGTTTATTCTTTCTATAAGAAATCATGTTTTTATATTTATTTAATTTAATAAAATTATCATTTTTTTTTATCCCCGATGGCAAATGCAAATGCAAAAAAAAAAAAAAAGATTGAGGTTAAGTTAACTTAATTTTAATTACATTGTAGCATATGTGTGTAAAAGAATTTATCATTTTAAACCAAGGGCATTTTTGTTCATCAATATGTTTAGGGATGTTTTAATAATTTTCTCACAAATTTTGGGGGTGGGGGGTGGGGGTTGAAGGTTTCCATTGTTTAGGGAGGTAATTGATGTCTTCCCTATAGTACGGGGGTTACAGTTATAGAACTAAATCATCGGTGTTGGTGAATAATATTTATTTGAAATATGACTAACACTTTGTTAGGAATTTTTTTTTTTTTTACTTCTACAATTTTTAACAATAAAATGTGATTATATAAATGAAAAGATATATTCAATAGTAGCAAATCAAATAAAAGGAAAGTAACATCTACGCAAATCTATTTGGAATGTAAATGAGTTTCAAAATAGAGAAATATTGAATGATCATGAAAAGACTTGTATGGTTGCTTTAAAAAATAGAGAAATAAACAAATAAAACTAGCGGATAAAAAAGAAACAAGAAGCTACCTAAATCTCCAATTTTTGAGCCATAATGAAGAGACCATTTCAAGTACACAAAGAACTCAAGTAGAGGAATGAATAAAAGGGGGGGCTCCATTAAAAAGAAACAGGAGAATAACAAATGAAGCACAAATTAACATGTAATAAAAAAAAACACAAATTTAAATAAGAATTTTTTAATTTACATTATTCTCTAGGTTTCAATTTTCACCGAACTTGTTTCTTTATTTCAAATCAACCAATATTTAGTTTTTCAAATTATAGTTTATTGATAACAATTCAATTAATAAAATTATTATTGAAATAAACAAGAATTGGTGATACATCCATGAGAAATGCAAGTCAAATCTCGGTGAGTAGTGTGCCTGTGTGTACTTTAGCGCAATTAATCAAGATTTATATGATAATTAAGTTCACTATAACTATGAATTTAAAGTTTTGAGAATTATATCGGACCAAGACATCTCTAATTGAAACAAATACTAAGAAAATTGAAGAAAGAATCGCCCTTACATTAAAGTTTGTGTATAAACTTTTCTATTTTTTTACAAGGGATAATTAACAAAAAACAATTGGTTTAGAGGGTGTTTGATACAATCGATATCAGTTAGGGGCAAAATGCAATTTTTAGTTGATCATTCTGTTAATTTTTTGTATTATTTTTCACAAAACATGAATTTTTAATTCAATTTAGCTTAATTTACAACATAGTAATCAAAGGATAGTGGATAACAGCAGATAATAAAAATAGCATCTAATATCTAATCAATTTAAATTAGAAAAACAAAATAATTTGTATTGTTACATATTTATAGATGGTATTCAAATCATAATATAATTAAATTAAAAAGACTAAAATAGTATTTCATACAAACACTTCAAATAAAATAATATTTTCATTTCTAATTTTAGAAATTCTTATAAAATTTAAAAAATTTAACTCGATTTTATTTTGTTTAAATAATAATCTATATAAATATTCTTATTTATTTGAATAAGAAAATATTATTCTCATTTCTTATATAAAAAAATTTGTTTTTTTATTTAATTAATCCATTAAACTTTCCATTAAGTTAGATATGATTTTTTAATTATAAAATAAATATAGTATATCTAACGGGTCAAAAGTCCAAGTCCATGAAGTTTGGGGTAAAGTGAAACTCAGGTTGAGTGGAAGGCGAGCGGTCCGAGACTTTTTAATGATATTTTGCATTTGCATTCTATTTCATTTTTTGCCTCAATCTCAATGTGATGATGAGTTGGAAAATCATTTTGAGATGGAGTTCTCTAGAGTAAATAAACTGAGGAAAACAATTCAATGTGCTCTTGCAAAAACCCGTCAATTTTGGCATTTATGATAGAAATATGCATTCAAACAGAACAAAAAGTTAATAGATACTGTGAGGTACGATCAACGCCTTCTCACTTGAACGATTAACTATACGATTTTTCTATGGTGATCTGGTGTATGCTTTGGAAAATGATGGTTGGTAGGGTGGAATAATTTCTGAAATTGAAATGAAGGAAAGTATTATGTCCACTTCGAGTTCTTTAAAATTGAGATTGCTTATCCCCAAGTAGGCTAAAAGTGCATCAAGATTGGAAAACCTGGTAGGTGGTCCCTTGACCTTCCAAATACTAACATGAAGAGTTAGATGCTCATTTTCATTTTATTTTATTGATAAAATCATCTTTTTACCCTCTAGCATTATTTTAATAAGAATTTGTTGATTGACGAGCAAACGAGAGAAAATTTTAAAAATATGTTGAAAAGAACAGAACAGTTAACTTCAAAAGAATTTGAGGTAATATTCAATTAATATTTCTTATATTAGTTTACATGACCCTTGAAGGTACACATCATGAGATTAAGTGATAAATAAGACGAGCATTGTGTTGGATTACCTTGCATTATTTACTTTTTCACAATTATAAAAATCACATTTAAATCCAAAAGGTATGCACCCAGTCCCCGTATTTGTCATATATAATAATATTGATAGTTAAATGGTAGTTAATTTCATATTCAAAAATAATTATATAGTAACATACATTACATATTTGATTTTCAAGGTTATGTTTAATTTCTTACTTGGATCAAATTTTTAACTTTGTTTTACTTGACCAAATATATATATATATATATATATATATATATATTTGATGATATGACATTAAAGTTATAAAAATTGGATAGACTTTGTAAGTTCACTAAAGTAAAACAAAATAAAAATATTCTTATGTTATGTAATCTCCTATATTCCGCCACAAAGTCTGCTAAAAATTGCAAATGGAACTCTTCAAAAAGTTTCAATATGAAAGATAATTAAAAAATAACACACTATAGAGTGTGAAGAGATGATGTAAACAAACAAAGCAATTGATAATAAACAATAAGGAAGAGGACATGAACAATATAATTTCAAGTGATGATGTAGAGACTAGAGACATTAAGCAATTTGATTTATAAAAAGGGAAAATGACATTTTTCGTCCCTCATGTGAAGCAAATGTGGCACTTTAGTCCCTCAAGTAAAAAATGTGGCACTTAAGTCCCTCATGTGGTAAATTTGTACCACTTATGTCCTTCTATCCAATTTCCGACCATTTATTTCTGGCTAAACTCGCACATGATCCCCACATGCCATTTACCAAGGGTAAATATGTCCTTACAGCCTATTATCTCAACCCAAAACTAATTTTGTCACTTTGGTCCTTCAAAAGGGCCAGAAAAAGTGGTGTTCATTCACACCTGGTTCTCTGCCATTAATTGTTAATGGCAGAGGCTTCCATTTTTGTCCGACAAAGAAGTTGCTTCCCTGCCTTGTCCCAAAAATGGTCGGAAACAATGTGCTATTGTATGCGACTCTCCAAGCTTAAGTGCTCTTGGACCGATGCGAATCCAGAAAGGAGGTTTTATGCTTGTGAACTACACCAAGTAAGTTTCAGTCATTAAGCTTGCGAATTGATTTTGAATGAAATAAATACAACCTATTAACTTATACATGAATATATTGGGTTGCAGAATATAGGAGGTTGTGGATTTTTTGTTTGGTTGGATCCACCAATTTGTGAGCGTTCAAGAAATGTGATTCCCGGACTTTTGAGGTCTATAGATAGGCTAGAAGCTAAGTTGGAAAATGCTCCTCGAAGGGAGAAACGAGAGAGACGAGAATGGATGGCTCTGTTGATATCTTGGGTCATTTTTCTCTTAATTTTTTTTGGTAATTTTTGGGTTTAATCTTGTGAATTTTTTGATGTTAACCAAACCCTAGCTTTCCCCCTCTTCAACCCGTCTATATTTTGGAAATGAAAAAATGAATTTACCGTTGTTTAGTTTTGAGTTGAGATAATAGGCTGTAAGGACATATTTACCCCTAGTAAATAGCATGTGGGAATCACGTGCAAGCTTAGCCAGTAATAAATGGCCGAAAATTGGATAAAAGCACATAAGTGGTACAAATTTACCTCATGAGGGACTTAAGTGCCACATTTTCTACTTGAGGGACTAAAGTGCCACATTTGCTCCACTTGAGGGACGAAAAGTGTCATTTTCCTATATAAAAACAAATCCATAAAGTCAAGTAAACAGAAGGTTTGCAATGTGCATCAAGATCAAACAAGAGAATGACTAATGAGATGTTGAAATAAGATTAAACTTACTTTTATTTATATTTTATGATACTTGCCAATTCACTTTAATAATTGGATAGAGATTAAATTTATTTACGAAGTGTTCTTCGAAAATTTTAATTTTATTCATTCCAGCATTTAAGTTTTGCAATTATTTTAATAAATTCGTATGACGTGCAGCACACGTGTCATTTAGTAGTATATTAAAATGTTAAAACTTTGTGTTGCAGCAAAGACCGTTCATTTGTGGATTGAGAGTATAATAAAATCCAAATTCCAACACAAAGTAACATGAACAGTTTGATTTCTTTATTGATTGAAAAATTAACAAGAACATGCATATTCAATACAAGTACAACATCATGAAACTGTTCAATTGAGCAGTTGACATGAAAGGGAAGAATATTAAAATCTAGTAATTATGCTTACCAAAAAAATAGACAGAAAACAAATATTGAATTAGAAGAATTAAAAAATCAGACCACCTCCAAATTAATAACCTAGTTGAGTATAACATTTTCTTTTTCTTCGGTAAGATCTTCAACATTGTCATCAGAAGTCGCATCGACGCATTTCAAACGTTTCAAATTCAGATGAATGCCCAATGATCCACAAGCACGACGCTTTTGATCCTCGATCATTTGTTCAGAAAGTCCCCATTTTTTAAGCTCATCAACTTTGTGATGAATAGCTAGGCTGTATTCTTCATTATGTCCTAACTGTAAAACTCTGTATTCACAATTACCTGGGTTCGTTAGACCCTCGAATTGCTCAACGGTCCAATTAAACCATTTCATGAGAAAGAGAAGAATGGTTAGTCCATGGGAAACAATAATCAAGTTCAGATCATCCGTGTCTGATGGATCGTTGCTAAATTTGTTTGATTCCATATCCCTCCATAGCCCTTCAAGAAAAGCTGGAAAATCATGTACAACTTTGTTGTTAGAATGTTTGTTCTAGGGACAATTTAGTGTTATGTGACTATGTTTGGGGAGATTGCATGCAACAACAAAAACAACTTCACTGAGTTTCAGATATATGATACGTGATCTATATTTAAATAATTTGAATGTAACAAACATAAATATCATTTTTACAAGATGTACAATCCTGAAATAATTATTAGGGATAATTACACTCACATCCTCTCAATGATGGAGTAATTACACAAATCTCCCCTCATTAATTGATAATTACAAACACACCCCCCTCAGGGGTCTATTTGTAGGTTTACAGGGGTGCAATTGTAAGAATTGTTATGCACACAGGGGGTGCAATTGTAATAAATCTTTAACATGAGGAGTGTGTTTGTAACCATGGTTCGCCGGCGTTCCAAAGTTCCATGGCAATTCGTTTTTGTACGTGAAAGCTTGTGACCCGGCCGAAAAACGGCGAGACGGGCGAGATTTGGTTCCGACGCGGCCGTTCCGCCGATTTTCCGGCATCGGAACGGTCTGAACGGCAGATTAAAGGGAAAAAAACTAAACTTTATCCTAAACCTCTTCTTCACCACTTGAATAGGCCCCCTTAGTACTCACTCCGACCCCCCACCAGTGGAAAGAAAGAAAGTAAAGAAATTATTGGAAGGTGGAAAGGAAGGAAGAAGATAGAAGAAAGAAAAGATAGAAAAAAAATCATTACCTGCAGGAAAAAAAGGAAGAAGACGGAGGGAAAAATAGAAAGTGAGAAGAAAGAGGAAAAGACAAAGAAGAAAAGAAAAAAATAAAAGAAAAAGAAATTTAAAATATTAATATAATTTACAAGTTCATATATATATATATACACAAAATAATTTAAAAGCATATAGGAATATCATTAAGGTTCACCTGTGCCTTCAAAGTTTTGGAAAGCTGCATATATGTACTTCCTATATGTCTTTTGCTTATCTAGGTGTACTTTGTTAGACATTTTTTTCTTTAATAGGTGCACACAAGTCAATTAATAGATGAAAACTATAGGAAATATCAAAGAAAGAGTGGCCAAAATGTAATCATACATTATTTTTAATAGCATTAGTACACTCTATTTTATTAGCTATTGTTGTTCAAAATTTTCCAATAAAGAAAGTTAGATATTCAATACAATATTCACTAATTATAAATCTTTTTAGGATTTTTTTAAATAATTTTTGAGCAATTTAAGCTAAAAAGTCGTGGAACGGCCGCGACCGTTCCGCGACATTGCCATAGAACTAGAACGGTGGCCTCCGCAACAACCACCGCGACCATTCTGGCGAACCATATTTGTAACTATCAATTAGTAAGGGGATATTTGTGTAATTACCTCATCATTGAGGGGTGAGTGTAATTATCCCTAGTTATTAAGTTAACAAACTTTTGAATAGAAAGATAAAATTATGCTGACTCTCAACTGGTCTCTTATTCGTACAGATTAAAATCAGAAACGAATATATAAGGAGTGTTTGTTTGCAAATTATTCTGCTTATAAAGTTATTAAAAGTTGGGAGGGGGGGGGCGGGGGGGGGAATCATACGTGCAAGCACAAATGGAAAGGCATTATAATTTTATTTTTTTTCGGGGGAAATGTTTGAAGAAAAAGTGATTCCAAATCAACTTAATTATTTTCGGAAAATACAAGATTACCCTTACCAGACAAGTTTTTTGGTTTCAGATTCTAATAAGAATAGTTTAGGATTATTTAAATATATATAATTGATGAACAAAAGTATCAAAATCAGTCTGAGCACCCTCATTGCCAACTTTGAGTATAATTTATCATCACTTAATTTTAGACTATTAGAAGCGTAATAAGTTCAGTTTGCAATCATCACTCCTATATTCGTAGTCATAATGAAAACTAGTCATAATTAGAAGTAAGTGACATGTTTGTTTAAGAAATATAAACATTAGAACAAAGAGTGTGTATATATATATATATCTATATATATAGGAGATGAAATTATATATAACTTACTGGAAACCCTATCGTAAACATCAGCGCTGGACTCTCCATCAGGAACTCTGTAGAAGAATTTGCCATACCTCATTCTTGTTTTCTTGATCTTCTTCCTCTTCTCCACTTCCTGGAAATTACCAAAATGTTGTTCCCTCAATCTACATTCTTCACCAACTCCAATTACTTTCTCTTTCGAGAACGTTTCTCTGATCCCTTCCATTGTTTCCCTCGTCCGATTCGAGGGTGAAACGTAAAAAAACACCTTACAATTAGTATTTTCATCAGAAACAATATCCCTGATTTTTAAACCTGTTTCCTTAGCCTGATGGCTACCCTTTTCACTTAACTTGATCTTGTAATTAGGTATGTATTCAAGAACCTCTTCGTCCTCGTTAACTTGGCTTTCGCCATGGCGCACTAATATTATGCGCTTTGGCAGGTTTGTTTGCTTCCGCTTTATGTGGGAGAATGATTTTCCATTTGGTGAGTTGTTAGTGTTGTTGTTTGCCATTCTACACGAGGCTAGGCGAGGCGAAAAAGTATTTAAAAGTGAAAATAATTATTTTTGAAAGTCGATAATATATATTGTTTTTAGGAATATGAATGTATAGGTTGTGGAGAGGATTAGTGAGTGAATGTGTATTTATAGGTGCAGCTCCCATGCATGTGTCATTAACTTTTTCTCGTCTTTTTCACTTTGAACAGAAATAGCTATCAAGAAATAATAAAGAAAGAAAAATGGCTTGTCGTACGGTGCAGTACTAAGACTTTGAACCAATTGACTCTTTATTCGAACGCCTTTCCCATATGTTACTCAGAAATTTACTGAGTTTTGAAAAAGAAAGAAAGAAATGTGCATGAAACTACGGAAATAATTGTGTTATTTTGGTATTTTGTTTCTTAAAGAATTTTAAGGAAATACAGCCATACTTTAATAACTAATATTGCTGTCGTCCCATTAACGAAATCTAGTTATTTATCTTAACAATGTAACACGAGTCGTGGTTGGTGATAGTGTTTGTTATTGCTGGATTTGATGAATTATGTATATAGATTGAGGTATGAAATAGTGAAAGTATTTTGTCAAAATATAAGTTTTAGAACACTTGACATGTGACGATACTTGTTTTGTAATTAATTGAACGTGACCCAAATCTATCTAATTAGAATTGTTCAATATAACAATAATAATCGCAGATAGACATATCACCCAAAATATATATCACCAGATATATATATTTAAATTGTACCGTAATTAATACATTAATCTAAATGCTCCAAAGAACATAAACCACACGAAACAATGAGAAAATTATTCATTTCAGACAATCTATATGGTCAAGGAAAGTCATAATTTACATGAAAGTTCTCTCTTGTCTTTTAGTATGAACCAAGCTGGAGAAAGCTTTCTTGAGCAAAAAGCTGGAGAAAGTTTGTAGTAAAATTTTATCGCAATTTGACCATTTCAAGAGGCTGGGAGCGTAGAAGACTCTTCTGTTGAAGGTGGACTCTGACTCAATGTTAAGATAGTCCCAATCAATTTGTAGATTGTATCAATGCTGTCATTCCAATGAGTTTCTAGCGTCAATTTCAGCCCAAAATTTTTAAATTTTGTGGTTGTTTGACTAATATGCTCTTGAAATCTCTAAATTTTATGTAGAAATCAAATCTATCCTCAACTCGAGGAGAGTTCTAACTTCCAATTCAGTCTCAAATTTAGTTTTAGTTCTCTAACTTAGAAAGGTAATTTTCATGTTAAATTTGTAAAAGTATAATTCCCCTTAATTATATTACTAAGCATAATGAGGTTAATATAGAGAGTACAGGAGAATAATAATAAAGGAAACAAATAAAGAGAATCCTAATCAAATATAAACTCAAACACTCCCCCACAGTTAAAATGATGAGCACACGGATGTTAAGATTAGAGCGAAATTCATGAAAAAGAGACGATGGCAACCTTTTGGTGAAGATGTCACTAAACTAGCGTGAGGAGGGAACATGCAATATATGAACCTCACCTAAAGCAACTTGTTCAAGTAAAAAGTGTAAATTTAATTTTATATGTTTGGTACGTTGGTGCTATACTGCGTTGGAAGAAAGGTAGATAGATGTTATCATAGTAAACAATGGTGACTTTCTGTAGGGGACAATGAAGCTTAAGAAGAAGGTTGTGAAGCTTAGTTGTTTCAGCAACAACATTGTCAACACCATGATACTCAACCTCGGCACTAGAGCGAGAAATGACATGCTGATGTTTGGAAGACCAAGAGATGATATTATCACTACGAAAAACACAGTAACCGGAAGTGAGGCGATGAGTGTCGGGATAGCCAGCCCAGTCAGCGTCGGAGTAAGCAAGTAGGTGAGATGTCTAAGCGAGAGGCCGTGATGCAGCCTCGGACTAGCCAAGTTGGTGTGTGCTTTTGTGGTCTATCATAATATCCATGTTGAACATAGCCATATCTATCATAATCTTGATCGTATGTCCTGTTTTGACGTTGATACTGAGTTTGTCGTTGGTGTTTCAGTGGGGCTGGTCTAGGGTGCGATTTATGCACTTAAAGCTTGGTATATGATTCTTCTTAGTAGAATAGACTATTAGCCTTTTGAGAATTTAGATGATTCTTTCTTGAAGAATCAACTACATTCAATTTCCCTATTAACCTAAGACGGGTATGTACAGCTTACACTACTACAAAAATACACTATTACAGCGCACCTATTACAGCGGTCTTGCAAAACTATTGTAATAGGGGTTCTCGGTTCTGACGTATTACAGCGGTTCTACCCGAACCGCTGTCAGATAAAATTAATAAAAAAAATTGGGATATGACAGTGGTTCGTATCGAACCGCTGTCATAGTGCCGGATATGACAGCGGTTCGTTCGAACCACTGTCATAGTGCTTCAGAAAAAAAAAAACTAAAAATATATGACAGTGGTTCGACCACGAACCGCTGTCACAGACCGAAACTATGACAGCGATTTAATCGAACCACTGTCAGAAAGAAAAAAAAATGGGTATGACAGCGGTTCGTATCCGAACCGCTGTCATAGGCGGCGGATTTTTACGTATAACCCGGCCGCCCCCTCCTCTCTCTCTCTCTCTAATTCTCTCTCTCTCTCTTTCAACTCTCTCTTTCAACCCCCCCCCCCCAACCACCCCACCACCACCACCACCGTGCACCACCTCTCGCTCTCTCGCACTCTCTCTCGCTCTCTCTCTCTCGGTCTCTCTCTCTCTCTACTCGACCTCTCGCCGCCGACCACCGCCGCCGTTCGCTCCCCTCTTTCGGTATCTCTCTCTCTCTCTTTCTAGATCTATATATATGTGCATATATATATATATATGTACATATTCTATATATATATATATATAACTCTTCCTATATATATATAAGGACCGTCGCCACCGCACCCGCCATCACCATTTAGTGTGTAATTTTTTTTAGATAAATATATATATACACACACACACATAGAGTATAGAGTTAAATATTTGTGTATGTATATTTGTGTATGTGTGGGTGTATGTATATTTGTGTATATGTGGGTGTATGTATATATATTTGTGTATGTGTGTGCATGTATGTTTGTGTATATGTGGGTCTATGTATATATATTTGTGTATGTGTGTGTATGCATGTATATTTGTGTATATGTGGGTGTATGTATATATATTTGTGTATGTGTGGGTGTATGTATATTTGTGTATATGTGGATGTATATGTATATATTTGTGTATGTGTGGGTGTATGTATATTTGTGTATGTATGGATGTATGTATATTTGTGTATTCTTGAGATTTGCCTATTTATTGAAAAATTTAAGGGAAATAGGGATTTGACTGAATTTACTGTTAATTTGGATTAGTGGGGTGTTAATTACGTTTGATTTGGGATTAAATTGTGGTTATTTTGTGGTTTAGGGTACATTGATCCAACTAGTGATTTATATTTATACTTAGTTGTTGAAAATATGATATTTTATTTGTAGTTTTATGAGATTTATGTGATCCAACTGGTGGTCAATATTTGTAGTTGCTGGAAATATGATATTTTATGTGATCCAACTGGTGATCAGTATATATTTATAAAATGATGCTTTATTTTTAGTTTTATGTGATTTATGTGATCCAACTGGTGATCAATATTTTCGTATAGTGAGATCGACATTTTGAGTTTGTTGTGGGTGAAAGATTAGAATATTGGGTTTGTTGTGGTTAAAAGATATTAATTTTGTTGGTTGCAAGTTTGGGGCAAGATTAAGTCGAGAACTTGGTAGAAATTTTTGTCGGTACTCTGCCGAATTTTTTCTAGGATAACAGAAAATAAATTAAAATTAAAATAATTTAATTAATTCAACTCAACTAATATTAAAATTATTTAATATAATTAATTAAGATCGAAATTGGATTTTAGCGGATCGTACGATCCGAATTTTGTTGATTGCAACCTACCCGATTGAAAATTAAGTCGAGAACTTGGTAGAAATTTTTGCGTTGTTACTCAGCCGAATTTTTTCTAGAATAATGGGAAATAAATTAAAATGAAAATTATTTAATTAATTCAACTATCAACTGATGATAAAATTGTTTAATGTAATTAATTCAGAATCAAGATGGGTCGAAGTTGGATTTTAGCGGATCGTATGTCGGAACAGTATGAGAAAGGGGTGAAAGAGTTCATAAATTTTGCGGTTGAGCATGCACCAGATCGAACTAGGATCACTTGCCCGTGTTTACATTGTTGTTTTGGAAAGAGAATTAGTCCACGTGAGTTGGAAGATCATTTGGTGTGTAATGGAATTGATAAAAGCTACACACGTTAGACAAGACACGGTGAAAGCAGTGTCACGTCAGATGATTTGGGTGGTACATCATATCCATCACAGGATTTCAACATGAATGATTATGAGCCTGATCGTTTGGAAGAGATGACAAATGTGATTGAAGAGGATTTGCGAAATTGTCCTAAAATGTTTGACAATTTGACAAGTAATTCGAAGACACCACTGTATAGTGGTAGTAAATTCACAAGATTGAAAGCAGTCCTAAACCTATGCAAGTTAAAAGCCAACAATGGGTGGAGTGATAAGAGTTTCACAGACTTACTTGGTCTATTAAAAAGCATGCTACCTGAGGATAATGTGTTACCTAATCGTACTTATGAGGCTAAACGGATGTTAACCTCAATTGGCATGGGATATGAGAGGATACATGACTGTCTCAATGATTGCATATTATTTAGAACTGACTATGCATCATTGAAGGCCTGTCCGAAATGTGGCGCCTCACGATACAAGAAGAATTGATGTGCTCCTGTCAAAACCATGTGGTATTTGCCTATAATACCACGATTTAAGTGCATGTACAATAGTAAAGAGTTAGCCAAGGACTTGACATGGCATGCTGACAGAAGGCTTGAAGAAATGATTGAAGATGACAAGATTCGACACCCCTCATTTCTGGGAAAATACACGAAGATGATGTCTATTAGTGCCCAGATCACTATAGACATTGAGGAACACATTATGAATTTTGCATTCCCAGAGTATATTGGGAAGGAGGAGATCTGTCACCTTTTGCATCAAAAAGAGATAGGAGCCTCTATCATTACAGCGTACATAAAGTAAGTTTTTTAATTATTTTATTGCATCTGAACTATAATTATATTCGTTACTCGAAATTCATTTTTTTTGCTCAATTTAGATGTTTGTGGGTTAAGTACGTGATCCCCGAAGGGAAAGAAGCAAGTTCCGGGTTCCGTAGCCCACATTTCATATCTGCGAGAACAAGCCCGCAAATTCAACAAGTGCAGTACATAGCACGTGCTATGATACAGAGTGCACAAATGAATAAGTTATTTCTTGCACCTTACAACACCGGGTGAGCTACTAAAGACTCAACTTTAATTTGTAAAACTAGTTACGCAAAACAAATTTTGAACTTATCTTTTGAATGTTTTTTATGGGACATTGATTATTGCTTGCAATTGATCCATTTCAAGAGGTTGTTTACTATCTGGATTATTTGCATGGTGAGCCGGATTACCAAGATGATATGACACAAAAAATTACTGGCTGAACCGCTGTCATAGCATTCACCCTATTACAGTGGTTTTTATGGACCTATTACAACGGTTTTTATGGACTTATTAAAGCGGTTTTTAACCGCTGTAATAGGTCAAAACCATATAACAGCGGTACCTATGACAGCGGTTAAAACCACTGTAATAGGCCCAAAAAAATCGCTGTAATAGGTCATTTCTGTAGTAGTGAATCAGTAAGTTTTTCATTCAATCAATGTATCCCTTATATTTAATATTTTTTTCAAGTGTATATTTATTTCACATAATTGCTTGTTTTTGACATATTTTCTTGTTTTTTATATGTTTTATAGGGCTGTGCACATATTTCGTGCAAATCACAACAACCATTCCAAGAAATCTGAAAACTCGGCCTGTCAATGGTTTAAAATAAAGGTTAGCGTTTTCTAGTTTCAAGAGATTATATATTCATATAGAAGTTAGTGTTTTAATACAACGTAACTTTGATTACTTTTGTAGTGCCCTGGGCAGACCAACGATGTGGATTGTGGCTACTTCGTTATGAGATTCATGAAAGAAGTTATTAGCCACTGATAATCTATAATCCCAACAGCGGTTTGCATAATCCTAATATATACTTAATTTCTATTCCTTTTGAAGTTATTAAACCTTTGGCAGGTAATTGAAACGTCATTTCAATTTGCAATTAATCTCTATATATATCTTGCAGTACTTTCATGATTCTCAATCCTTCTATACTCAAAAGCAAATTGATGAAGTACGCTGCGAAGTGGCACGTTGCATTTTCTTAGCAGCTCCTTAGAAATTAGGTAATGTATTTTTTGTACATTTTGACTTGTTGTAAATTGTGATTTGATTTATTGTATTTAAATTGTCTTGAGTAATTTAATTAGTTGATTGTAAATTAACACGTGATCATTTATTGGAAATTATAAAATTTTGTTGTTGGAGGAAAGAGATGGTAATATTGAAGTTTGGGGTGGTTGTTATTTATGTTGAATATGTTTTTCTGTGTAGGTGAAATTTGTTGAGTTGGTTTATTGAATATTACTGTACAGGAATATTACCATAATAGAGTGCCAAAATATAAAAAAGAAAAAAAAAATCTGACCCTATGACAGCAGTTTAGCCGGAACCGCTATCATAGGGTCGCAAAAAATAAAATAAAAAATTTAATTCAAACCCTATGACAGCGGTTTCGAATTAAATTTATCTTTATTTTTTGCGACCCTATGACAGCGGTTAGGATTCACCCTATTACATCGGTTTTTATGAAAGTGCTGTAATAGGTCCAAACCATATAACAGCGATACCTATGCCCAAAAAAAATCGATGTAATAGGTCATTTATGTAGTAGTGTTATTTGGCCTCTCACAAAACGCATTTTGCACATACAGTTGTTTCCTGTTTGTGTTACTATTAACAAAGGCTACGCCTTTGGAGTTTTGTCCTTGACCTTTGTTGGGTGCCGTAACTTTTGATTCTTTCAGTTTATTACCAAATTTAGCAAAGCCTAAACCAATCTTTTCACTAAAAACTCTAGTTACTCCAGTCATATTGTCTAGCTTTCTTGATATTTTCAACAATGATGTGACAAGCTGCTTTGATTTGGCAAGTTTGGCTATAAGTTCAGATTCTCACTTGACTACCATATAAAGATCACTTTTCAATGGAGAGTTTCGAGGTTCAAGTGATTTGTTCTTTTGAATGCATAATTGTTGAACTTACAACTCTGGCTTGAGCGTCAGATTTTCACTCTTAAGAGTTGAAATCTCTTCAGAGTCTTCATGATATAGTTTAGCGGTTTCTCGATGCCTCTCATGATAATCATTTTGTTGAATAGCTTTTCATAAGAAAGAGGATTAAATAGATCATTATTTACCTCAAATAGTGAGTATGCAGACAAGATAAGCGATGAGTCAATTGAGAGCTCTTCATCTCTACTTTCTTCTAATGACTCCATATTTTTCTTTTGGTGCGGAAATTGATTCTGACTTCACTTGCAAACCTTGTTGTCTAAGGCTGCTCTTGAATTGGTTTTTTTCCTCTCTGTCTTGCTTGGAAGGCTTAGCAATAATGATCAGTTGCCTGCAGTTATAATAATGATCAGTTTTTAATTCATGTTCATATGCTAACTTTCTTTTAACCTCTGGTCTTAGTGCTACGGGCGCTGAGAAATTCTGATTTGGGGACGCTTGGTACTGAACTGGCACTTAAGGAAGTGGTGCAGAATACATAGGAGCTTAATACTGAGACGCTTGGACAGGGGAATGAGTTTGATATGGAGTTTGTCCCTTTGGAGGATAGGAATTTATTTATTTTCATATCTCATGAATTTCTTAAACTTCTTAACATATAGCGCAAATTCTTCGTCCTCATTGGATTCTGATACTTGACTTTTACTAATTGATTTACCTTTTACTATTGCTATAAGGGCTCCGGCTTCATTGGTTGAAATTAACACATCCCCGACTTCATCTTACTCAAATTCAAAGGCCCCAAGTCCTGAAAATACATCTTCTAGAGTAAGAAACGCCAATATCTGAGATTCTAAGAAGACTTGAATATTTTATTGACAATCTCCGTATTGGTCAACTCCTTTTTTAATGACACTAATTCTGTTATAAGAACAATCTACTTTGCTTCCATCTGATCTAGCGTCTCATTGTGTCACATCTTAAAGTGCTCGAATTTTTGCATGGCCATAGAGAGCTTATTTTCCTTCATTTGTGCAGAGCCTTGAACACATTGTAGCCAACTTATTCCAAATTTTCTTAGTTGTTTTACAGGACTTTATCTTGTTGAACAATCCCTCTTTATCGTTCAACGTTGAGTAGAGAGTGTTACGTCCATCATTATCTTAATTCGCTCTTTTTCGCTCATGGTAGTCCATTCAACTTTAAGTTTTTCAACAAAACCGTTTGGAGTAGCATCATCTGCTCCAGGAGCTCTAATTGTGATTTTCATGAATTTGATAGGTCCACCTATAATAATATCACACTCTTCATCATCAAAAGAGTATAAATATTTAAACACTTTAAGTTTCCATGAATCATAATTTGACTCGGTCAACTTAGGAATTTTAGAATAAGCCATGTTACGTATGAGATGATTTTTAAAAACAAGCAACTATTTCATTTTTTTTGAAAAAGGATCTAAACAAGCGATTCTCTTTCAGAGTACGCGCTGAATGCGCTATCTGTCGGGCTTCCCCCGACCCTTAGGATCAACTAACCCATGTGCAAGTGCCGTTCACATGGAACCTTTCCCTTCTTCGACCTTCAAAGTTCTCATTTGAATATTTGCTACTACCACCAAGATCCGCACCGACGGCCGCTCCGCCCAGGCTCATACCCAGGGTTTTGCGGCGACCGCTGCGCCCTCCTACTCATCGGGGCCTGGCTCTTGCCCCGACGGCCATGCAGTTATGCTTGGAAATGCTGAGGCCATGTTTGGTTATGTTTTGGGATGGTATTTTGGTGAGAATTATTAGTGAAAAATTTATGGGGACATGTGCATATTTGATGAGATTGTGTTTGGTTTTATTTTGGGGGTTGGTTTTTAGATGTTTTTTAAGGTGATATAGTGTTTGGTTTTGTTTCTAGAGGGAACAAAAGTTACTGTAGCAGTCAAATCATGAAGCTTTCGTCTGTTAATAATTAGTTAATGATTGAAAGTTAAGAGAGGGGAGAGGCAAAAGTAATGGACAATACTTAGGTTGTAGATTTTTAAATAAATAATCATTGTGTTTTCTTTTGGACCAAAAACGTAACATATTTTTGGCCCAAATTTGTGTCAACCAAACACAATTGGGCCAAAATTTTGGACCAAATTGGATTTGGAAACATATCCAAACATAGCCTAAGGTTTCTACTTCAACCACTCTGATACCACTTGTTGATCCTAAGTGGCATACGAAAAGGGTCTAGAGGGGGAGGGTTGAATAGACGTTGAAGTACTTTTCGAACTTCAAAAGCTTTCGCACCACAAAATATTTTGAATGCTGACATAAATTCTTATTGCTTGGACAAACTTCAAATGGAGAAAATTTATAAACTTAATTTAGACTCAAATTTTGAGCGCTTAACCAAAGTAGGGTTAAAGCTTTCAATTCTTATATTAGGATAAGCACAACGGAAATGATTTTAGTCATATTTTGGATTTATTTAAAATAATTTTTGGTTGTTCGAATATGAATTAGTCACTTTGCTTGTTTTGCGAGTAAAACTTAGCATTAATAATATGCTTTTATGTAAGATATGCAATAGAAAATAAAAACAATAAAAGTGTAAAATAAATGAGACAAGTCGTTGTAAGGTTCATTAAGTGTGTATAATCCCACCTACGTCGTTCTTCTCCTTTTGCACTTGGAGGCAACTCACTATACAGATTCTCAGAGCATCACACAGATTGATTCTACAAGATATATAGTAAATAAGGTGAAGATGATCTTGAGTTCCTTGATCATACAGACTTCAACTCCAATGATACTCTTCAAAATCAAGCTTCTTTCACCCAAATATTGTTTAATCTTCAACTTCTTCTTCACACAGATGAAGGATTGGAGGGGGTTTTCTCCCTAGGGTTTGTTTGTTTTGGAAGTTCAAACAACTTAATATATCAATATAATAGAGCGGTGTTCTTCTAAAAAGAAGTATGAGATATCGGCGACTGTCTAGAGGGATTTGGTGAAAAGCTTAAGAATTTTGGCTATGGATGTTTGAGCTTTTCTTGGAAGTACTTTTTACTTTAGAATGCAATAGAAAGATCTTCAAAATGTGCGTAGATGTGCATCAGTTAAAGTTTGCTATGAAGGCCCATTTATAAGCGATTTTTTAGGAAAAGTGTATGTTGGGCCTATTCTCTGGCGTGTACCTTTCACTTGAGCTAGTGAACCACATCCGTACTTTGTTCCCTAAAATTCTACTGCAAAAAGTTGGTGTGATAGACACTTAAGCTGATAGTCCAATCAGGTAGGCTTATCCATACATGAATTGTCCTTTTCATATTTAATGCTCTTATCAAATATTAAATGCATTTGAAATTAATATTCATTGAAAATAAATGTCCTTTACTGATTGTTAAGTCCTTCTTGACTTGGATTTATTTATTTCAGAAAAATGTAGTCGCTTGGACACTTATTCAATTCCTGAATGATCTTTAGCGCTTGTTGGACGCTTAGATCAATCTTGATCTTCTTCTAACTTCAGACACTGATTATAAACTTCAATTAGACTCACCTAGAATTCTATCAGCGTTTAAGCTTTCCAATACTTAGCCCAAAATTTAAAAAGATAAAAATTAAGCCTCACACAAATCTAATACACTTTCAATGCTTATACATATTCTTTAATGAAATCATAAACTTATATACTTTTTGGGGTCTAACATAAAACATATCTTGTAATCATCAAAGCATCTAACGAAACATTAAATTTCCTAACACATTTCGACTTTAATAATTGGATAGAGTTTATTTTTATTTATGAAGTGTTCTTCGAAAATTTTAATTCTATTCATTCCGGTATTTAAATTTTGCAGTTCTTTTAATAAATTTATATGAACCACGTGCAGCGCACCTGTCCTTTGCCAGTGTATTAAAATGTTAAAACCTTGTGTTGCAGCAAAGACCATTCATTATTGATTGAGAGTTTAATATAATCCAAATTCCAACACAAAGTAACATGAACAGTTTGATTCTTTATTGATTGAAAAATTAACAAGAACATGCATATTCAATACAAGTACAACATCATGAAACTGTTCAATTGAGCAGTTAACATGAAAGTGAAGAATATTAAAATCTAGTAATTATGCTTACCAAAATAAATAGACAGAAAACAATTATTCAATTAGAAGAATTAAAAAATCAGACCAACTCCAAATTAATAACCTAGTTGAGTATAACAATTTCTTTTTCTTCGCTATGATCTTCAACATTGTCATCAGAAGTCGCATCGATGCATTTCAAAGGTTTCAAATTCAAATGAATGCCGAATGATCCACAAGCACGACGCTTCTGATCCTCGATCATTTGTTCAGAAAGTCCCCATTTTTTAAGCTCATCAACTTTGTGATGAATAGCTAGGCTGTATTCTTCATTATGTCCCAACTGTAAAACTCTGTATTCACAATTACCTGGGTTCATTAGATCCTCGAATTGATCGACGGTCCAGTTAAACCATTTCATGAGAAAGAGAAGAATGGTTAATCCATGGGAAACAATAATCAAGTTCACTTCATCCGTGTCTGATGGACCGTTGCTAAATTTGTTTGATTCCATATCCCTCCATAGCCCTTCAAGAAAAGCTGGAAAATATTGTACAACTTTGTTGTTAGAATGTTTGTGCTAGGGACAATTTAGTGTTGTGTGACTGTGTGTGGGGAGATTGCACGCAACAACAATTACAACTTCAGTGAGTTTCAGATATATGATACGGGATCTATATTTAAATAACTTAAATGTAACAAACATAAATATCGTATTGACAAGATGTATGATCATGAAATATATAAGGAGTGTTTGCAAACAATTCTGCTTATAAAGTTATTTGAAGTTGGGAAAAAAAATCATACGTCAGTAGTATTTGCAAGCAAAAATGGAAAGTGATAATTTGTTATTTTTTCGGGGATATGTTTGAAGAAAAAGTGATTCCAAATCAACTTAATTATTTTTAGAAAAATGCAAGGTTAATTATTTTAGGAAAATGCAAGGTTACCCCTACTAGACAAATTTTTTGGGTACAGATTCTAATAATAGTAGTTTAGGATTATTTAAAAATAATTGATGAACAAGAGTATCAAAATCAGTCTGAGCACCCTCATTCCCAACTTTTAAGAGTATAATATATCATCCCTCAATTTTAGACTATTAGAAGCATAATAAGTTCAGTTTGTAGTAATCACTCCTATAGGCTATAGTCATAATGAAAACTTGTCATAATTAGAACAAAGAGTGTAAATATATATAGGAGAGGAAATTATATATAACTTACTGGAAACCCTATCGTAAACATCAGCGCTGGACTCTCCATCAGGAACTCTGTAGAAGAATTTGCCATACCTCATTCTTGTTTTCTTGATCTTCTTCCTCTTCTCCACTTCCTGGAAATTACCAAAATGTTGTTCCCTCAATCTACATTCTTCACCAACTCCAATTACTTTCTCTTTCGAGAACGTTTCTCTGATCCCTTCCATTGTTTCCCTCGTCCGATTCGAGGGTGAAACGTAGAAAAACACCTTACAATTAGTATTTTCATCAGAAACAATATCCCTGATTTTTAAACCTGTTTCCTTAGCCTGATGGCTACCCTTTTCACTTAATTTGATCTTGTAATTAGGTATGTATTCAAGAACCTCTTCGTCCTCGTTAACTTGGCTTTCGCCATGGCGCACTAATATTATGCGCTTTGGCAGGTTTGTTTGCTTCCGCTTTATGTGGGAGAATGATTTTCCATTTGATGAGTTGTTAGTGTTGTTGTTTGCCATTCTACACGAGGCTAGGCGAGGCGAAAAAGTATTTAAAAGTGAAAATAATTATTTTTGAAAGTCGATAATATATATTGTTTTTAGGAATATGAATGTATAGGTTGGTGGAGAGGATTAGTGAGTGAATGTGTATTTATAGGTGCAGCTCCCATGCATGTGTCATTAACTTTTTCTCGTCTTTTTCACTTTGAACAGAAATAGCTATCAAGAAATAATAAAGAAAGAAAAATGGCTTGTCTTACGGTGCAGTACTAAGACTTTGAACCAATGCTATATGTTACTCAGAAATTTACTGAGTTTGAAGAAGAAAGAAAGTAAGAAAGGTGCATGAAACCAGGAAAGTTGGGTTATTACTAGGTTTTAGTTAGTAATACAATAATCAGATTTTGGTATTTTCCTTTCACAATTTTAAGGAAACTAGTAAAAACTACGTGTGTTGCACGTAAATGCCCCCTTTTTTTATACAAATGATAAAGAAATATAACCTTTAACATAAGTTTATGTATTTTGCCTAGTTTTTGTGATATCATTCACTTTTTTGTTTTTTTTCTTGTTGATCACTTTCTCCAAGAAATTATAGTTAATTTATCATCTTCTACTAATTTGGTCGTTGAAGTTCTATCAACCTTTTCATTTGTTTCTTTTTTGGCTACTTTACGCATGTATTGTTTATTTGATGGTTAGGTTCTCATCTTCTCTTTGCACAGTCATCAATTAATTTGACGTCATTCAATTAATTTGGATTCCTCCACTCAAGTTATACTTGGTTTGGAATAATTGTTGACATTCAGGCTTTTAGAGTCGTGTTAATTAGAAACCAATAACTCAAAATGCTAAATAGATACGTATCATTCATGGACCTTGTAGCTATGAAGGAATATAAGTGGTTAAAAAGATAAAAGTGGACATTCAAATAATCTCTACACTAAAATAAAGTTTGAATTTAAAAAATAGCATAAAGGTATATTGTGAACCAACTACGTTGATCATACATTTCAAAAATCAAGGATCAAAATTTTCTTGCATCACTAATTATATATATTCGCCAATCCTCCCAGTTAAAGTAAAAAAAAAAAACTTACGGCCCATTCTCTATCCTCACAACCTTTAGCACATCAGAGATTAAAAAGAGAGAAAACAAAGGGGCTGCAATATGACAAAGAACCGAGCGACATGAACACCAAGTTATATATGAAATAATTGTAGTTAGAAAAGTTTTTGCACCATTCAACATGACACTAATATTGTTCCAGGAGCTTGACCTCTAGAAGCCACATTTCATAACTATATATATGGACTTTTGCAACGGCCACCATCATCATGAAAATGCCCCTCTATTTACTTTTTAGCCTGTTTGCATTCCATGCGTTTTTTTTAAAATTTATTTATTTTAAAAGACCTAAGCATATTTATTATGCAAGAATAATTGCAGAACTACTCACTTAAAAATTCTACACGGGAAGTTGAAAGATGCACATTTTTGTTCTCTCTTATTTTGCTAAGTGGTGGGGGCTTGGCTTCACTATTTATAGTTTGTAGGAAAGTGAAGGATTTTATAACAATAATTGGTAAGGATACACAAGTCAATTCACAATTGGAAAAAACACTAAGATTATTATACACTTGTCGTGCAAGCATGATATACAATACAAGATGCAAAATTTTTTTGCAATAATCCACTTATCGTGCAAGCATGATATACAATATCAGATGCAAAACTACTTTGCAATAGAAAATCTCATTTGAATTACAGCGTTGTCTGTTAACAAAATCTACTTATTTATCTTAAAAATGTAACACGCTTTTGGTTAGTGATCATAGCTAATTAAGTTTATTATTATTGGATTGATTAATTACATCTATTATGTATAAAGTTGATCATGTATAAAAGAGTAAGAGTAATAGTCACCGTACAAGTTTTAGAACACTTGGACATGTGACAATACTTGTTTTTTAATTAATTGAATGCGGTCAAATTCGATCAAATTAGAATTGTGCAATATAATAAGAAAAAATTGTATTTTTCGTTCCATATATTTGACTTTTTTTTAAATTTTGGTCTCATTCGTTATGAGATTCTCACATTATAGTTCGTAACTTTTAAAACTTCTCATATTTTGTCTCAAAAGAATTTTCCATCCAAAACTTAACGATTAACTGCATTAGTTAATATTTTGACCGATTTTTCAGGAGAGAATTCATTGGTGAATGCACCCGCACACGAATTATATTCAATATTACGATATTTCTATTCAGAATCATGTGTCACTCACGCACAAAATCTCCCCAAAAGTTGACTAACGGAGTTGACCATTATATTTTGAATGAAAAATTCGATGGGGACCAAATGTGAGAATTTTTAGAAGTTATAGGATACCATGCGAGAATTCGTTACGAATGAGACCAAAATAAAAAGGGAGCTGACATTGGCACTCCAAAAATTACTACTGGAGCTCCACTTTTCAGTATTTTTAGAATAAAAGTTGTATTGAATAGTGGAGTGTCAATAACACGTTTGGAGTGCCAATATCATTTACCAATAAAAAATAGCCAAATATATGGACCAAAAGTACGATCTTCCCATTTAATAATAATTGTAGATAGACGCGTATCGGTCAAAGTTATGCTGCTAGATTTGTAAATTTACATTGTACCATTATTAATACATTAATCAATTTTCCAAAGAACATTAACCACAAGAAAAGTTGAGAAAATTATTTATTCCATACTATCTAAATGCTCAACGAAAGTCATAGTTTAGATGTAATTTCTATCTTGTCTGTTTAGAATGAAACAAGCTGGAGAAAGTTGGTAGTAAAACTACATCGCAATTTGACCATTTCAAGAGGCAAGGAGCGTGGAAGACTCTTCTGTGGAAGGAGGACTCTGACTTTGTCATAAATGATTTAAAATTATATAAATATATATATATATGCATATATATATTGCTAATAGATAATAAAATGATATATAGTACGTATACCTTCGACTAAGATGTCGAATCATAGGTAAATTTAAAGTGTAAATATAGACCCAATCAATTTGTAGTTTGTATCAATATTGTTGCTCCGGACAATTTTATGTCTGACCGACTACAATGTTGCGAGTGTGTAAAGTGTTTATCTCTATCAAACACGTGTGTGTGAAGACCAAACACAATACACTTTATTATGTGAAACAAATAAACACGTGGACCATTGGTCTTGGTCTAATATAAATTTTTTCCTATCACTTCAATCAATTTCTAGCGTCCATTTCAGCCCAAAATTGTTAGTTTGGTTATTTGACTAATATAATCTTGAAATCCCTAAAATTTAAATAAAATTCAAATTCTATCTCAACTTTTGAGGAGAGCTCCAACTTCTAATTCAGTCTCAAATTGATTTTAATGCTCTAAGTTTGTCTCCGAGAGGTAATTTCATGTTAAATAATTTTTTCTTACAACAATACAACAATATTAGAACGTATAGTTAAACAAACAGGGAAATAATTAATTAGACAAACAATCATCATACTGTACATAGTATTATACTATATGTTAAATTAGAGAAAACCTTGTAAGAAAAATTGTATTGCTATAATTCTAAAGTACATATAGTTACAAGAGAGAATACAACAAAAACTCTAGCTTAGCAAACAAGGAACAATATAAAAAGAAACCTAATACAAAAATATAACTAAGATAATACCCTTATTTAATACTCCGCCGCAGTCGAAACAGGAGGATCACGTGCACAGGCTGGGCCGAAAATCAAAAAATAGTTATGATGGCAATCCTTTCGTAAAAATGTCTGCGAATTGATGCGCGGATGGTACATGTAAGACACGCACATGACCCAAAGCCACCCTTTCTCTCACAAAGTGAATATCAATTTCTATATGTTTGGTTCGTTGGTGCTGTATGGGATTATAAACAATATATAGAGAACTGATATTGTCGCAACAGACAACGATGGCAAAAGAAAAAGGACAATGTAATTCGAAGTGAAGATTACGAGTCCAAGAATCTTCAGCTATTGCATTCGCAACGCCAGATATTCAGCTTGAGTTCTAGAACTAGAAATGACAGGCTGACATTTAGAAGACCAAAAAATGAGATTATCACCGAGGAAGACACAGTAATCGGATGTGGAATGGCGTGTATCACGGCAACGGGCCCAATCTGCATCAGAATGCACAATAAGACGATCGGTACAAGAGGGACAAATATAAAGACCAAGGGAGAGGGAGCCTTTGAGGTAGCGGAGAATGCGCTTCAACGCATGGAAATGTGGCTTATTTGGATCATGCATAAACATATATATTTTTTGCACAACATAAGAAATATCAGGTTCAGTGATTGTGAGATATTGAAGGGCACCGGCAAAACTACAGTAAAGAGTGGGATCATAGACAGGCTGTCCGAAAGAGGGAAGTTTAGCTTAGGTATCGATGGGTGTGGCACAAGGATTACAATCGGTGATAGAAGCATGGTCGACAATATCACAGGCAAATTTCCATTGGGAAAGAGAGAGACCAGGCGTGGCGTTAGCTATAGAAATACCAAGAAAATAGTGAAGGGGACCAAGATTAGTCATAGCACACTCGAAAGAGGAAGCGAGTGATAGAGGAAAGTGAGGAGGAGGAAGCAGTAAGGACAATACGTCGACATAAAGGAGAAGATAAGCAGTGTCGTAACCATGGGGACGAATAAAAAGAGAGGTGTCGTCTTTATTGCCAACAAAGCCGAGGGAGGTGAGAAAAGGCACAAATCGCTGGTACCAAGCTTGAGGGGCTTGTTTAAGTCCGTAAAGAGCCTTTTTGAGGTGACAAACATGGTATCAGCCTAACAAACTATTCTCTCCTCCGTCGATTGTCAACTCTTCCGCTCTCTAAAGTCATCCGCCTCGCGACGCAAATTCTTCACTTTCTCAACCTTTACCGCCGACAGCCTCTCTTTCGGTAAATCTGTTTTGGTCATTTCTTCTTCCTTGTTCTTTGTATTCTTTGTTATTTTATCGTTATCATGGCTAATCCAACCAATATCACCAAAACACCCGATCATCCACCCCATCCGCATACACCTGCTCATCCCGCCTATACCGTCAACACGGTTTTTCATCTTTTCAATTTTAAATTAAGTGAGGAAGATCCTCATTTTATATTCTGGAAAACTATTTTTTCTGACATATGACGCAATTACTGGGTTCTTGGTCACATAATGGGCCGTCTTTACAAAAAAATGATAATGATGAACATTGGTATTCCCTTGATTCTTAAATTAAAACATTAATGTATAATTCTGTTGATGCAAATGGATTTGGGATAATCTAGAATCTTTTTTTAATAATAATAAACCATTCCGTTCTCTTCAATTGCAAGAAAGGTTTCGTAATTACAAAAAAGGGGGTTATCAATTTTCGATTTTTGTGGCGACATGAAAAGACTTGCTAATAATTTAGAAGATGTCGACTCATCCATCTCCGATCGAGAACTCGTCCTTCAAATTCTAAACAATGTACTGATTCCTACACTAGCATCATTGATGTAATTACCCACAAAACACCTTTTCCATCCTTTGCCAAGCTCTTATACCATGCTAGATTAGAAAAAAAGCCGTAAAAAATATTGTATTGTTACTCAAAATATATATATTTACAAGAGAGAATACAATAAAAATCCTAGTTTAGTAAACAAGGAACAATATACAAAAAAAAAAAAACTAATAAAAAATATAACTAAGATAATATCCTTATTTAAAACTATAAACTAGCTTAAGCAAATTCAGCAAATGATGATCAGAGCAATTATCACAACTTGTGTATTTAAAATTGAAGCATTTAATTTGGGATGGAATGACCAGAACTCTTTTCATTATGAAAATTCTCTTTAAATACTAATCATTCATGTTAAGAAGACGAGAATTTGGTGAATAAATACTTATGTATCTGGTTAATTTGGATCATAGAATATCCCGAGCAATCAGCGTAGCAAACTCCTTCATACGTGGTCCAAATCTTCTATTACATAAGCATATAGTACTTTTTATTACACGCATAAATGTGATAAGTATATACATAGATAATTAGTATGTAGAGTACGAATATTCAATTTTTCTTCGCATTACAACTTTTTCTCTCTGTGTATCATAACCACTCATATATACATTTATCACAATTCGTGCATACAACAAAAATGGTAACTATGACAGACAAAACATATAATACTAGTCCGGGTTTCCTGATCCAAATGATTTACCATCTCTTACAACATTATCTCATATGAAAATGAATGCATTTCCAACTGAAAATTGCGATGACCGTGTATTTTCATTTGAAAATGAAAACACAAGCAAACATAGGCTTATGTGTTTCAAAGTTTGATAATTTGTTATGATAGCTCATAGACACCAAAGATATATTTACAACATTATTGTCCTCCCGACAGTCTCAATTCTTTGTAAATCTTACAGCTAAATTCATCCTTATATTCCATTTCAATGTATATTTTATGTTTTCTCAACACAAGAATTGGCTTTCTCTATTTCATCATTAAAAACATCACGAGGTTTAATCAATGTATCAACGGAGGATGTCCTGCCAGCACGATGACATAATTGAATAAGATCCTCGACTGTTTGAAATTTAAAACTTGCATTTGGAAGATGGAGGCCTATTTTGTACTCCTCGTCGCTGAATTCAGTCTGTTTCAATGTCCTCATATAACTCGTGATAGCGGTCTTCGGGTTACCTCTAGCAATGCATACCTGTTACACAAAGGCAAATGCACATATTGATGGAGCAATCAGCAAAAACTAACATAATCTACGCTCTATATACTCCTTTTGTCTCACATAATGATGTTATTTGACTCGTTACTTAACGTAAGAGAAAAAGAAAAAGGCTTCTTTTTGTTAATTAACCAAAATATAATTTCACGTCACTTACTCCAATTTTACTCTTTACGTAGATAAATTCCAAAATATACTTCATGTCACTTATTCCAGTTTTACTCTTTACGTAAATAAATTGATATGTATGGATATAATGGTTGGATCATGCAGAGAACAACAAGAATAGCTTTATTCAATATTTTCAAATTAAGATGATGGCCAAAACAGTCATATCCACTGTAAGTCTCTACTATTGCATTAATGAAGAACATACAAGTATAAATAATATACTGGATAGCTTTCGTTGCACCGAGGAAGTAGTATGCTAAGGACATTGTTGGCAAAATGGATGTTTTGAAAGACAAATAACATGAAAAAGAAGCTCAAAAGCTCGAGTAGGCACAAAAAAGTGAAATGCTCCGTATAATATTGCAGTAGCCTTAAAAACAAATTTATAGATTCCAATTTACTTCCTAAACTTTAGCAGAGTTCCATGTACAACGAAAAGTATATCTTTGTCTCAACAAAAAGAATAATACAGTCATTCGTCATAAAATGCAGAGGAAGTACCAGAATTAGTAATCAACAAAAGGAAGAAATGGACTAACCGAATGATTTTGTCCCAGTTCGCTAAGATAAAATTTCCAATCATTCAAAACATTTCCAGAAACTTTGACAAATATATTATCCCAACTCGTGTGATAAAATTCAACATCATCCAACTTGTAACCTACACCTGTTCCCATTGCCTTCACAAAAGCTTCCTTCAGACACCAATATCTGCATTAATCACTATTGGAAATTTATGAACTCTTAAAAAAAAGGCTAGAATACCAACAAATTGAATATATACGGGTACTCATACTTGATTCAGATATCTTTATTCACATTGGCTTCCCGTTCGAGGATTATGTCCTCTGTTAAGTTTTGAGGTCAAATAATGTTCGACTCGACGTTTTTCTGAGAGTGGAAAATGCACAGCCACCAATTCACATAGTCGATTGATTTGAAAAATGGAAATACAAAAACAGTTTCTTTAAAATAGGAAAATCATACCACGTAACAAAAAGTTTAATCATAAATTTATCTGCAGCGATACCTTAGTCTCACATGATGTTCAGAGAGTGAATTCTAAAACCAAATCATGTCTTCTTCTATCACAGCTACCACAAATGTTAAGTTTCATATATTTAAGGAAACTGGAAAAAGGAGTCATAGAATAAGAAAGGAAACAAGACATGTTCACAGCAATGGACCCGAAAAGGGTAGAATGTTAGCTGTAAACTTCCTTTCCTTACATTTGCTGAACTTTTTAAACTTTAATCAAATTCTTCATTTTAATTTCTAGAATTTGCTACTCAAATGATAAGTTTTCGTGTCGACCACAGGACACTATAACAAGAAGCGCAAAAGTACAAGAAATTTGTATCGATAGTAAAACGAACGTAAAGAATTTAAGTTGGCATTTATGGGCAGTTTTAAATAGTAATTTTGGTGTGGCATTGGTTATGCCAAGACTAGCTAATCAAAGTACATTTATGGCCTCATTGACTTTGTTTTGTGGGATTAAGGCCCAAATGAATATATGAAGGGCGAGGAAAGTTGTGTTCATTAGCCAGTTCTTAGACAATCATGTTCACTAACACTTTTTGAGCCCGACCAATCCTAGTGATATATTAAAATTGCATTTTGTAAACTTAAGACTATTTAATACGATTGTGTATGTTTTATCCTAAATACCACAAATGATTGTTCTATCACATCTCTTGGCTGGATATATCCAGCAATTTGAGCAATTTCACACTAGGCCATCTCCTTATCATGGGCCATCATTTCATTTATCCAACAGAACATTGAATTAGCTTAGATATAATAATAAATCCATACAAATCATGCAATGTGAACAAATCCATAAAATAAAAAGACGGGGAATAAACATACCTGTAAAAAAAATTTGTCATCTCCCTCGAGGAGCCAGCATTCATTATATGGTGCCATTCTAAACTAGAGAAGTAGGAGGAGAAGTTCTGAATGAACTCATCAGCTGTTTCATTTGTAGGAATGGATTGAGAAACAATATCCAACCCCACAAGGCATATAGGTTCAGATGCTATCGCGACATAGTCACCATGATGGGACACATTAAAATTAAAATTTGGTAATCCCAACTTCATGCTATCATATACCTGAACATGAACAGAACATAAAACATATATAGTGGTGGTGACTATCCATGATAAGTTGTGATTTGCTTGTAATCGGAAATACATTCAGATAAACTTAAGAATAAAGATTCATTGTTCACTTAAATATCTTAGTTTATAAATCTCTAACCTGACAAATTAAGTCAAAAATAGTTAGCTAGTCTTAAATTCTTGTTAAACATGACAGAGATAACAAAAATTTTAGCAATATTTGACACATAATTGTTACATGCTTTATGCGTCTTGCAATCTCGTCTAATTCTTATGTTTTTATCTTATATTTAATGATAAATGCTCGCTAAAAGTCTTGATTTTATGTTGTTGGATGTTTGGAGCTTTTAACGAGAAAAGATACGAATTTGGACAAGATTGAGAGCCCCGGATAAGGTCGAGAGGTTCGGGAGCAACCAAACAGACGGCAGGAATCAAGACGTGTGACATGGCGTTCACTATTAGCTCGCGCCGCAGCGACAAAATACTCACCGGGGCAAGAGCCTTAGCATCTTGATCCGATTTTACCCCTATATTGATTAATTTTAGGGTATTTTTATCTTCAAGTATAGCTCTATCATTGTATTTTGCACTTTATGGATGGTTTTAGCACATTTAGAGGCTAAAAACCTCATCTGGGAAACTGTAATTCGAATTCATTATCTTGATCAGTGTTGTTAATGGCAAATTGCGCAGCGTGGCGACAAAGGTCCTATGGCGCATGGCGTGGCACATGCCTTATTGAAGCGCGGCTCATAATTACAAAGAAAAAATATTTATACATATTAATACATCAAATAATGTGCTAGTTTTTTAACAATAATAACCTTAATATAAATAACACGTATTTAAAAAACAAATAAAAATAAAACTAATGTCAAGCATAAGCATTTCAAAGCAAAAAATATATAAATATTTTAGAATTTTTAATTAATATTCTAATCATCCAAATCTAAATCTGAATCTGCTAACTCAACTGCATCATCCCCCTCCTCATCCTCCTCCTCAACACCATCCTCTTCCTCATCCTCATCCACACGAACCTCACCAATTATATCATCATCCTCTCCTTCATTCCCATCATCGCCTTCTTCATAAATTAAATGTAATGTGCCGCGACTAGATGCTTTCTTTATTGTCTTTGAAGAAGATAATTTTTCTGTATACACTTGTGGAGCTCTTGACAGTAGTGATTTAAAAGCATAGGCATCTTCATTCACTCCAGCTGCATCTGAAGCCACATTCCAAATTTAACCATCATTCTCACCGTGTACAAAATTGTTCTCCATTTCCCCCACCAACCACTTGTTCGATTCATCTATCTCCTCAAGAGAAATTGGATCAATCAGATTACGCGAATCATAACGGCGCAATAGACTTCTATTGTATTTGATCAAAACCAAGCCATACATGTTTTGGTGAAGCAACTTATTTCTCTTGTTGGTATGAACTTGTATAAGTTTATTTTTAGAAAATCTTAATTTTTATGTACAATTACTTTAATAATATAATTATTTAAGTACTTTAATACGTAAAATTGTAAATTATACTCAAAGATCAAATATACTCCAATTTTGCTCACATCCAGATGAGCTACAAGTGAGACTGGGTACTTTGATGGCAAACTTTTGTAAATTTGTGAACGATAATTCGAAAGAAAACCACCAATCAGCTAAATTTGACAAGGAAATGGAAATCCAAATGTTAAGCAATCAAAAATAGGTAATAAAATATTTTAACTTGTAAAAAAAAATGCTTATCACCGGGTGATTTTGTGCTTCTTTATCTAATAGCCGCAGGTATTCCAAAAATTTATTCGGCTTTCATGTAGACCGACAGCTCCCCGGTGATCTTATCTTTTGTCTCAACATCCGGAGCTAATCTTGCGACGCAATCATAAAACCCCTTCGTAAGCTTTGCATTTTCGCCTTCATTTATGTTTGCATAAAGGAACTCTGGGTTAAGGATATAACCAGCTACACGTATAGGTCGGTGGAACTGGGTTCCCCATCTTCTATCAATGATCTTGAAAATTTCGGCATACTTTTCTTCATTTCCTCCCAAAAGAGTCTTTTATTGCTTCCTTAGCCCTATCCATTGCTTTATTAGGGATGGTAGCATCAGAGCACGAAAAATAAACAAGAAACAATAAATCTAAGCCTAAACATGAAGATGAAAACATGAGGATTTTAACGTGGTTCAGCATAACTTACCTACATCCACAAGCCATCCTAGACTACATCTTTATTTCTCAATGAGTACATCAATATTTACAAGAGTGAGTTCTAATATTTATAGAGTTACAAAAGTAAAACCCTAATCTAAGTAGGGAAACTAATCCTAACATACTAGGGAATACATCCCAAACAATGAGGAAACAATTTCATAGACGATGGGACTCAAAATTATGTCAAAATCCGCCTAAACAGGAAAAATTGTCGAAAAAACGCGCTGCCCGCGCCTGGGCGCCACCCTACTGTCTAGGGCGCTTGGGCCCGACTTCAATTTTTTGACTCTTTTTTATCTTTTTGAGATCCCGGTCAACCCCGACCTTTCTTGACTCTATTTTGACTCCTATTCTTGACCTTATTTTGATCTGACTCCACTAAACCTATCAATCTCCCACTTGGAGACTGATCAAAATAACCCGAACTCAACTCGAAACACCTCTTCACCTTTCCTAAGTGAATCTCATCTAGTCGACACATCCTCAAACCCAATGGAGATCAAATCCCGAGACTTCTCCATGTCTTTTCAATTCATTCGTCCTCTAGTGTCACCCACTTGACGAACTCTCTCGGTGAACATCGTTCCCTCTCTTTGAACCCTCGCCACTACCTTATTCTTTTGGTTATCAGCTAACTCCTGAATACCGTGGCATATCCATCTCGATCTATCTGACCCTCGGATATAGATTACTCTAAAACCCGAACATGTCACAACCCAAATCGCCTCGATCAACTCGTCCATTGACATCTTTCCACCAAGAACTTTTTCAACGGCAATCTCGGATCCCTCACATATCCGCTCTTTGCCCCTGCATGAGCCATGTCTGATTCGTCCGCCAACTCGGTTTTTCAATGGCTGACTCAGGCCACTAACATATCTGCTCGAGCTCCCACTCCACGAGCTATGTCACATCCCTCTGCCAATAAACCCAATGCTCTGCGAATCTACCTACCCGGTTTGCGCATCCTACCACCATAACTTTTGACTCCACGGTCAACCCCTCCCGGCACCATTTCCTATCTTCATAGTTTCTTTCTACGTGGTCATACCCCCACAACCCTGCCCTCTGGTCTCTCGACAACACGACTCTACCCTCTCGGTTGCCGCTCACCGATTTCAATTTTTCAACTCCTTTTTATCCTTTTGAGATCCACGTCAATCCCGACCCTTCTTGGCTCTATTTTGGCTTCTCTTCTTGACCTTATTTTGATCCGACTCCACCAAACCCATCATGCCTAATATATATATCCCATTGGAGGCCGCTCTCTCCCCATCCACTAACCGAAGAACTTTCCCTAATGGACTGGCATTTTTAGTTGCATAAAGAACATTGTTCCAAAAAGAAGGCATCAATCTGACTTTAGCCTCCGCCTTACACTTTTCATCTTTTGCATACTTGCTTTGGGTGAATGCTTCAGATGTAAACATTTTTTTTCAAGTTTGCCTTCTCTTCATGAAATCGGTTCAAAGTTAGAAAGGTGGTCGCAAAACGGGTCTTCGCCACCTTAACCATTTCTTTATCATTGGTGAACTCCTTCGTCATGCTCAACAACTGTAGTTTAGAGTAAATACAACCATTAACTTGGATTGCTCGCTTAATAGTCTTCTTCAATAAAGAGATTTTGAAGATGTCTACGAGAATCAAATCTAAGCAATGAATGGCACATGGTGTCCAATAGAAATGTGAATATTTAGTCTCCAACAATTTTCTTGTTAAATAAAATAAAATAATAAGATAAAATTCTACATTAAACGTTATTAAAATATTTTATAATTAAGAAGTTTTAATATATAATACTTTCTTTAATTTAAAATTTGAAAAATCATAATAATTTCTCACCTGCTAAAATCTTTGAACTTGCGCTATATGTGACTACTTGAACCACATCTTTATCGCCAACTTTCTGTACAATTCTATCCAACAAGCCGAATATAAACTCACCCAAGTGAGACATATTCGAAATATCAATTAATTCAATGAACCTGCTTCCTCTCGGTGTAATCACAAGGAAGTTAATCAGTGACTTACTTTTTCTATCCGACCAGCCATCAACCATAATTGTGCAACCACATTTAGCTTGTTCTTCCTCGTGGCATTTTATGAGGTTGTTTGTATGCTCCTTTTCCTTCTTCAAATAAACAACTCTTATCTCATGATATGTAGGAAGTTTCAGGTCCAAATTGGTCAAAAGCTTGAACCCAAGGACCAAAGGTGTCACCGTTTACAACATTGAATGGAATAGCCTTATCATACATCCACCTAACAAACTTTTGCACCACATAATCCCTCATTTCCTTCTTACTCTCATTATATGGAAAAGCGTCTGCACTATCCTCTATCTCTCATCACAAAGCTCATCTGCATCTTTTCGGTAGTATATATCAAGGAGACCGATTTGCCTCGTAGGTTTAGGCTATTGGAATTATGACTGAATCATAGATGTTAATGGCATGCCATGGCACTCGCCATGGCACATAGCGAGCATGGCATGGCACCCATCTTCACCTTAGCGAGCGCCATGGCGAGAGGCGGTAAGGCGAGCTATATATGCGCTAAATTGAAGTGAATTAAAGGGTTGAAATTTCAGCCAAATTCGGTCAAAATTACAAAATTGGGGCACAATTGGGATAAATAATATTAAACCCAACTTACCTAACACATCTGCTTTAAACCCTACTGCCTTCTGCCCCTCTCTCTCGCGATCTCCCTCTCCCTCTCGCGCGATCTCTCTGTTTCTCTCCATCGGAGCGCGCTGTCACGGACTTAGCCTCAATACTAACGTCTCGTGCGGCACTTAGCTTCGACCCGCCTCTTGCGTGACTCGTGCTAAGTCAGCCTCGCCCACTCGTGCTCGTGTGCTAAGGGAATTTGGCAAAGTACACCAAGAAGCTCTTTAAGTAAACACTCTATATTGCTCTCCAAACTTGGTTGGTTACAAATGAAATGCCTACCCCTATTTATACTACTCCATCCTTGGAATGGACGGTTGAGATCATCTTGATCCTACGGCTATGATCTATCATCTAGATAATTCCACTAGATATTTACATGGAGAATTCTAGAGAACTCTACCTACTCTTTCTCTACATAATTCTAGAGAATTCTACCATTCTCTACACAATGCTATCCACCACTATATATACAAGGTAGTGTGGCTCTTTGGACTTTTGGAGCCTCATTTGGTGGGAGGCGTTCCTGAAAACTCCCGGGGCGTGACATTCTCCCCCACCCAATTCGACGACGCCCTCGTCGTCGTGCAACATTGTCCCACGGCTTGCCCGATCGTTCCTCCGCCTCATGCTTGTTGGACACTCTTGCCTCGCCTAAGGGTTTGATCTTGCCGGGGTTTCTGCTTGTCTTCGTCGGCATACTCTTTCCACTGTCCCGCGGTTGCCTCCGAAGTTGCCTTAACTCACGTGGATTCTTCTCGCAAGAGTCCACGGTTGGTGTCTTCGTACTCGACCTCGGCCCATCCTTTGCATCCTCGATCAATTTGATGGCCGACAAATACATGGGCTTCGCCTTAACCCCTTGGTTGCCCCCGATTGTAGGCACTATGCACGGCGAACCCTTGTCCAAAATCCACAAACAATCAAATATAGGCATTGGAACTGCACATACCTTGCGCATGAAATCCAATCCTATTACGACCTTATAGTCGTCCAACTCGGCTACCGAGAAGTCCACTCGTCCCTTCCACGGCCCGATACTCATCTCTACGTCCAGAATTCTACCGCCGAGGCGTATGGCATCAGAATTCACCGTCTTGACCCATCCCTCGCCTCGTGTGACCTTGATGCCCAACCGTTTCGCCTCCTCCTCGGTCATGAAGTTGTGCGTTGCCCCGGTGTCTACCATCGCCTTGGTAGGCCGCCCGTTGATGTGCGCCTCCACGTACATCAGCCTCTTGCTAGATGCGGTTGGCGTCGACTCCTCTTTAACGGCATTTAGAAGTTGCACCGCCCCTAAACGCCTTGGCCCCTCCTCTGAGCCTTCATCGGGTTCCTCCACATACTTACATTGGGCTGCCTCATGACCCTCCATGATCGCGTGCAACGTCCCAAGCTTCGGGCAATCCTTGTAAGAATGTGGCCCCTTGCAAACATAACACCCTTCCTTGGGCACGAAAGATTGCTTCTTCGCCTCGTAATCCTTTCGGCCCAACGAGCTCCCCAAACTCGCCCCTTTGTAAGTCACCTTGTGGGTTTGGCCATCCTCGTGATGCCTGCCTCCCCCACCATTGCTCGTACCATCCCTCTCACGTTCCTTATGATGGTGTTGAAACTCGCTTAGGGACTCGGCAGCGGCAATCGCCTCGTCTACCGTGTGGACGCCCCGTCGATGTAACTCTTGCTTTGCCCAGTTTTGTAGCCCGTCCACAAAGTAGAAGAGTAAGTCATCATCGTTCATGTTCGGGATTTGAAGCATAAGAGTTGTAAATTCTTCGACATAGTCCCTAATGGTGCCCTTATGCCTCAACTCCCGCAATCTCTTACGAGCCTCATAAACGACATTCTCCGGATAGAAGTGCCGTTTAAGCTCCCGTTTGAAGTCTTCCCAAGACTCGATCTTGCATAAACCTTTCCCGATATCGGCATGCTTCCTGCGCCACCATAACATTGCGGTATCGGTAAGGTAAAGTGTAGCCATACGTACCTTCGAGTCCTCGTCCGTCAAGTTGAGCCCCTCGAAGTACAACTCCATTTGCCATAGGAAGTTCTCTACCTCCTTGGCGTCCCTTTTGCCATCAAACCCCTTCGGCTTGGGGTGGTCCACTCTTGGACTCGACACCATGGTACTAGCCCCGCTAGCCATGGCCTTCTTGCATAAGGCAACGTCTTCCCGCATCTCCTCGACCATCACTTGTAATGCTCTCATAGCATCCTCAAGCCTAGCAAGACGTTCCTCCTGAACGGTGCTAGTGTCAAGGCAAGATCGCACGTCCGCCTTAATCGACCTAATCTCTTCGAGAACGTGGCACTCCAACGTCTCGATTGTGTGCTCCGCATGTTCAAGTCGCTCGCCTATCTCCGCGACGACTCCCACGACACCACTCTCAAGTGGTCGGCTTGCATCCCTCGTCATCTTCGGGTGGGGCAGAATGGCCTCCCTACCAAGCTCCCCTAACAAACCCGATGTAGCCTCGCTTGCCATTACCCGAACACTTCCACACGCAGCACCTTTGCCCAACCGGGCTCTGATACCACCTGTCACGGACTTAGCCTCAATACTAACGTCTCGTGCGGCACTTAGCTTCGACCCGCCTCTTGCGTGACTCGTGCTAAGTCAGCCTCGCCCACTCGTGCTCGTGTGCTAAGGGAATTTGGCAAAGTACACCAAGAAGCTCTTTAAGTAAACACTCTATATTGCTCTCCAAACTTGGTTGGTTACAAATGAAATGCCTACCCCTATTTATACTACTCCATCCTTGGAATGGACGGTTGAGATCATCTTGATCCTACGGCTATGATCTATCATCTAGATAATTCCACTAGATATTTACATGGAGAATTCTAGAGAACTCTACCTACTCTTTCTCTACATAATTCTAGAGAATTCTACCATTCTCTACACAATGCTATCCACCACTATATATACAAGGTAGTGTGGCTCTTTGGACTTTTGGAGCCTCATTTGGTGGGAGGCGTTCCTGAAAACTCCCGGGGCGTGACAGCGCGCCGTCGCCGAGCCCAGACCAACCGGCCGTCCGCCTCCGCCTCGCCTTGCCCAGATGTCGTGAGTAAGCTTTATCTTTCTTTTTTTTTCATATATTTTACCTATTTGTCAAATTATTTTTATCTATAGTTTAATAGTTATAGTGTTATATTATATATATAATATGTTTAGTTTGTAAAGTGTTGAAAACTTGAAAATGAAAAGTCAAACGTGGTAGGCTAAAGGCAGTAAGCTTTCTGCCTTACTAAGCCAGATTTTTTTTATTTATTTTTTTAGCTATTATTAAATTATCTTTAATATAGTTATATATAATATGTTTAGTGTTTATATTTGTGTTGAAATATGTTATATTGATGATTATATATTGATTTTTGCTTAAGTTTGTAGAATGTCGAACTCGAACTCGAACTCAAATCGAAAGGATCCAACAAGGCAATACCAGGAATTGCCTGATCCTAAAAATACGAACAACATAAAATGCATTTTGTTTGATGGTTACAAAGGGAGGAATCATGAGGCTCAAGCAACACTTTGTTGGAGGCTTTAAGAATGTAAATTGTTGCGATAAATGTCCAGAGCATGTTCGAGAAGAGATAAAAGCTCTTATGGAAAAAAGAAAGTGGTAAAAGAGTAAATGAATGCAATGCCTCATTTTGATCAAGTAGCCGAAGAACGTGAAATGAAACAACGAAACTTCGATCGTACTAGTAAAGGTAAACAAGCTTCTTCAAGCCCGTCGGTTCAGTCATCATTCCAGTAGCCTAAGCCTCCAAAGCAAATCGGTCTTCTTGATATATACTACCGAAAAAATGTGGATGAGATTTGTTATGAGATAAAGAGGAACAGTGCAGGCTCTTTTCCATATAATGATAGTAGGAAAGAAATGAGGGATTATGCGGTGCAAAAATTTGCTAGGTGGATGTATGATAAAGCTCTTCCATTCAAAGTTGTAAACGGTGACACCATTGGTCCTTGGGTTCAAGCTTTTAGCCAATTTGGACCTGATATGAAGCCTCTTATGTATCATGAGACGAGGGTTGTTTATGTGAAGAAAGAAAAGGAGCACACAAACAACCTCTTAAAATGGCACGAGGAAGAGCAAGCTAAATATGGTTGCACAATTATGGCTGGCGGCAGGTCGGATAAAAGAGGTCACTGATTAACTTTCTCGTGAATACACCGAGAGGAAGCAGGTTCATTGAATCACTTAATGTATTGAATAAGTCTCATTCAAGTGAGTTTATATCAGCTTGTTGGATAGAATTATCCAGTAAGTTGGCAATAAAGATGTGGTTCAAATAGTCACAGATAGCACAAGTTCGAACGTTTTAGCAAATGAGAAATTATTATAATTTTTTAAATTTTAAATTAAAGAAAGCATTAAATATTAAAGCTTTTTAATTATAAAATATTCTGATAATGTTTAATGTAAAATTTTATCTTATTATTTTATTTAACAGGAAAATTGTTGGAGGCTAAATATTCACGTTTGTATTGCACCATGTGCCGCTTATTGCTTAGATTTGATGCTCGAAGACATCTTCAAAATTCCTTTATGGAAGAAGACCATTGAGCCAGCAATCCAAGTTAGCGGTTGTAAACTCTAAACTACAGTTGTTTAGTTGTTTAGTAAGATAGGGGAGTTCAGCAATGACAAAGAAAAATGGGTAGGGCGGCGAAGACCCGGTTGTAAACTATCTTTGAAGCGGTTTCATGAAGAGAAAGCAAAATTGAAAAAAATGTTTACATCTGATGCATTCACCCAAAGCAAGTATGCAAAAGATGAAAATTGTAAGGCGGCGGCTAAAGCGATATTGATGCCTTCTTTTTTCAACAATGTTCTTGATGCAACTAACATTGCCGGTCCATTAGTGAAAGTTCTTCGGTTAGGAGATGGGGAGAAGAAGCCTTCAATGGGATATATATATATATATATGAGGCAATGGATAGGATTAAGGAAACAATAAAGGACTCTTTTGGAGGAAATGAAAAAAAGTATGTCGAGATTTTCAAGATCATTGATAGAAAATGGGGAATCCAGCTCCATCGACCTTTACATGTAGCTGGTTATATCCTTACCCCGGAGTTCTTCTATGCAATACAAATGAAGGTCAAAATGCAAAGCTTATGGAGGGGTTTTATGATTGAGTCGCAAATTTTGAGACAGAAGATGAGATTACCGGGGAGCTGTCGGTCTACTTGAAAGTCGTGGAATACCCGTGGCTATTAGACAAAGAAGCACAAAATCACCCGGTAATAAGCATTTTTTATTTTTCTTTTACAAGGTAAAATGTTTTATTACCTATTTTTGACCGCTTAACATTTGGACTTCCATTTCCTTGTCAAATTTAGCTGATCGGTGGCTCTCTTTTGAATCATCATGCCCAAATTTACAAAAGTTTGCCATCAAAGTACTCAATCTCACTTGTAGCTCATTTGGATGTGATCTTGTAAGTATAATCGACAATTTTACATTAAAGTACTAATATAGTTATATTATTAAAGTAATTATATATAAAAATTAAAATTTTCTAAATATAAACTTATACAGTTTCATACGAACAAGAGAAATAAGTTGGTTCACCAAAAGATGAACGACTAGGTTTTCATCAAATACAATAGAAGTCTATTGCGACTTTAGAATTCACATAATCTGATTGATCCAATTTCTCTTGAGAAGCTAGATAAATCGAACAAGTGGTTGGTGGGGGGAATAGAAGAAGATGGGAACAATTTTGTGCACGGTGAGGATGATGGTTTAACTTTGGAATGGAGCTTCAAATGCAGCTGGAGTGAATGAAGTGCCTATCCTTTTAAATCACGACCTTCAAGAGATCCACAAGTGTATATAAGAAAAAAATCTCCATCAAAGGCATCTTCATCAAAGACAACAAAGAAAGCATCTAGTCGCGCCCCATTACATGGATAAAGAAAGTGATGATGGGTGTAGAGAGGATAATGATATCATTGGTGAGTTCCGTGTGGATGTGGATGATGAGGATGGTGATGAGTAGGAGGACGAGGAGGAAGATGATGCAGTCGAGTTAGCAGATTTAGATTTAGATGATTAGAGTATTAATTTTAAAATTCTAGACTATTTCTATATTTATAGCGTTGAAATGCTTATGCTTGACATTACTTTGTTTTATTTTTATTTGTTTTTTAAATACTTGTTATTTATATTATGGCTAATATTGTTAAAAAACTAGCATATTATATATTGTATTAACATGTATAAATATTTTTTTCTTTGTAATTATGCGCACGCGCTTCGATAAGGCGTGCGCCGCGCCGTCATGGGACCCTTGTTGCCGCCCCGCCCCGCGCCGCGTCATGGGACCCTTGTCACTGCGCCGCGCCACGCCATTCGCCATTAACAACACTACTTTGAAGATGACATTTAGAGGCTAAAAACCTCATCCAAAGGATTGTAATTCGAATTTATCATCTTGATTTGTTCTTAATCTACTTTTTCTAATTGAGTATTTGATTTTCTTGATTATGTGCTTAGTGTTTGATGAAATACTTAACTTAGATATACACTTTCTTATTATGTTTCATTGATCCATTGCCGGGTAAGGTTAAGTTGCTATCAATTACGGCCTTACTTAGTAGCAACTAGGGATTAATATTGATGAATGTTTGATATTAAGTCCTTGGAGGAAAATCAATGTCATTAGGTTTAATTCATGCTAGGTGGATTAACTCTTGATGCCAACTCTTTTTCGTGATTAATGCTTCTCCTTAAATCAATCGAAAGCCTAGTCTTTAGATACATTTTAGGAGTTAGGATTTATCAATTGGCTATCCGTTGGTAAATTACACTTAAGAAAAGAGCAAGAGGTTCACATGCTATCATTGTTTCTCTTAGTTGGCTACTTGATTAGGATTATAATTTCGTATCTATGATCAAATCGAGAAGATGATGGGTAATTACAATTGACAAGATTTTCTCTCTTATTGTTTAATCCTCTTCTTTAATTGCTCACTTTATTTCTCCTGCATTTACTTTTCGTATGCTTACAACCAATCCCCCCAATTTTATTTCATTGTCACAAGTCGTTAAAATTAAAAGTTGGAAATCCCAGCTTCACGTTATCAGATACCTGAACATGAACAGAAAATAAAACATATATAGTTGTGGTGACTATGCAATGCAAGTTGTTGTTTGCTTATAATAGGAAATACATTCAGATAACTTAGGAATCAAGATTTATTGTTCACTTAAATATCTTAGTTTATAAATCTCTATCCTGACCAATTAAGTCAAAAATAGTTAGCTTGTCTTAAATTCTTGCTAAATATGAAAAAGAAAACAAAAAATTTAGCAATATTTGACACAACTCCAGAAGTAAGTCCTAGTATCTATCACACCAGAGACGACAAATCTTTATTCTAAAAGGCTTCAAACATGCAAACAGTATATTCTCCTATCAGCAATTTTATTTTCAAATAAGATCATTGTATCATATCTATCAAACAAGGAACATCAATTCTCTATTCTGAAAAAGCTTAAAATAAGAAAATGGAAGTTCTGCTTCAAGTGGCTTTTCTAGGCAAAACATAATCATTTTGCTTTTGATTTTTCTTGAGTACAAAAACCTATATATGCATCAGTTTTTTTATTCTGGAAAAGCTTAAAATAGGGAACTAAGTTCTGCTTTAAGTGGTTTTGTTAGCAAACCATGAGCATTTTGCTCTGGATTTTTCTTGTGTACAACAACCTGTATATATGTAAATTTTCAGCCAATTCTAAGTTTACACATGTTACGATTTTAAATTTACATTTATTGTGGAGCTTATAGAATGAATCCCGAGAATAGAGATCAATCAATTTATGCCAAGAGCTCCCATCCTACAAGAAAAATGTTCCAAAAGACAAGTCCAAACAATTCCACAATCATGTGAGGATACTGAGAAAGGTCTTGACCTCTCAACTCAAGTTCGTATAGTTCAAGAAAATCAAGACATCTATATATAGTCATTGCTAATCACAAATCAAACTTCACCGTTTCATTCCAGATTTTGGCGCAACCCCCCTCAAATTTAACGTCTCTTATAAATCAAACTCACATTTTGGAGAGATCAACCAGTGAATTATACCTCAAGTCTTCTAATTGTTATTCTTTGGAGGGACGAATAAGAGTTTTCAATTAAAAAACCTTCTTCAAATTTCGTCAATTATTAAAACTTATATGCACATCTAATCAAGTTAATGAAATTTTTATAATTGTGATGCCTTTACACCGGCCTCTTCCACCATCACTGTTACGGCAGTCCAACACTCCAACTCACAACACTTCTTTCCCTTAACTCTATATATTTTTCATGCTTTTGATTTTCAGACCACAATTTATATTTACACAAACCTATCCCCTTTATGAGAATGATTATTCCTTCTCCTCCCCTTTCTCATTTTACAACATACTGGACTAAATTATTCTAACTCAACTTCCTTAGAGTAGGATGCTTTCAGTGAGTGCTTCTTATCACAATAGTACGCGTATAGTGGACACGTAACTCCTAAAATTGATCCATTTTCATTAGGCCGACATTCTAATCATACATTCCTAGTTTAATTGAAATGACTTAAACATAAATGCAACAAAAGAGAAAAGCAATTTGACAAAATACCAGAAAGGGTTTCCCCTCCGGCGTTCGCCTGATAATGATCTCATCAAATGGGATACCCAATACTTGATGCACCACCCCATACTGCAACAACCGGCTTACAACTGCCCTTTTTCGATCATCCAATTTCACATACCTAATCAATTCATTACCAATACGAATTCATCCTCAGACTCTTCACAACAGAAAATTGAACTACTTTCTAGTGCACACACAAAGATAAAATAGAAAATGAAATTGAACTCCTCAACTGATAAGAACAGAGAAAATCCAAAAAATGTTTGAAAATAGAGTAAAAATGAAAATAAAAAAAGTTACCTGGTGATAGAGGTGTGCTCATGGTGAGGAAGAACAGACATGGCCAGAGAGAAGTGATGGAATGAAGGGTTCCATTCAGATATGTTAACAACCCATCTCTGTACACCATTTTCAAGTTCCATTTCTTGTACATTTGCTAATGTGAAGGGGGGGGGGGGACTTTTCTTGTACTTGCCGGATGGGTTCTTTTGTCAGTAAATTACATTTTGCCCCTATAGTTTAATTAAATAACTATTCTACTCCCATATTTCCAAGTTATCAACACTTTCCCATATTTATCTCCGTCAGGTTGCAACCGCCCTATAGCTGGAAAATCCTTAGGTACAATGGCTTATATACGTCGAGCGAGCATAATAGAAATATCATGATATTGAATATAATTCGTGTGTGAGTGTATTTATTAGTGAATTCTCCCCAAAAGAATCGTGATAGTTACCGTTAAATATAATTCGTGTGTGTCATAACGAATGATACCAAAATTAAAAAAGATATACGACCAAAAATTATGGCTATGTTTGGTTATGTTTTGGAATGGTATTTTGGTGAGAATTATTAGTGAAAATTTTATGGGGACACGTGCAATTTTGATGGGATAATGTTTGGTTATGTTTTGGGAGTTGGTTTTTGAGTGATTTTCTAGTGAGATAGTGTTTGGTTTTGTGAATTCATGTAAGTTTTTGTCTGAGATTGAAATAATTACAAAAAAATACACACACACACACACACACGGTCGTGTGTGAGAGTGCGTGTGTGACTGTGTGTGTGTTTCTGTGTGTGTAATTGTGTGTTTGTGTGTGCAATGTGTGATGTTGTAATTGTGTGTGTTTGTGTGCGCTCAAACTGTGTGTGTGTGTGTGCGCGTGGGAAAGGGGTGTGAGGGGGGGTTAGGGGAGATTGGGGAAGACAATGAACAGTCTCCCCCCCCCCCCCCCCCCCCTCCTCTTCTTTTTTCTTTTTTCTTTTTTCTCCTTTTTTTTATTTAATTTATAAAAAAATATTAATAAGTAATTTATTTTAAAAATTATTAAATAATTCGTCACTTCTATTACAAGTGAAATAAGAAACTTGCTTCGTCACTATTCACGCGATCAAATCCGCGTTGACCACACGGTGACTCGGTCAAAATTTTGAACATAAAAACATAAACATATAAATAAGTACCACATACATTTCTCGATAAAGTATGAGACAAATAACATATATATGTATATAAATATAGATAACTAATTTATTGAAAAAGACTATTTCTATGGAATTACACAACTTTTTTCTATAAGAATGTCATAACGAATGATACCAAAGTGAGAGAAAGAGGAAAATAATTATTATGTTTTTTTTGGATAAAAAGTTGTGTTTTTTTAAAATTTGAAACAAACAAAAGACCAAATATACGACCAAACATAGCCTATACTTTTCCCAAATAGTTTCATGCCTGACGATAGTTCAAGTTGAAATATATTTGGGGGAATTTTTTAAATATTTTCTGAGTACTTATATTTAAATTTATCTAGTTTTCGGAGCTCAATAGCCTCATCCAGTGTGTAAAGCAAAACAAGGGGCTAAATTGAGTACCCTTGACGTGGTGAAAAGAGTAACTCGAATAGAAATAAAAAAGGAGTTTGGCAAAGCATTTGGGCAATAGAATCTTGGAGGAAATTCATTTATTCATGTTACCTCATATGATAATTAGGTTCAAATTACAAGATACCATCATAGAATATTGCTATAATAACAATATATCCACAACTCAGGGGGTGTGGTGGAGTGGATAGGACTCCTTTTCCCTTAATCAAGTGGCGAGGGTTCGATCCTCGGCCTTAGGTATGGAGAGCTATTGAAAACTCTGGGTCAGTTGTCCCACCCTTCGAGGTGCCTCCAATCAGCGAGAGAATTAGTCACTGCGATCAGCGGTGAAAACCCTGGTGAAAACCAAAAAAAAAAACAATATATCCACGTCTTTTACATGGTTGAATTGGACTGACCCATTACTCAACCTGAATCGCAAGATACCCTCATATGACTAAGAATATTGCTATTATAGCAATAGCTCCTCGTCTTTGCCATGATCGAATTGGATTCACCTCTGACCTGAATCCGCTACTGTTTGATCGAGACACGTGTCATATAATCCTAGAATACAACATGTCCTCCTCTGGTTCGTACACCTTGGAAAACCTCCATAAATATTGCCAATTAGGACATTATAAAGAGGTTACACATTTTAGTCTTTCAATTCACCTGTATTCACCTATTGAGCATCGTATTCGAAGTAGTACCCTTACAAATCTAGATTGACCACTATAACAAACTACATAAAATTGATGGATTGGTGTTAATATATTGTCGAAATGAAGTGATTTTTATTTAAAGATCGATGTTTTGTCATGTTTGAATTTGACGCTTTGTATTGTCGATGATGCTCTAAATTTTTTATTGACAGACTTATACTTTAACATTTCCATAAGATACATAAAGCAATTCAATTCTATGTATTTATTATTTGATATGCAACAAACTAGTGAAGAAAATGCATTAACTTGATTTCATTGTATAAAGAGAGTAGTGGAATTTAATTTTGAACTTTAAAATTTTTGTATACACGATCTATGGGCATTGTTGTCATACTTAATATAAACGTTAAGTTAGAGTTTCTATAGTAACTAACGCAATGTCAATATCCTTTTTTTGTTTTTTTGTCATGTATATTTGAAGGGTTGAAAATTAAAATTCCATTTGCTGGGTTAAAAATTGAAAATTCCACATGGATGGCCGCGGGTATCAAGAATGCTGAGGTTTAACTAGACACACGAGTTCCACAAATCCTCACTGCTGCGCCGCATGCGTCTCTCCATAAACTTCAACTTCATTATATATCATGTTTGGTTTCTAAACAATCACTCAACTTGTGTCACCTTCAGTTAGATGTATCTTCTTTGCTAGTCTCGGATTCTTCTTTGCTAGTCGTTAGATGTATCTTCTAGTTTCTCACATAATGTCTTAGTTCGTAACAATGGGGACAGTGTAGATTGTAGATGGTTAATTCTTCAATGAAGTTTATTTGCTAAAAAAGAAAAAAATCACTCAACTTGTGTCATTCCAAAGAGTTTTTTGTATTTAAATTTTTTAAAATAATCATATATAATGGTGCATGCCAGATATGTGAATGTGTTCATACACAGAAGATTGTGATACACGGGACTTGGATATCCGATAACTTTCCAAAATCACTTCTTTTACTTTGTGTTGTGTGATAATTTCAGTTATAGTTGGGATTTGGCAAACTTTATAATCTCGTTAAAAAATATTATTATATATTGTGATATGTAAATCCTAGGCCCAAATTTAGCAGAACGCCTACGATATATTTATGGGGAAAATTCAAGGCTACGTTTCAATTCATACTTTTGACATTCATTGTATTCTGTATCTCCTGCGTTAATAATAAAAATTATCTCTCCTCTCTCGTGGGCATAGGCAATTGTCGAACTACGTAAATTCTTGTGATGTTTAATCCTTGTGTTTTTATTATCGTATTTGTTCTAACATTATAGCTAGAATGCTTGAAAATTAATAAAATACATAAAGTTTTCGGTTAAGGTATTTCAAATAAAATGTTTGAGCTCTTAAAATAAAATATTTATAATAAGATTTTATATTTCGATATAATTCCGAACATATTGTTTCTTTGAAAAACAAACAAACAAACACTGAGAAGGTCTATAAATGACCGTGGTCCACTACCACCACCATAAAAAACGATGAAGAAATTGGACTATATATTTCACAATCAATATTTGACTTCTCGATAAAATACTAAATATTGTTATTAATTGTTTCCGTAAATTATACAAACATTGATGAGGTTCAAGTATGTTTGCGGACCACTAGCACCGTAACAAACTAGGAAAATAGTAGACCATATATTTTGACACTCAATTTCTAATATCTTCATAAAGTACTAAATATCGTAATTAAACATTTTCGAATAAATATTGAGAGGTTTCTGATGTTTTCTAGACCACTAGCACCACTATAAAGTATGGTTGCGGACCACTAGCTAGGGATGTAAATGAGCCGAGCTCGAGCCGAGCCTGGCAAATTTGCCAGGCTCGAGCTCGAGCTCGTCGAGCCCGGGTTTGAAGGGCTCGAGCTCGAGCTCGTTTGTTAAAAAACGAGCTCGGCTCGAGCTCGCGAGCTCGAGCTCACGAGCTCGAGCCAGGCTCTCGAGCTCAAGCTTGAATTGGGCTCGCGAGCCTGGTGATTATAATATATAATTAATATTTAATATATATAATTAATATTTAATATATAAAAATATATATAAAAAATTATGAAAAAGCTCGCGAGCCGGGCTCGCGAGCTTTTTGCAGATACATTTAGGCTCGAGCTCGTGAAACTCGAGCTAGAGTAGAGCTCGAGTCGAGCCGGCTCGCCAGGCTCGCGAGCCGGCTCGACTCAACTTACATCCCTACCACTAGCACCTCCATAACAAACTATGAAGATATTAAACATTGTGGCATCAATCTTTAATATGTTTATGTAATATATGTTAGACATGTAAACTATGAAGATATTAGACCTTATAGAAGGTCTAGGATGTTTGGAGACCACTAGCACGGCCATAACAAATTGTGTACAAATCGGACCATATATATTTTCGCATTCAATCTCTATAAGTATAAAACTAAATTAAGATTGTATTATTCAATTCTTTGGAAAAACAAAAGGCAAACATTTAGGAGGTATAGGATGTTTGTGAAGCACTGCAGTGTGGATCTTCCATTTCAAATGGAGCTTCATCTACTTATATATATGCATATTATTTGTATAAAAAAATTTCTTAAATATACAAGTAATGTGGTTTTTAAACACTTAATATGCATATAAACAAATAAAATAGGAGATGAAACACGACTTTGGAATAGAGGATCAGATACGAGCTCTTAAGGCCACCATCACAAAATTAATGTGAAGGGATTGGACCATATAATTTGGCATCAATATTTAATATCTTCATACAATTAAGATTAAATATTTTTTTGTTATAACTTTTTCTTTTTTTTTAAAAGATTAAATATTATAATTGATCATTTCTCTAAAACAACAAACAAACAAACTGTTAGATTATATTTTTAGTATTGTGTTTAGACTAGGTCTCTATTATTATTAGATTCCTTATTTATCTTTATTCTTGTAACCTATGCCACAGTTTTTCTGTTTTTGATCACCTCACGGGAAAATCAAAGCCTACGGGTGATCCCGATGATAATTGGTTTACTTTAGATTCCACTATAAAAAGATGGTTCTACTCCACCGTTGATATTAAACTTCTTAAAAACATTGATTTGGAGTACGCCACATCCCATGATCTTTGGTTCGCCATTGAAGAAATTTTTTTGAATAATAAAGCCTCTCGTTCTTTAGAAATAAGTGAACGTTTTCAGAATCTTCAAAAAGGCTCTCTTTCCATCTCGCAATATTGTCAAGAGATGAAGTTCCTTGCCGACTCTCTTTCTGATTTAGATAGCCCTATTTCTGATCAAAGCTTTATTTTACAATTATTAAAAGGGTTACCTAAATCGTATCTTCCTCTCGTCACTATAATTACTACCCAGAAACCACTTCCGGCTTACTTTGAAATTCGCAACCTTCTTTGACTTCACGAAACTCGCGAAAAATGATTTCACTCCACCCCACCTACCCATGATTCCTCCACTGCTCTTCTATCCCAAAATAATTCTAACCAATATCGAAACACGAATCGAAATAATTTTCGAGGTCGAGGTCGAGGTAATGGCAGGTACAATAATCGGAATGGCTACAATCACAATGGTTATTCTTCCAATGGCCCAAATCAGCGTCCTCATGCGCCGCCCACAACTCCACCGGGCTTCTCCTATCACTTGGTTCCAAATCACCCCTCTGGCCCACGTCCACATGGCCCAGCTTCCATGCAATTTTCGCTCCAGCCCACTGGTCCGCTTACTCACTTCTTCAATTCAGCGAATTAGGCCAATCTTGCACAGCAGCCCAACTCGGATACAAGGCCCCATTATCCTTCCCTTCAGGCGGTACATCCCAGCAGCCCCCTTTACTTCAACCATTCAGCCCACCCTCTAACCAACCACACGCCCAGCCCACTGCCGATGTCACAGCCTGTCAGCCCAGCAACTTTTGCCCCAGGTTCAACCCACATGGAAAATTCGGCTCATGCTCCCACGAATCTATCATCTTTATTCTCCACTATGACTCTTCAGCAGCCTGACGAGCAATGGTATATGGATACTGGAGCAAGCTCGCACATGACACCTCATCAAGGTAAGTTACATACTCTTGCACCTTGTCGTACATCTTCTTCAATTATGGTTGGTAATGGTGTTGTTCTTCCAGTTCACACAATTGGTCACTCTATTTTTCCCACATCCTCTCATCCTCTTCATCTTAACAATGTTCTCGTTTCCCCTTCGTTAGTTAAAAATTTAGTGCCCGTTCGTCAAATCACCAAGGATAATAATTGTTCAATTGAATTTGATCCCTTTGGTTTTTCTGTCAAAGAACTTCGCACTAGAACTCTCATCCTTCGCAGTGACAGCCACGACAACCTCTAACCTCTTCATGACGTCCTTTCTGCACCCGTCTCTTCTCAGTCCTTTCTGGTTCAATCAACGTCTGTCTAGCATCGTCGTCTTGGTCATCTTGGAAGTACCGTTTTTCATTTCCTTATTAGTAGAAATTTCATTTCTTGTAATAAATTTAGATCTCAGTCTCTTTGTTCTGCTTGTCAGTTAGGTAAAAACAATCGTTTGTCTTTTTCTAGTTCGTACTCTCGTAGTTCTCATTTATTTGAAATTATTCATTCGGATCTTTGGACATCCCCTATTCCTAGTTTAAATGGTTTTCGATATTATATTATTTTGTTAGATGATTTTTCTCACTTTTTATGGGTTTTTCCTTTACGTAATAAATCTGAGGTTTCCAAAAAAATTTTAGCTTTCTTTAATTATGTTAAAACTCAATTTCACACCACCATTAAAAAATTTCAATGTGATCATGGTGGTTAATTTGACAATAAATTTTTACATGATTTCTTTGCAAATAATGGCATCCAATTTCGGTTTTCTTTTCCCCATACTTCGCAGCAAAACGGAAAAGCAAAACGCACAAACTCTCAATAATATGATTCGTACTCTTCTCTTTCAAGCAACTCTCCCCCCCCCCCCCTGAAGCCCTCCACATGGCTTGTCATCTCTTCAACATTTTACCCACTACCACCCTCTCTTACCAAACTCCTTTCGAGCTCGTCTACCACTCGGCCCCTACCTATACACATCTTCGCACCTTTGGATGTCTATGTTTTCCAAATATTTCTGCTACCACTCCTCACAAATTGGCTCCTCACTCTACTGCATGTGTTTTTTTGAGCTATCCTTCTCATCATCGTGGTTATCGCTGTCTCGACTTAGCCACTAATAAAATAATAATCTCTCGTCATGTTGTCTTCGATGAATCCGACTTTCCCTTTTCGTCTCTCTCCAAACCATCACCTCCGCCCTCTTATGACTTTCTTTGTTCCAACGACGACCCATCTCCTCTTCTCCATAACTCATCTCTGCCTTCTTCCTCGGTTCCTTCTTCTCAACCGCTCACTACTGCACCTGCTCCTTCCTCTGCTTCGGCTTCCCTATCCGACATTTTCACCCATCCAATGGTGACCTGTTCGAAGTCCAGGATTACCAAACCACGCCACATCTTCAACCTGTCTGCCTCTCCTCCTACCGGTTGCTCCCCTATTCCTCGCTCTTACACTCAGGCTCTGTGTGATCCCAATTGGAAAGCTGCAATGGATGCTGAACTCTCCGCTCTCTCTTCTAATAATACGTGGGATCTTGTTTCGTGCCCTCCTGATGTTAATATTGGTGGCTCTAAGTGGAGTTTTCGTCATAAATTCCGTTCTGATGGCACCCTTGAGCACTATAAAGCTCGTCTTGTTGCTCAAGGCTTCACCCAACAGCCTGGAATTGATTACGAAGACACTTTCAGTCTTGTTATCAAACCTGCCACCATCCGCACCATTCTCAGTCTTGCTATCTCACACTCCCGGCCTCTCCACCAACTTGATGTCAAAAATGCCTTTCTTCACGGTAATCTTTCTGAAACAGTCTATATGAAACAGCCACCTGGCTACTCCAATCCTGCCTTTCCCACTCATGCCTGTCATCTCGAGAAGGCGTTATATGGTCTCAAACAAGCTCCTCGAGCTTGGCATCATCGTTTTGCCACCTTCATCTCCTCTATCGGTTTTACTAGTAGTCGGGCTGACTCTTCTCTCTTTATTTATCGTCACGGTGCCTCTACTGCATTCTTACTTCTCTATGTCAACAACATCGTCCTCACTGCTTCTACCTCCTCGCTTCTCGCCCACCTCACGTCCCTTCTTACCCAGGAGTTTGCCATGACCGACTTAGGCCCTTTACACTATTTCCTTGGTATTTTTGTTACTCGCTCTTTTTCTTTCCTTTTTCTCTCGCAAGAAAAATTTGCACGTGAAATCTTGGATTGTGCTAACATGTCTTCTTGCAATCCAGTTACCACTCCTGCTGACACTCACTCTAAACTCTCCTCTTCCTCTAGTGCTCTTTTTTCTAATCCAACCTTATATCGTAGGCTCGTTGGTGCTCTCCAATATCTCACTTTTACTCGTCCCGATATTGCATTCTCGTTTTAGCAATTATGTTTGTTTATGCACGATCCTCGCGAACATCATATGTCTGCTCTTAAGCGTGTCCTTCTCTATCTTCAGGGTACTATCTCTCAGGGTCTTTTCCTTCGTCCGTCTTCTACTTCTCAGCTCCTTGCTTATTCTGATGCTGATTGGGCAGGGTGCCCCGATACCCACCGTTCTACCTCGGGCTACTGTGTGTTTCTCGGTGACAATCTTATCTCTTGGTCCTCTAAACGTCAGCACGTTGTTTCTCGCTCTAGTGTTGAGGCTGAGTATCGTGGCATTGCTAATGCTGTTGCTGAAACCTCTTGGCCTCGAAATCTTCTTCTAGAACTCCATTACCCTCTTTCAAAAGCCACTCTCGTTTACTGTGATAACATCAGTTCTGTCTTCATGTCCTCTAACCCAGCTCAGCACCAACGAACTAAACATGTTGAATTAGATTTACATTTTGTGCGAGAACGTGTTGCTCTTGGTGACGTGCGTGTTCTACATGTTCCCTCATCTCGCCAATTTGCTGATATTCTTACTAAAGGCTTGCCTTCTTCTCTTTTCATGGACTTTCGCTCCCGTCTCAACGTTTGTTCACCGGACGTTTCGACTGCGGGGGAGTGTTAGATTATATTTTTAGTATTGTGTTTAGACTAGGTCTCTATTATTATTGCTTTCCTTATTTATCTTTATTCTTGTAACCTATATAAACATTGTTTTATCTCATTATTAATCCAGGAGAATCATACCTTAACACAAACATTAGGAGGTTTAGGTATGTCTACGGACCACTAGCATGCATGGTAGCACCACCGTAACAAACTATCAAGGGCTTCGATCATATACTTTGACATCAATTTTTAAAATCTTGAATATAATACTAAATATTGTAATTTCTCGTTTTTCTACTTAAACAACATTAAGTAGGTCTAGAACCACTAGCACCCATAGTTAGTAAAATACGGGACGGGAAAAGTTCGTCATTTAATATGTACGTGTATATTATGAAATTTTATTGAAAGTTACGTTGAAAAATTCGGCTAAAAAGTACGGGAACGGGAAATAAACGGATTCGTAGACGTACGAGTATAATACGGATATAAATTAATTATTCGGGAGCAAAAATACGTCTTAATTTTATAGAAATTTGTAAGATTTATTGCTTGTTTTTGCTTTTAATTTATATAAATAATATTTTATATGAATCATTAATTGACAATAATTAATATTTTGATAAATTATTAACGTTCAGAGTTTTTAATTGTATAATACTCAGTTAGTATTTATAAAAATTAATAATAATTTTTAAGTTTTAAAATAAATAAAAATATTTTTTTGCCAAGATTAGAGTATTATTCGTCAAGTATTATACGGGATACGTAAAGTACATGTACTAAACGATTTAACTAAAAAGTACAAGTATTATTAATTACGTTCAGAATGCATACGGGAAACAGAAATATCTTTCAATTACACGTATGTACATGTATATTATACGGATATAATAAGAGTTTTTACTAACAAAGCTAGCACCAACATAACAAACTATATATGAATGAGTTGGGCCATATATGTATTTGACATTAACCTTTATAATCTTAACCTATAATAGTGAACATTTTTACTGATTGTTTCTCTAGAAAAAGAAAAGTTGCAAACAAATGGACCACTAACAAACATGAAGAAACTGTTGGACCATGCATGTGTTTCTGCATGCCAAGTGGGATTGCGTTCCAGGTGGCAAGTTGAGTCACGTGAGTTGGTGCCACATGGCACATGTGACCTAAATTGGTGGTTAGGGCATTTCTTTTATGCCCCTTTCAAGAGCTAGAAAGGAAGGTCATATCCATACTTGTCTTTTTCTTAATTGCGCGCCTTCTCCCTTTTGTAATTCCAAACTTCTCTTAACTAGGCGTTAAAAAAAAAAAGGTTTTGTCTTGGTGGATTCATTCATTCCAATGTATATGTTTGAGCTAACAAAAGCGAAGAAATTTTAATGAAATTTTAAAAATTAAAATTCTTCTTTATCTAGGTGGGATAGGGATTAAAAGAAAAGTTTAACATGATATTTGGTGACATATTATAACATTTTAGTTTTTTTGATCTCTAATAAACCAATTTCTTTAGGTGTGCCTTAATATATTTGTCCTAAAATAAACTTTGTGCTATCAACAAAGATTTTTCTACTTAAGATGTTGAAAATTGTGATGAAGTTATTTCTAAGAACAAAATATATTAATATGAACATTCAAATGTACCAGAATTAATATAATCAAGTGTAAATAAAATATGTCATATTAATTAAAAGCTTTCGAAAATTAGAATCCATGAATAATTATAGTAACATGGCAACTATTGTCCATGTTGTTTCGAAAATAAAAACAAATTAGATTAGGGAAGGATTTCGAGTAGTTGTTCCGAGCCCCGCGATAATTCTACACTTAGAATTATCTTTCAACCCCCGCGTTCGAGTTCGATACGCTAGACGGTGGTTCAGACTTTAACACTTCGATGTGTTGTTTAACTTAGTTGTTAGGACCGCAATTGATGAAAATATGTGTCGTCTTCGAATGACACAATAATACAGTGAAAGAAATACAGTGAAGGAAAGATTCAAGTACAGGTAAAAACTATCTCTCTGATACTTAAATCTGACACAAGATAATCTTATACCTATGTGAGAACCTTTCGATTAAATGTATTATTTTAGATGTTATGTATCGTCTTCGGATGACACAATAATATTATAAAAGAAAAATTCAAGTCCAGGTAAAAACTATCTCTCTGATACTTAAATATGACACAAGATAATTTTGTACGTACGTGACAACCTTTCTTTTTCAAAACGAGGATAATGAATAGAAAACTTAGGTCAAGATAAAAATTACTGTCAAATACTGAAATCTGAAAGCATGCAATCTATACATCCATAAAAGTCTTCGATTCGTAAAAATTACAGGCAATCGAATGCCGATACAAGCCTTGAAAAGGCAAATTCCATCGAGTCTAATACTAAATTACATTACGGCTACTCCTAAATTATGCTAAGAGCTACTCCTACATTACGCTATGAACTACTCCTAAGAAAACGAAAATGCAGAAGTCTGATGATCTTTCGATGTCCTCTGTATCTCTCTGCGGCTCGTATATATATTGTCTTTGAGGAACCCACGTTCTTTTCCTTCGGGAACCGCCTTCAACCGTCTTCAACCGCTCTTTCAAATATTTTCGAATTAGCGCGTCTTTGCAGATTATTGGCTATTTGGACTTCATTTTATTTCTTCAGATTCGATTCTTGGACTTTTGTCAATTCAACCCATGTTTTCGCTATTTTCTGGATTTAATGGGCTTGTCTTATCTTTTTGAAATTTGCTTCCTTCTAATCGAACTTCTACAGTTTAGGCTACTTGGGCTTTATAATTCGAAAGCCCAAATTATTTATAGTGTAAACAAATGCCCCCCTAATATACATGAACGTTTCGAGTTCATGTGTATTAAAAGGCCTAAAGTGCCATATTTAATAATGATTTAAATGTGAAAGTTGAATTCATGATGAGGCATCTATATACCTTCTCCTCGTGCTATGGGACATATTATATAAATATTGCTTTGATTTAAATAAATTAATATTAATTATGCCTAAAGCTTGCCACAATTTGTGGGTGACAGTTGTGCTTTGAGCATAATCCTTTCGAGCACAGCTATTCGAGTAAAATAGCACTCTTCATTTCTCCACCTCACCTATTCATTATACACACACATATATATACATATATGTATATATATGTGTGTGTGTGTAAATAAACAACTCTCTTCGAAACATCATAAAAATCGAATCCTTACTACAAAACCCCTCCAAATGTGCAACAGCCCCACTGCAGAGCCCTCCAAAATTATGAATTTCCTAGATTTCTACAAAAACTTGAAGCGTTTAAGGATGTTTGAGCCCGGGGGTCCTGGGACTAACAGTGTGTGTCATTTTTGCTTCTTTTTGTTGGATTACAAAAGTGTACTAAAAATGAGAGGTTTTCATGGCTGAGAATTGATGATGGTGGTGTGAAAAAGATTGATTTTTTGAGTGAGATTAATGGTGGGTGTGTTTTATTAGCAAGTGTATACTGGGCCTATTGGCTGCATGATTGAAGTGTTAACAAAAAACAAGAAAGCTTATCACATGAGCATGACACTCGAGAAATGGCAAGACCCCCACTTTGTTTAATTTTGAGCATGTTTAATCTCGAGAATGGCAAGACCCCCACTATCTCGAGTATATTTAATTTCGAGTACATGATTTTTCGAGCATATCTTATTTCGAGTTCATGATATTTCGAACACGTCTTATTTCGAGTACATGATATTTCGAATTCAGTGATTTCGAGCACCTTGATATTTCGAGTTAAAAAGGGGCCCAGTTTCGAGGGTGTTCACCACTTCGACCTCAAGAGATTTTGACTCAGTTAAAGATAACTCGAGAGTTGCAGCTTCATTCGAAGGGCCTGAGCTTCTGGAGTTTCACCCACGGGTTTAATGATTTCTTCTACTCGAATACTCTGAACTGAAGGTTCGAAAAGGGGCTTATTTCGATTTTGAGATTGTTCACCGTTTTGACTCAGTTAAAAAAATAAGCGTAAAATTGTCGGTGAGAATTCTTGCCCCCCAGTATTTTGTTGATTCGCAAAATACTGTTCTTCGAGGGGTATCGGGCTCGAAGCTTTACCGACTTCAAATGGACAATCTCGAACTCGAGATTCTCGAGGATATCCTGTGTATTTATCATATTCGAAAAAACATCACAAGTTTTTCGCCTAACTCTATAATCACTCGAGTAACTTCTTGAGCAAGCCCATCTCGAGCACTTACTGCTATATCTTGCACAATTGCAATAAATATATAGGCAGACTCTAGTGCTAATGCCCGGTACTGATTGAAAATTGACTGAGCGTCACAATCGTCACCCAAATCGTCTCTGAGCGATTCAAAATATTATACAAGAATTTTGTTTCTGAGAGACTTTCAGAAAGTCAATTATCGAACCGACTCCCACTGTGGTCGCCATTTATTTGTTTCGAAAATAAAAACAAATTAGATTAGGGAAGGATTTCTAGTAGTCGTTCCGAGCCCCGCGATAATTCTACACTTAGAATTATCTTTCAACCCCCGTGTTCGAGTTTGATACGCTAGACGGTGGTTCAGACTTTAACATTTTGATGTGTTGTTTAACTTAGTTGTTAGGACCGCAATTGATGAAAATATGTGTCGTCTTCGAATGACACAATAATACAGTGAAGGAAAGATTCAAGTACAGGTAAAAACCATCTCTCTGATACTTAAATCTGACACAAGATAATCTTATACCTACGTGAGAACCTTTCGATCAAATGTTTTATTTTAAATGTTATGTATCGTCTTCGGATAACACAATAATATTATAAAAGAAAAATTCAAGTCCAGGTAAAAACTATCTCTCTGATACTTAAATCTGACACATGATAATTTTGTACGTACGTGAGAACCTTTCTTTTTCAAAACGATGATAATGAATAGAAAACTTAGGTCAAGATAAAAATTACTGTCAAATACTGAAATCTGAAAGCATGTAATCTATACCTTCATAAAAGTCTTCGATTCGTAAAAATTACAGGCAATCGAATGCCGATACCAGCCTTGAAAAGGCAAATTCCATCGAGTCTAATACTAAATTACATTACGGCTACTCCTAAATTATGCTAAGAGCTACTCCTACATTACGCTATGAACTACTCCTAAGAAAACGAAAATGTAGAAGTCTGATGATCTTTCAATGTCCTCTGTCTCTGTCTGCGGCTCGTGTATATATTGGTCTTTGAGGAACCCACGTTCCTTTCCTTCGGGAACCGCCTTCAACCGTCTTCAACCGCTCTTTCAAATATTTTCGAATTAGCACGTCTTTGCAGATTATTGGCTATTTGGACTTCATGTTATTTCTTCAGATTCGATTCTTGGACTTTTGTCAATTCAACCTATGTTTTCGCTATTTTCTGGATTTAATGGGCTTGTCTTATCTTTTTTGAATTTGCTTCCTTCTAATCGAACTTCTACAGTTTAGGCTACTTGGGCTTTATAATTCGAAAGTCCAAATTATTTATAGTGTAAACACATGTGCTCTTCGTTATATAAAAATAATTGTAATTAACTATTCCATGATTTAAAGTCCAATTGATCGAGAATCACAATCATTCAACAAAAGAAGATAAAATTAGATTGAGAAAGCATGGATGCATATTTTTTATCGCTTGCTTGATGAGTTTTAGAGTTCCACTTCGCATTGCAGGGAGGCCTCAATTAAGTGCCTCAGGTTTTACTCAAAGTGCTGAATTTGAGGTTTTGAGATTCTTAATTTGACTAAAAGATGTTGAATTCGAGTCTCACCTAAAATAGGGGAAAATTGCATTATAAAACCTCCCTCGAACTATAGGTATATATTTGGCATCCACACCCCCTCACCTTTGATATATTGGCAAGGACCTCCCCTCTTTCAACTTTTTCCTAAATTTTACAAGTTAAAGACTATTATACCCTTCATAGTTTAGCTAAAAAGATTTAATTGAATGAAAAATTGTCAAAATATTATCAAACTATTTTGTAATAAAATATTTAAAATGAACTTCTTTTCAGAAAATCTTTAAAAATCCTAAACTTTAAATTATATATTTAAAAAGGACTTTCCTAATTTCAGGAATAGTTTAGCATTGACAAATATTTTCTGTTTTAATTGTGCTATATATTTTTATTTGTTACATCATTTTTTATTTCTATCATAATATTGAATCAATTTGTCAAGTACTTTTTTTATTTTGTATTTAGTATAATTTCATATTCGGAATTGAGGATTTATGGTAATATTTTGGTTTTTCTTTTCATTTAATTAAGTGAAATTTATTAATATATACATACATATATTTATGTAGGTTTGCTACTTGTTGAGTTATAATTTTTCATTAATTTGTAGTTTATTTATACAATATTCATAAGTTAATTTTTCATTGTACGTTTTTTATATTTCAACTTAAGAATAATATTATCCAATTTTTTAGTATTATTAATTTATGGTTTAAGAGTTTTAGAAATATATCTCTATTTTTTTTTTAATTTTAGATGATTGTGTTTTGTATTTTATTACAATGTCATTTAAAGATACTTTGTTAAAACAACTTCAACAAATGATTAAGTGTAATTCAATATTTTTAGCTCTAACAATAAAGGGCATTTTAGTCTTTAGTTAATAAAAAGTTGAAGGAAGGGAGGTCCATGTCAATATTCTAAAAGTGAGGAGTGTGGATGCCAATTGTCAATAGTTTAGGGGAGGTTGTTGCAATTATCCCCCTAAAATAGTCTATTTTTAGTACTAATTTTCCCTTTATTGTATGATTTCATTTAATTAAGACTATTAATTTTCTTAATTAGCTAGTGTTATGATACTATTAGTCAAGGAGGGTGATGAAATCTTTCCAACGAAAAAATTCCATTATATATTGGATCAAAGTTACCCTTCCGACAATTGAAAGGATGTACATCAAAAGCATAATATTAGTATTTGATTTATTAATTAGTTAATTAATTGATTGATTATTCCTTTAATTTAACAGGTCATGTAAGGATTTGGGAACATGCAGCCAACAATCACAAGAGATCTTCTATTTGACAAATAATATTGCATCTTGTACTGAATATCATATCTGGAACTATGTTAGTAAAAACTTGTATTATACCCATATAATACACGTACGTATGTGTGATTGAAAAATACTTCCATTTCTTGTATATATGCATTCTGAACGTAATTAATAATACTCATATTTTTGAATCGAACCGTTTAGTACACGTACTTTACGTATCCCGTATAATACTCAACGAATAATACTCTAATATTGGTGAAATAAATATTTTTTTAATTTAAAACTTAAAAATTATTATTAATTTTTATAAATACTAATTGAGTATTATACAATTAAAAACTCTGAACATTAATAATTTATCAAAATATTAATTATTGTCAATTAATGACTCATATAAAATATTATTTATATAAATTAAAAGCAAACACAAGCAATAAATCTTACAAATTTATATAGAACTAAGCCGTATTTTTATACCCGAATAATTAATTTATATCAGTATTATACTCTTACGTCTACGAATTCGTTTATTTCCCATTCCCGTACTTTTTAGCCGAATTTTTCACCGTAACTTTCAATAAAATTTCATAATATACACGTACGTAATAAATGATGAACTTTTCCCGTTCCGTATTTTACTAACTATGGTCTGAAAGACAAGTATATATAATTCATATTAAATTTAAATTCAAGAAAATATTTCATACAAATTATGACATTTATATGTGAAGTGCAATAAGAGATTGTAACAAAATTTACAATAGGGAATCAACTGGGGAAATTCTAGTTCAGACCCGATCTGGCCAAACCCAAGTGTATTCACTTAATTTGTGACCACTTACATGGCAGGTGTAAATTCATTCTCCTAGTGAACTACACTTGAGTTCGACCAGATTGGGTCTGGACTAGAATTTTCCAACTGGTCGACAATAGTATTTCAAAATCTTAAAAAACTTCAACTTTTTCCTTTTTTTTTGGTACAAAAGAGAAAAATAAAGAAAACTACTCCTCCTCTAAGAGGTCTTTGACAAACAGGGGGGTGATCCCACAAAATAATCTTGTCCGCTTTATGCCCAAAATTTGCTAAGGCATCTGTACATTTGTTTCCATCCCATTTACGGTGTCGAAAGCAACTAGTCCATGGTTTGCGAAGTAACGTCCGACAATCCTGAATGATTGCTCCGAGGGAGTGTGAATTTGTGTTGGCCTTTGTTACCAGATTCAGGATCACCTCGGAGTCTATCTCAACTTCGACATGAAAAAACCTTCTACTCCAAGCAATCTGTAAGCCCGCACGAAGGGCGTCTTTTTTATTTTTTTGGTTGCCATTTTTTACATTATAAACTTATAAGAGTACTCATCTTAGATTTTCCATGTAACATCGTGAAAGAAAAGCAAGAAATAGAAACCAGAAGCCACACACACACACACTCATAAAAACCAAGGAAAAGAGGGTTTAGGGCTTCCTCGGTGGAAACAAAAATTGAACAGGCTCTTGCTTTATTGTTTCTCTTGTTCTTTTTACTTTCAATTAGTATATACCATACCATGTCGTTCTTTTTACCTTCAATTATAGTGTGTGTATATATATATTGTTGGGAAAGAGTGCCAAAATAAATGACACCGGCGCAACGCGGAAGCGATATAATTCTTTTCCCCACTAACTGGATAAAAATGGGACCACACCAACGATAGTACGATAGAAAGAAATAGAATAAACGAGACAAGAGTTTTTACGTGGAAAACCCAAATCGGGAAAAAACCACGGGACCGAAGTCGAAAACCTCCACTATAACAATAATGGGCTTATACAATTTCTCCCTAAACTAATTAGGGGATACACAAAATCTTCAAGAGAATATCCCTTGGATTACAAATACATCAAGTTTAGAAACTTGGAATTGTAGAAGAAAAATAGAACACTCACTCAATCTTATTTTTCTTCTCCCAATTTTCTCTCTATTTTTTTTCTCTCTTTCTCTCTATTTCTCTCTCTATCTCTCGCAGCTCTCAGTTGTGTTGGTGTGTTGAAAGGAGTAGAGCAAGAGGTGCTATTTATAGGGGAAAATGCATGGCATTTTCAACCTTTTCTTTGTCATGCATTATGTCATTTTCCACTTTTCATTTTCAAAGAAAATGGCTACAACTTATTCAACAAAAACAACCATTCTTCCTCCCTTTTTTTTTTTTTCAACTATATACAGCCACCCACATAGGTGGACTCAACAATTCTCCCCCTCCAATTCATGTGGGGGGCACAACCAAGCCTGCTTCGCTTTTACAGACTTCAAGCTTTTCCCTTGGCAAAGACTTCGTGAGCATATCTGCGCCATTATCATCCGTATGCACTTTATCAAGCTGCATTAACTTTTCATCAAGAACATCCCGGATCCAATGGTATCTCACATCTATGTGTTTGGACCTTGAGTGGAAAGTCGAATTTTTGCTCAAGTGAATCGCGCTCTGACTGTCACAGTAGAGCCTGTACTTTTCCTGCTTCAAGTCCAACTCCTCTAAAAACTTCTTCAACCACAACACCTCTTTACATGCTTCAGTCACAGCAATGTACTCGGCCTCTTTTGTGGATAATGCCACGCATTTTTGAAGTTTCGACTGCCAAGAAATAGCTCCCCCTGCAAAGGTAATCAAGTATCCGGATGTGGACTTCCTGGAATCAATGTCTCCAGCCATGTCTGCATCTATGTAACCCTCTAAAACAGTTTGGCCACCACCAAACCTTAGACATAGTCTCGAAGTGCCTCTCAGATACCGCATTATCCATTTCACTGCTTCCCAGTGATCCTTGCCAGGGTTAGATAGATAGCGACTAACTACGCCAATTGCATGAGCAATATCGGGTCTAGTACATACCATAGCATACATCAAACTGCCAACTGCAGAAGCATATGGTATCTTCTTCATCTCTTGTTTATCTTCCTCACTTGTGGGGCATTGTGCGGAGCTGAGTTTGAAATGACCCGCAAGTGGAGTACTAACCGCTTTAGATTTACTCATGTTGAATCTTTCAAGAACTTTCTCAATGTACTGTTCTTGAGATAACCAGAGCTTCTTATCAGCTCTATCCCTAGAGATTTTCATTCCAAGGATCTGCTTAGCCGGACCCAAGTCTTTCATCGCAAAAGACTTTCCAAGTTCTTTCTTTAGCTTCTCAATCTTGCTGGCATCATGACCTACAATCAGCATGTCATCAACGTATAACAGTAGAATTATAAAATCTCCATCTGAGAATTTCTTAAAGAATACGCAGTGATCTGAGCTGGTTCTCGTGTAGTCATGGTCTGTCATGAATGAGTCAAATTTCTTGTACCACTGTCTCGGGGCTTGCTTCAGACCGTACAAGCTTTTCTTCAACCTGCACACCAGGTTTTCTTTTCCTTTGACTCTGAACCCTTCCGGTTGTTCCATGTAGATTTCTTCATCTAGATCTCCATGAAGAAATGCAGTCTTCACATCAAGTTGTTCAATTTCCAAATTGAGACTGGCAGCTATCCCAAGAACAACTCTGATCGAAGACATCTTCACCACTGGTGAGAAAATTTCTTTAAAATCAACACCCTTTTTCTGATTGAAACCCTTCACAACTAGCCTTGCTTTATATCTGGGTTGTGAGCTATGTTCCACATTCTTCAACTTGTACACCCATTTATTTTTTAGTGTTCTCTTGCCTTTAGGCAGCTTCACCAAGTCATAGGTGTGATTTTCTTGTAAGGATTTCATCTCCTCTTTCATGGCCTCCATCCACATATCTCTCTGATCATGTGATATGGCCTCTGGGTAACTCTCTGGTTCTCCCCCATCAGTGAGCATCACATACTCATCTGGATTATATCTGGTCGAAGGACGTGTTTGTCTGGTTGACCTTCTAACCATCGCCTCTGGTGGCGGAACTGGATCATCAGTCTGTATAGGTGGCACCTGATCATCAACTGGCTCATCATCAGTTATATCATTCTGCTCGTCCTGTATATCTCCCCCGTGATCCCGAGTTATACGTGAAAGAACTGGATCTAAGTCATCAGGAACTTCCTGAGAAGATTCTTTCCTCTCGCTCTGTTTTGTATCATCAGATGTTTGTTCCTCAAGAAACACAACATCTCTACTTCTGATAACTTTCTTGTTCATCGGGTCCCAAAGTCTGTAACCAAACTCTTCATGGCCATAGCCCAAGAAGATACATGGTTTAGTTTTGTCATCAAGCTTGGATCTTTCATCTTTTGGAATATGAACAAACGCCCTGCAGCCAACACACTCTCAAGTGTTTATAGGAAACGTCTTTCCCCGACCAAAACTCTGTCTGGAATGTCACCATCCAAAGGAGCTGATGGAGAAAGGTTGATCAAGTCAACTGCAGTCCTCATTGCTTCACCCCAAAAGCATTTGGGCAATTTTGAGTGTGATAACATACATTTGATCCGCTCACAAATTGTCCTGTTCATCCTCTCCGCCACAACCATTGTGTTGTGGAGTTTTTGGAACACTCTTTCTCAAGCCTGATACCATGGTCACGACAATGCTGTTCAAAAGGACCCTGGTATTCGCCACCGTTGTCTGAACGAATACACTTCAGCTTCCTTCCGGTTTCTCGTTCAACTTTTGTTTGAAAATGCTTAAAGACTGTTATAACCTGGTCTTTAGATTTCAAAGCAAAACACCAGACCTTTCTAGAGAAATCATCAATGAATGTGACAAAATACACTGCACCACCAAGTGTTTTGTCTTTCATATAGCATACATCTGTATGTACCAAGTCCAGAGGATGTGATTTTCTGGACGGATAAAAGCTCTTGAACGCAACTCTGTGTTGTTTTCCTGCTAAACAATCAACACAAGTTTGTAGCTCTATCCACTGACGTCAGGTAGGAGTTTCTTCTTAGCCAAAGTTGCATGCCTTTTTGGCTCAAGTGTCCAAGTCTCTTATGCCATAAGCTCAATGGAGGCATTATTGACTGCTGCATTCACCTCTCCATTGGATAATTTTTTGCTTGCATCAGGTAGAGTGAGTTCTTTTTCTTACTTTTGCAGTAATTAGAGAACCTTTGGTGAGCTTCCATTTTCCTTCACCAAAGTTACTGACATAGCCGTCATCATCTAGCTTGCCAGTGGAAATAATGTTGAGCCGAATGTCAGGAATATGTCTGACGTCTCTCAGAATGAGTTCGGCACCCTGTGTCAGTTTCCAAGTTAATGTTTCCTCCATGCCGATAACCTCTGTCACACCATGATTGGCCATTCTGACTCTGCCAAGTTACCACTCGTGTACGATGTGAACATATCCCTATGTGGGGTGATATGATACGAGGCTCCTGAATCAATGATCCAATCTGTTTCTTGGCATGATGAACTGACACAAGCATCATCACAGATAATGACAACATCACCATCAGTTGCCACAGCTGTGGTGTCTTTATCATCTTTCTTGTTTTCATTATTTCCATTCTTTTTGATCTCTTTTCTTCTTTCTGCAGTCTCTTTCGTAGTGGTTTGGACCACCACAGGTAATGGCATTTGAAATCTCCTTTGAACTTGGACTTCCCCCTGGATTTGTCTCTCTGGTGCTGAGGACCTCTATTTTTGTTTCTTCCTCGTCTGTCAGAATTTTCAGTCACCAAAGCATTTTGCTCGGTACTGAACGCCTGCTCCTTTCTTCTGGACTCTTCGTTTAGAAGGCAATCTTTGACCACTTGCAAGGTCAAATCTCCATTGGGAGCTGAGTTGTTGACTGACACCACGAGGGTATCCCAACTATCCGGTAATGAGCTGAGCAATAATAAAGCAATTACTTCATCACCAAGAGGTATCTTCATATTGATGGATTGATTTATTAAGCCCTAGTAAGCATTAAGATGCTCCGTCATGCTGGCGCCCTCTTTGTACTGAAGCCGGACAATTTTTCTGATAACAGAAGCTTTGTTTAAGGCATTTTTCCTCTCAAACATAGCCTCTATATTTTTCTATAGAACATCAGCCTTTTCCTCATTTGCAAAGTGATGGAAGATACTGTGTTCGAGAAAACATCGGATAAACCCAACCGTCTTTCTGTGTAAGATGGTCCACTCATATCGTTTGGTTTAGATTTATCTCCCTGCAAGGGCAAGTACAAATCCTTGCAATAGAGAAGATCTAACATACTCGGTTTCCAGATTGAGTAGTTCGATCCGTTCAATTTGAACATCCCACCAATAGATGATGACTCCTCCATTTTTAATCCGTGACCTCAAATATGAACGTGGCTCTTCAAATGCGAAAGCCAAATAGCCCGGAAAACTTTTCTGATGTAGGAGATCAGATTAAACTGCGACCACAGAGCATACTCAGAATACCCGAGCTCTGATACCACTTGTTGGGAAAGAGTGCCAATATGACAATGACACCGGCGCAACGCGGAAGCGATATAATTCTTTTCCCCACTAACTGGATAAAAATGGGACCACACCAACGATAGTACGATAGAAAGAAATAGAATAAACGAGACAAGAGTTTTACGTGGAAAACCCAAATCGGGAAAAAAAACCACGGGACTGAAGTCGAAAACCTCCACTATATCAATACTGGGCTTACAGAATTTCTCCCTAAACTAATTAGGGGATACACAAAATCTTCAAGAGAATATCCCTTGGATTACAAATACATCAAGTTTAGAAACTTGGAATTGTAGAAGAAAAATAGAACACTCTCTCAATCTTATTTTTCTTCTCCCAATTTTCTCTCTATTTTTTTTCTCTCTATTTTTTCTCTCTTTCTCTCTATTTCTCTCTCTATCTCTCGCAGCTCTCAGTTGTGTTGGTGTGTGAAAGGAGTAGAGCAAGAGGTGCTATTTATAGGGGAAAATGCATGGCATTTTCAACCTTTTCTTTGTCATGCATTATGTAATTTTCCACTTTTCATTTTCAAAGAAAATGGCTACAACTTATTCAACAAAAACAACCATTCTTCCTCCCTTTTTTTTCAACTATATACAGCCACCCACATAGGTGGACTCAACACTCGCTTCGCAAGCATAGCCCTCTCTAAATTTTTCTCTTTCTAAAATTCTAGAAGTATGAAATGAACACCTCCAGCTATTTATACAAAGGAAATATTCCGCTAAGAATGATCTGAATAGTCCAAGATAGACTCTTCTACTTCACCAGTTAATGATTATGCCTCGAAATTGACGTTACACATTAACCGGTGAAGTGGGGGATTAATGATATAGCTACAAATGACCCTCTAACCATTTACCCTCAAAACCTAAATATATTCACAAAACACTCTAGAATCCGAGCTTTTTAGTTTGGATTCGGGTCAACCCGATCTGTCCAACCCGATCAATCTGGCACCAGAGCCGTTGATGAACCACAGCTGGCACACTACAATCGTGCCACGTGGCCATTCATGACCCATACACCATGTTCTCCACGATAAATATTTCAGTCCATTTATTACATCAAGGGATAACATTTATTATTTCACATTAAATATATCGATCTGGATCCTTTTTAAGTCTTGACCTTAGCTGCTCTCAGCTGGGGAAATAGCTACAACTAGCCGAGTTCGGGACAAAGAGCAAGTAGTCTTACAGTTGCCTGCCCTCATTCTCGAGTCGCATTAGCACAAGTCACGAGCGAGCAGCAGGTTCGCAATTTCCAAGTTCTCCTTATTCGAAGTCAAAGTCCTAGAGCACGGAACTAAAAATCTCGTCGGAGGGTCTACGATGGGATCCACCCCGGCCTAACATTAGCAAGGGTCCTTTGATCTCAAGTTGTTCTATCTTAAGAGCTTCGCGATCGTGTTCGAGTCGAGCTTCACTAGTGAGGTTTGCATTCATTTTAGACCCAAATCAATTCCCATAACTACTTTATCTTATGATGTGTGCAGGTTAAATTACTCACATGTTAGATGCAAAATGAAGAAATTTTTATCTAAGTTTGAAGAGAGGCCAATATTTCCTTCTCTCTGCTCCTGCTTTCTTTACTAATTTGGAAGATTTTTGCACTTTATTTTATGGAGTTCAAAGAGTGGGTTGGTTATAATTAGAATATCCTCAAGATTGGATCTTTTCTATGAACAAAGGAAACACATTTATGTTTTGCAGTCCGTTTCTAAAACAGTGGTAAAAAGTAATTTTTCTTTTTTTTTAATGTTTCAATAAAAAATGGAAAATTACACACAGACCCCCTCATTTATTGTGTAATTACAAAAACTCCCTCTCATTTATTGAAAATTACCAACACACCCTGTTAGGGGTGTGTAACAATTCTTACATTTTTACCCCTATAAACCTTACAAATAGACCCCCTGAGGAGGTGTATTGGTAATTATCAATAGGGGGGGGGGGGGGAGTTTTGAGGGAATGTGTGTAATTTTCGCTTTATTTTATAACATCAAACGAAAATCCAACTCACAAGTGCGTCTATAATGAATCATCATAAATAGTTAAATACAAAGCCCGTGCATTTTCTTCAAGATTGAGCACAAACCAAAAATGAACTTTGAGAAGTTAAATTAGTGAGAACTAACTGCTGCGATTGTTTTTTTACAGGGTATAATTTTTCTCATTGAAACGCAAAAATAAATTTAAAAAAAAAAAATCACCCCATGTCCAAAAGAGAATGTTGAACAGAGTTGGGTTTCTTTTCTTCAAGATTCAGCATAAGCAGAAAGTGTAAATAAACTTTGAGAGGTTAAATTAATGTGAACAAACTGCCGCGAGAAAAAAATTGCAGGATTTTTTCTAGGAAAAATTACACACAGACCCAATAAAATGTTATTAAAGAAAGATTAAGAGGGTTGAAATTTAATTATCACTATATGAGAAAGAAAGTATAAATTAATTAAGAGCATAGAACCAAATAATAAAGGACTTCTCTACGATTTTTAATTAATATCAATTATTACTTTGTCATTACTTAATTGTTAAGTATTTTTATCAAGTATTATTATAAATATTTTTATTACAAAGTATTCTTATGAATGAATAATACTATTTATTGTAGCACGCCCCCGTGCGCGTGACTCACGCGTGTTGTGAGTGGTAAAAATATGTTAAAAATCGACGATCAATATTTAATCTAAGATGTTTATTTAGCTAAACAATAATAACCTTAGATCTTGAAATAGATCAATGACCCACATTTAACCTCTTATATGTAATATTTACACATATTATATTAATATTATTAATTATCATTTCATAATTCATTAATATATATATATATATTTATTATCTATACGTGGTATATATGTTCAGATGCACTAGGTCTATAAAAACCCAAAGCCCTTTGGATTAGAATGTCAGTGGCGACTGGGGGTGCTATGGCGGTATGTCGGTTCATTGTTATTTTACATATTGTTTAGCTTCCATTTTTATTGGGTTAAATGAAAAAAAAAAAACCTGATGATATAATTTTTTTGCTAAAAACCCCCTATGATCACGAAATAGCCTAAAAAACCTCCGTGTTCTTAAAAAATCTACAAAAAAATCACTTTTTATAATAAAACGAGCGTGTTTTTCATATTTTTTACCTTTATTGACATGCTTATTTGTCATTTATACATTCTCTAAACAATATAAAAGGCAAAATAGTATTATTTCACCCAAAAACAAAATACTTCTTTCTATTTTTTAACAAAAAGTGACTTTTTGTAAACTTTTTAAGAACACGGGGGGTTTTTAGGCTATTTCGTGATTACAGGTGGTTTTTAACAAAAAAGTTATATCATAGGGGGTTTTTTGCATTTAAACCATTTTTTATTAGATATTCTATTCTATAGCTATAGCTATAGCAATATTTACATACATCTACTATTTATATCGATATTATTATTCGATGCCAATTGTGACCCTAAATTGCCCCTCTATCTTTTTGTATGGGAAAAATACATTTTACCCCCCTGTGATATGCGAAATTAGGCACTTACCTCCCTGTGAAAAAAAAATACAAAAAACCCCCCTGACATTTCAAAAAATATACTCAATGCCTCCCTAGACAACTTTTACCTGTTACTTTTTGTGTGAGGACAAAAATGCCCTCGTATATATTGAGGTTTTGACCTAATTACAGCAGTAATTCTCACTCATTGACGCGATTCTCTCTCTCTCTCTAATACGCAAACCCTAAATGTCTAAATCCCAACCTTGAATCCTCCCAAAGTGAACGTAATCCCTAAATTTTAACTGGTTAATCGGCAGCGATGGTACTATAGTCCAAGTTGAACCTTGCATTTCCTATCTATCTCAACTTCAGAGACTAGGTTGAGGTATTAAATGTTGAATGTTTCAAAAAACATTGTATATGTTGAGATATTAAACCGCAGTTGAAGAATTGATATTACATGTGATGGCATGATTTAATTACAAGATATTTAATTGGATTAAATAAATTAATTAAATCATATTAATTTTTTTTTTAGGTAAAGTAAGCATTTCATTATAATCACCTAACAAACCAACATAATGATTCTTTACAACCACAAAAAAGGAGACATGTTTTTGTCAAACCTTGGTGTCCAAACCTGTCATATATGACTGCCTTCTAGTCTTCTATTCTACAGCACTGCATAATCATGAATCCTCAATCAAAGCTGTACAGTAAATAGTATCCCGATTCTTCCTGGTTCTATTGCCCACACTCATCATCTTTACTTTCAAGTCGGTTTTAAGCTGCTGGAACACCTCTTCTGTCCGTCGTTCTTTATGGTCAAAAATCCTTTTATTTCTCTCTCCCCAAATTCTGTAAATAACCCCTGTCACTCCAGCCATGACCACCTTTTCTTTAAGCCTCCAAGTATTGAGTGCATACATGAGCTATCTCACCCAGTAGGCAAGCCTATAATTTCGTATTGTCACTCTCATCCATTGCAGGGTACATGTCAATAATTCTTTACTCCATTCACACTCAAAAAAAAAGTGAGTGACAGTTTCCTCATGATCACCACACAAAGCACATTGCACATCAATATTACTCAAGAATCTGTGCAATCTATCTTTTGTCAAAAGTCTTCTATGAAGTGCCAGCCAAGTAGTAAAATTATGTCTAGGGATATTCATCTGATTCCACACAATCCTAGAATATCTAAATTTTTGTTGTTCCCCTCTAAGCCAATTATAGCATTTTTGCACAGAATACTTACCAGATTTATCTGTAAAGCTTTCACCATTTTGCAGCATCCCTTGTTTCATTTTTTCTTTGACTAAGTGTAATTTCCTCCAAGCCCAGCTACTATCTACAGGGGGTGTATAGTTTCAGAATTCTTGCTCCTTCAGGTATATGCCATTGATCCATTTCAGAAACAAAGAGTCCTTCTTTTGTGCCAGATTCCATACTATTTTTCCAATAGTTGCAGTGTTCCAATCTTTACAGCACTTGACATTCAATCCTCCATGTTCTTTTTTCTTACACACTTGGTCCCAACTAATTGGTATCAGTCTCTTATTATTTTTATTTCTGCCCCATAAAAATTCTCTGGCTTTTTTCTCTATCTATTTCATTATCTCTTGTGGGAGAATGAACACAGAAGCCCAATAAGTATACATGGTTAAATCATATTAATTCATAAGTTAAATTATTTGGAAATTAATTTATAAGTTGAATTAAATTAATTAGATTAATTTTAATTGGATTAAAGTAATTAATTAATTATCAATTGGATTGGACTTGGACTTAATTAATTGTACATGGGTTAAGTAGGAACAAAGCCCGGAAGCCCATCCCCATGAGGCCTAGCGGCCGCCCCCCTCTTATTAGACCTAGGGGTTCTGCTTATTTGATATAAGTAGTTAGTCCGTATCAGAACTCTATACAAGTCATAATTCAGAATCTGACTTTGAGCCAAAGAAACCTAGAGCAATAGGAAAGACAAAATTCCCTCTCTCTCTCTCCAACTAGCCACCGCTGCCATTGTTGCCGGGGAGGAGATCGGAGCTTTCTCAGAGAAATCTCTTCCTCGTGATTATCTAGAGGTAGGAGTCTGAGGCTGCTGCTGACTAATCTAATTTTTGTCGTCAAGAGGTAATTCAATTACTCTCTTACATAATACATTCTTATTGCGTAATTATAATATCATGAAAACCCCGGGTTCGATTCTCGAAATGATTCAGATAAAAAAATTTATCCGTTAGACTGAATCACAACAACAAGGACACTTATCTTTTCTGTGCTTGTGAGAATTCAAGTCATTTAAGTCAAATAAAAACTACAAAACCAAAATTGAATCCTTTGTGGGAGATATTAATTTTTAGTCACTTGATTAAAATTGATAATTCTTTTGATTTGCGGTTGTCAAGCCACTTTGAATTTTTTTTAGGGAAAATTACTAAAAAACCCTAAAATAAATTTTTATATTCAAAAAACCCTTGATAAAATTTTTCAATCCAAAAAACCCATTTAATCAACTTTTCATTCCAAAAAGCCCAAGATTTAGGGTTAATAAATTTATGGCCTTAATTGCCCTTAGCCTTCTAGACTAAAAATTTAATGAACTTTAGTTTTGTATAGAGATTTATTAATTTAGAAATTTTATATTGATAATTGACTATATATAATTTTATTTTTAACATTTTCAAATTTTTAATATTTTTAAAAAAAATTAAATATATTTTTTAGATAATTATCATAGTAAAAAAAATTATATAAAAGTATTGAAAATATTTAATACTAAAAATAAAAATCTGTATTATTCAACTTATCAATTTGAAAATTTTAAAACAAAAAAAAATCCGAGAAAAAAGATCAATTGTTCAATTCTTAACTTAATAAATAAAGGATAGTTTAGTCAAAAAAGTTCTTAATCTTAAGTTTTGAAGTTTTTGAATGAAGAGTTTATAGAGTGGGTTTTTTAGATTGAAAAATATTTTCATGAGTTTTTTTGATATAAAAATTTATTTTAGGGGGGGTTTAGTAATTTTCCCTTTTTTTTATGTAACTATTTGTCCCAAATGAGATCTTAATTCTATTGTAATGTTTTATTGCATTTTTTATTGCAAGACAAGAATGAGCGACACTTGTTAATTGTCAGAATTCTGATGATAAGAAATTAGTCAATGTGTGACTTGTTCCTTACTTTTAATACGAGATGCAATAGAACATAGCAATAGATGATCCTATGTCGGAAAAATATATGCTAAATCGAGTTTAATGGTCCTAGTGTCTATATATCTCACACAGTAAGACACAAAATTCACACTCGGACCATTGAACTCGGTCTGACATAGAATTGCCCATCACTGTCAACATAACTTCAGAAGTTGGGGGTCATATTCTAATGCAACGTTCGCGCTGGAACCTAAACATATGAGCTGTTTTAAGTTAGAAATTAGGGAAAATTACAAAAAACTCCCTATGTTATGGGCCATATACAGCCAACTCCACCGATTTTGCCTAATTACTTCCACCTCCTTAAATTTACTGTTCAACTTACATTTGAGGTCCTTCCGTGGTAATTTTTTGAGGATTTTGATGACGTCATCACTTTTTTTTTTGAAAAACCGATTTTGCCCCTAGGTTGACATTTGTGATTGTTGACTATTTTTTTGGGACCAGTCTACCCTTATCATGTGGAGGGGGGCTGCATGCAATGTATTCTCATATAATGGCTTCATTGTGTAAGAAATTTTTGTTTTGTTAATCTTAACCGTGTCAACTTTGTTTAATTAATTTTTGTGTTTATTTAATTAAAATATTTAAAAATACATTAATTAAAGTATTTAATATAACTAATTTTTTTATTTATTTAATTAAAATACATTAATTAAAGTATTTGGAAACACCAATACATTACATTTTAAACTCTGACTGAGTATAGGTTCACATTACGCTTAGCTCCTTATTTAAACCAATACATTACATATACACCCTTGTGCACAAATATGAATGTCATATATAACCCTTTCACAACCATTTCAGTAGCATTAAAAAGCCCACAAACTAAATCTTCATATCATAAGTTAAGCATGGGAAAGTTTTACAGCAATGCATATTCTATGTCACAATCCATCAATACATACAATCCCAAAAACCATCAAAAAAAGCATCAAAAAAACCACCAAAAGATCATTGTTCGACCACCAAAACAAGCATCAAAACAAGTATCAAAACAAGCCAATTGCGCATTGTCCAAAAACTATCCCATTTCTTACTTCCTGCCCAATAACCCTACTACCAACATCAATCCTCAACATTTTGCACCCTTTATGGTGTTGTTGAGCTCAGCCAATGCATTTGATGTTACAAGAGTTTTCCATTTTGCACCCTTTTCATGCCTCTTCTGCACCCTGTTCATAATCTTTGCCCTCAGTCCATCAAGTAAAGTCAGGATTGGCTTTCCCCTCAATGATCCTATTCAGCAATTAAATGACTCTGATATGTTGTTGGTGACATGATCATTCTAGATTCTTTTGTCAAAGGCATGTCTGGACCACATGCTAGCAGGTATTTTCTTCGACCAATCATGGGCGTTTGGGTTTAATTGCCTGATTTTGTCCATGGCAAAATTGTAGCCATGTGCTGTGTATGATCTGCTAGCCATCCAGAAGAACTTCTTCAACATTAAACCAGAGAACTGACCCCTAAAGTTGGCCAAAAGATGTCTGGTGTTAGTGTGCATTTTATGCATATTTTTCATATATTTTCTTTATTCTTTTATTGGTATTTAAGTTTAAATGATAGATATTTATTATGGTTTTTTATTTTGATAGGTAAAATTTCAAAGAAGAAGAAAAAGGAAGAAAAAGATGGAAGACACGTTTTTTACATAAGAAGAGGAGGAGTTTTCCTATTTTGTAGGAGTCTTCCTAAGTTTTAGGAGTTTTCCTATTTTGTAGGAGTTTTATTAGTGTTTTCCTTATTCCATTAGAATTGGAGTTTTATTTTAGTTAGAAGTCTTTTGACTAGGCTTTGATAATTAGTTATTGCTGGAATTTCATTTTTTGTCCTACACTTTGATCATTCTACACATTTTTACAAGAAAAGAAGAAGAAAAATTCTGTGTTTTGTTCCATTGAAGATGTCTTGCTAAAAACTCAAGTTCTAGCCGAGGATATTTGAAGTTTTAATTCTGAAAAATTTGTGAGATCTAATTTATTCTTATTCTTTCTTTATTTTTGAATATTTACATATTCTTTATGCTTGTTCATATTATTGTTTCAATTAATTGAGTAATTCGGCCGGTTATTTAATTGTTGGAATAATATATAGCTAGTTAGAATCCCAAATCCGTAATTGTTTGGTCAATTCTAATATTGGTAGCAATTAATAACATTGATTATGGACAAGTTTTCAATTGTTATTAAGGGAATATGTAATCTAATTTAAATGAACCGAGCTTGTGAGTTTGTTAATTGGAATTGGTGTTTCTCTAATTCTTAAAGCTATTATTGAATTAAATCTTAAGAGCTTGTTTAGGGTTATTCAATTAATAAGGGAAATAATCAAAGAGCTTGTTTTGATTATCGATAAAATAAGGAAAAACGAGGTTGTTAGAGCTTGTTAACAACTATAGCCAATTTATTCAAGAATACTGAATTATCTTTGCATCAATGATCGAATTAAAGAATTAAAACGGACAAAATTCCCTAGGCTAGAATCTCACCACATATTGATTTATTCTACTTGTTTAATTTTGCATCTCCTGATTTTAATAATTTTTGTTATTTATTTTAATTTTAGTTTAAACAATTATAAAAAAAAATCCCCCCTTTTATTTTAATTTTAGTAAATTGAGAAGTAAATCTGAACCAATCCCTGAGGATTCGACTCTGCTCATCGCTATCTACAAATTTAGGAGTAGGAATTATTTTTGTAGGCTCGACACCTAACAAATTTTGAAGTCGTTGCCGGGGATTGGTGCTTTTTGGTTTATTTCTCATTATAGAATAAATTTTTGTTGCTTGGTCAGTTTTATGCCTCGATCCCTTCGTACAGGTGAACTTCAATACGATCCTGAAATTGAGAAAACAGCTCGCCGACTACGAAAAGAAGCCAAGCAACGTGCTCAAGGATTCCCGTCTACTTTATCTCCCGGACTCAACTTAACTTTGGATTTGAGTGATACATCCAGTGATTCAAAAGAGGATCTAGAAGTCATGGCCAACGCCAACGAGAGAACTTTAAGGGAGTTAGCCATGCCAAATATGAACCAACAACCTCTTTGCATTCAATATCCCACCCTTGAGGTAAATTTTGAATTAAAATCTGGTCTTATTCACTTACTTCCTACTTTTCGTGGTCTTGCAGGAGAAGATCCCCACAAACACTTGAAAGAATTCCATGTGGTTTGTTCAACGATGAAACCTAGGAATGTCACTGAAGACCAAATCAAACTGAGAGCTTTTCCATTTTCACTAGCTGACAGAGCTAAGGATTGGCTCTATTATCTACCCTCTGGTTCAATCCAGACATGGAACGAAGTGAAGAAACAATTCTTGGAGAAATTCTTCCCTGCCTCACGAGTTGCAAACATAAGAAAGGAGATATGTGGAATTAGGCAAATCAGTGGAGAGTCGTTGTATGAGTACTGGGAGCGGTTTAAACAACTAGTAGCCAGTTGTCCACAACACCAAATTCCTGAACAACTCTTAATCCAGTATTTCTATGAGGGTTTGTCAACAATGGAGAGAAATATGATAGATGCTGCAAGTGGAGGCGCATTGGTACACAAAACTCCCACAGAAGCAAGAAATTTGATCTCCAACATGGCTGCCAACACCCAACAATTCAGCACTCGACAAGATACTATACAAAAAGGGGTGAATGAGATGAATTTAGCATCAATGGACCAACGTTTGGATGATTTGACCTCTCTGGTGCAAAAATTGGTAGTAGGCAATACACAGCAAGTGCAAGCATGTGGTATCTGTTACAATCCCAGTCATACTACCGAGGTGTGTCCTACACTTCAAGAGGATCCACACGAACAAGCTAATGCCATTGGATTTCCGGGGGCTCCACAGAGAAAGTATGATCCCTTCTCCAATACCTACAATGCCGGGTGGAGGGATCATCCTAATTTGAGTTATGGTCCACGTGCTTAAGGATTCCAACATCCATATCAATCCAGACAACAAGCACAACCACCTCAGCCATCCTCCAATCCACAAGGTATGTCTCTTGAAGAAATTGTTAAACAATTAGCAACTAACACACAACAATTTCAACAAGAGACGAGGACCAGTATACAACATCTGGAGAGTCAAATAAGTTAGTTAGCCACAACTGTGAATGGGTTGGTTTCCCAAAGCTCAAGTAAACTACCATCTCAGCCTGTGGTAAATCCAAGACAGAATGCTAGTGCAATTACCTTCAGAAGTGGGAAAGAGCTGAAAGAACCGGAATTGGTTTCCAAACGAGAGATAGAAAACGAGTTGGAGAGGAAAACTGAAGAGTCTAACCCCACTGAAGTGCGAAAGGAGCAACCTAAGTCATTGGTGATACCTCCTCCGTTCCCTAGTCGTTTTGCAAAATCTAAGAAAGAAGAGCAAGAAAGAGAGATATTAGAGACCTTCAGGAAAGTCGAGGTAAATATCCCACTTCTCGATGCCATCAAGCAAGTACCTCGTTATGCAAAATTTCTCAAGGAATTATGCACAACTAAGAAAAAGCTCAATGGTAACGAGAAGGTGCATGTTGGGGAAAATGTGTCTGCTGTTCTTCAAAAGAAATTACCTCCAAAATGCAAGGACCCAGGTATGTTCACTATCCCCTGTAAGATAGGTAATATGCGAATTGAAAAAGCTATGTTAGATCTAGGAGCTTCAATTAATGTTATGCCTCGTGCTATCTATGAGTCTTTGAATATGGGAGAATTAAAAGAAACAGACGTCATTATTCAATTAGCCGATAGGTTTAATGCTTACCATGGTGTTCTTGAGGATATATTAGTTCAAGTTAATGAATTGGTTTTCCCTGCTGATTTCTATGTTATTGACATGGGTAAAGATGAATCTAGTAATTTAGCCCCTATTTTACTTGGAAGACCATTTCTTAAAACATCTAGGACTAAAATAAATGTTCATGATGGTACACTTACTATGGAATTTGATGGTGAAATCATAAAGTTTAATATCTATGATTCCATGAAGTACCCCTCTGATGATCATTCTGTATTTAGTTTGGATGTTACTGACTCTTTGATGCAGCGAGTATTTGAATTGAAGGAAGATGATCCATTGAAAGTAGCTCTATACGATGATGGCTTGGAAGGAGTCGAAAAAGAGTTTGGCTTAAATTCTGAACTGCAAGAAGCTATTTCTGAACTCAACTCTCTCAATTCTCATGAGCATAATGTTTCTTATATTGAATTACCCGTGACAAGTTCTAAACTACTCCCTTCTATTGTGCAGGCACCGAAATTGGAACTCGAAGTTTTCGGACCACCTCAAGTACCTATTCTTAGAAGAACGAAACACTTCCTATGATCGTTTCTAACAAGTTGAGTCCTTTACAAGAGGAACAATTGCTTCGATTTCTGAGAGAGTACAAGGAAGCAATCGGTTGGACTATAGCTGATATCAAAGGCATTAGCCCGGCTGTCTGTATGCATAGGATATTGATGGAAGAAGGTTCCAAGCCTTCAATCCAAGCTCAGAGGCGATTGAATCCACCAATGATGGAAGTTGTAAAGAAAGAGATTCAAAAACTCCTAGATGCAGGTATAATCTATCCAATTTCGGATAGCACGTGGGTAAGTCCGGTACAAGTTGTTCCAACGAAAACAGGTATAACCGTTGTAGAAAATGCTGAGGGTGAGTTAGTTCCAACCAGAGTCCAAAATGGGTGGAGGGTCTGTATAGATTATAGCAAGCTGAATTCTGCTACTCGAAAGGACCATTTTCCTCTCCCATTTATTGATCAGATGTTAGAGCGGTTAGCTGGTCGAGCTTATTTCTGTTGTCTTGATGGTTATTCAGGTTTTCATCAGATTCCAGTGGCACCCGAAGACCAAGAAAAGACGACCTTCACTTGCCCATTCGGAACCTTTGCCTATTGGCGTATGCCTTTTGGTCTCTGCAATGCTCCAGCAACATTTCAAAGCTGCATGGTTAGCATATTCTCAGAATTTGTTGAGGACATCATAGAGGTATTCATGGATGACTTTACAGTTCATGGTGATTCCTTTGACTCTTGTTTAGCTAATTTAGGAAAAGTTTTGAAAAGATGCATAGAGTCCAACCTCGTTCTAAATTATGAAAAGTGTCATTTTATGGTTGAACAAGGTAATATTTTAGGTCACGTGGTATCTTCTAAGGGTTTAGAGGTAGACAAATCCAAGATAGATGTTATCAAATCTTTACCTTACCCCGTGAGTGTGCGGGAAGTTCGTTCTTTTCTTGGACATACAGGATTCTACCGACGCTTTATCAAGGATTTTGCGAAGATAAGTAGACCATTGTGCAACTTGCTTCAAAAAGATGTGGAATTCCAGTTTAGCGAGGAGTGCCAAAGTGCATTTGACAAGTTGAAAGACTTGTTAACTTCAGCCCCTATTGTGCAACCTCCAGACTGGAATCTTCCCTTCAAGATTATGTGCGACGCCAGTAATCATGCTGTAGTCGCAGTGCTTGGACAAAGAGTGGGGAAAGTTGCACATGTCATCTACTATGCCTCACGAACGCTTGACAGTGCCCAATGCAATTACTCGACAACGGAAAAAGAACTCTTAGCTATTGTTTTTGCTTTAGAAAAATTTCGTTCATATTTACTTGGTACTAAAGTGATTGTTTATTCTGACCATGCAGCTCTTCGATATCTACTCACTAAGAAGGAGGCTAAGCCTAGGCTCATTAGGTGGATCTTGTTGCTGCAAGAGTTCAACTTAGAGATACGAGATAAAAAAGGAGCTGAAAATCTTGTTGCAGATCATCTAAGTCGATTAGTCGTGAGTGAGGAACCACTGCCCCTACGAGATGAATTTCCTGACGAGCATCTCTTTGCTACTCAACAAACAAATCCATGGTATGCCGATATAGTTAATTACTTAGTTACTAAGACCTTACCTGACGATTTTTCTAGAGCTCAAAAGAATAAAGTAAAGAGTGATGCTAAATATTATGTGTGGGACGACCCTTATTTGTGGAAACATGGTTCGGATCAAGTCATCCGAAGGTGCGTACCTGAGACTGAAACTCCTTCAATCCTTAAATTTTGCCATTCATATGCATGTGGAGGACATTTTGGTCCCAAACGCACTGCTCTTAAGGTGCTTGAAAGTGGTTTATTTTGGCCGACTTTGTTTCATGATTCTTACATGTTTTGCAAATCTTGTGAAAATTGTCAAAAAACGGGTAACTTAGGACATAGAGATCAAATGCCCCTTAATCCTATACATGTGTGTGAAATTTTCGATGTGTGGGGAATTGATTTTATGGGCCCCTTCCCCTCTTCTTTTGGCAATAATTATATACTACTTGCTGTGGATTATGTTTCAAAATGGGTTGAAGCCAAAGCTACTCGAACTGACTGTGCTAAAGTTGTTGTAGATTTTGTCAAGTCTAATATTTTCGTTAGGTTCGGAACACCAAGAGCCATAATAAGCGATCGTGGAACTCACTTCTGCAATCGAGTGATGGAGGCACTACTCAAGAAATATGATGTCACTCATCGAGTTTCAACAGCCTACCATCCACAAACAAACGGGCAAGCCGAAATCTCTAACCGAGAAATCAAGTCTATACTCGAGAAGACAGTCAATCCAAGTAGGAAAGATTGGAGTACGCGACTCGACGATGCTCTATGGGCATATCGTACGGCCTACAAAACACCCATCGGTATGTCCCCGTTTCGTTTAGTTTTCGGTAAGCCTTGCCATCTTCTCATTGAGTTGGAACACAGAGCATATTGGGCGATTAAGCATTTCAACATGAAATTGGATGATGTCGGTGTCACAAGGAAGCTACAATTGCAAGAGTTGGAAGAAATCCGGAATGATGCATATGAAAGCTCGAAAATCTATAAAGAGAAGACGAAAGCATTTCGTGATAAGATGAACTCAAGAAAAAATTTTGTTGTCGGACAGAAAGTTCTTCTTTTCCATTCTCGACTTAAATTATTTCCGGGTAAGTTACGTTCACGTTGGGTTGGACCTTTTATTGTCGTTAACGTTTTTCCCCATGGTGCAGTTGATATCCAAAGTCCGACTACTGGGAAAATGTTTAAAGTGAATGGACATCGCTTAAAGCCTTTCTACGAAGGATTTCATAAGCATAATGTGGAAGAAATGGACCTCGAACCTCCCAATTACACCACTTGAGCGTGACTATGTCTAGCCAAAGACGTTAAAGAAAGGCGCTACTTGAGAGGCAACCCAAGATTCTACCTTTTCTCGTTCCTTTATTTTCTGCTTTTATTTATATTTTTTGTCTTTTTTTTCTTTGAGGTGAAACATATCACAAGGTCGTACTGGGGCACATTTAAAAAAAAATGGTGGCTTTAATTGACAGATTACAACTTTAAATTAAGCGTGCCCACGCTTTATTCAAAGTTGCATTCTGTCTAGCTGTGCACATTGTTAATAATTCATGACTTAAGATTAGGTGTGCCCATGCTCAAATATAAAATACACTCTGCCTTACAAACAAAAAGAAACACTTCACCCCTTAGTCAATTTTCGAAAAAAAAAATGAAAATTTCGATTTTTTCAGCAATTTCTTTCTTTTCCCCTCTTTCCCTAATCTCACCTAATTCTCCCCCAATTCTTCTTCTTTTGCAGCAAACACAATACACACATCCACCACACCATTAAAGCTTCAACTTCAAAACCACCACAATGGGTAGAAGACCACCTCCGCCCAAATCAAAATCCGCTGCCGCTGCTCAAAAAACCGACGTGCCGCCTCTTAGAAAACCGCAAGCTACCCCGGGCGTCACCACCACAGCGACGCCACGCCACCAGACTCCGATACAGAAGGTTCGGCGAAACGCTACCCCACCGCTACAATCTCACACACAGCAGTCGATCGCCGCACCACCGGATCTAGTCGCCGCGTCACAATCACCGACCAGATCTGAAGACCGCGCTACTCCGCCATCGTCAGCCACCACCACCGTGACAATGACCGCCGCGACGCCACCACTACTGCTAGTCGTCGCGTTTTCAACCGACCAACCAACCTCCAACTCGAATCCACCTACACATCAACGGTTACCTTACTCCGGCGATACAGCCGCTGCTACGCTGTCGGTTGCTGACCATGACGACTCTCCTCGGTCGTCTTCTCCGACAATTTCTTCGGGGTTTAGTTCTTCGAGCCAAAGTCCCAATGATTCACCACCACAACGGTCTCATCTCGGTAAGGGATGGGCATCGTGACTCTCAAACACGGACGTCCTACCTTTACATCTCCGGGACCCACCGTTCAATCGAAAAAGCACAAACGCCGTGATATGGAGGACCCACCGAGAGACACTACCTCTTCTACTCCCGAGACTTCCAACATGCATTCTTTCTCCTGCCACTTCGAGGATCGACTCAACCATATGGAGTCTAAGTTGGACCGAATCCTTGCTCACTTCCACATTCCACCGGATTGATCTCGGGTACACACATCTACGTTCAGGGGAGTCCCATTCCTTTACCTCTCTTTTTTATTCCTCTTATGCTTTATATTTTTATACATTGAGATACATTGAGGACAATGCATGAAATAAGTGTGGGGGAGGGGTTAAATCCTTTTTCGTGAGGTGTATAATTCTCTTAGTGTGCAACGAGTTAAGTTAGTGTAAATATTTTTGGAAATATCAATTCTTTTGATTTGAGAAATTTGATGAAATTCATCCATGAGAGAAGTCAAGCATGCTTATACCGTTACAATTGTTGAAGTACGTGCTTCTTTGAGAAATTTACGAAAGTTTGTAATCTAGCATAATTGTGTATGTGATATTTGACTCGCAAAGTTCGTTGATATTTTCTTAGGTATAAATTTTAGTGAAATTAAATTGATAATGAGTTGAAAATATGGGTATTAAGACCCTATGAAGTAGTTTGTGCTGAAAATGTGTATGATATAACCTCTTGTAGCGCCTGGGGCTAACTACACTGAAGGGATTAAGCCTGAGGAGTTCACAAGCTCGGTAACCTAAGGCCAACTGGTCGGGATCTATCGGCCCAAACCTGCTACTGTGTTAGTATCCTGATAGGGCTATAAGAGGGTATCAAATGATAAATGATAAACTTGTTGAGTAACCGGGTACATTCATGACCAATGTTTGTATTCGCGTCAAAAGACAAGTAATTGCTAAAAGTAAATAAAAGTATGATATTGGTGCTAAATTGGTTATAAAATGCTTGAGGAGATAGAAATGGATAATGCGAGTTGAATGTTGTATACGTGATATTGCAATCATGGATTTTTGTGGATTTTTGAAGAGTATGTATGGATACGAAAGTGATAGTTGAGGCATGGTTGATATCTTTAAAGAATTCTGTTAAATTTTTTTGATGATAAGGGTTGATGTTTGGAAAAATAAGTTTCTTTGACCTACTTGTTGTACACTGAGAGATCGATTTTGTGGGTATATCGTCTGCAAACCCTCACGAGACACAACTCGTCCACTAGGGTAACCTAGGGGTTTAACGGCTTGTTGCATACGCTAAATGCAATCGTGATACCTATGAAAGTGGTTAGTTTTAGTTGTTTTTGTTATTTTTATTTTTCTTTATTTTTGAGTCTTTTGTCTTTGCACGAGGACGTGCAAGAGTTAAAGTGTGGGGGAATTTGTTAGTGTGCATTTTATGCATGTTTTTCATATATTTTCTTTATTCTTTTATTGGTATTTAAGTTTAAATGATAGATATTTATTATGATTTTTTATTTTGATAGGTAAAATTTCAAAGAAGAAGAAAAAGGAAGAAAAAGATGGAAGACACGTTTTTTACATAAGAAGAGGAGGAGTTTTCCTATTTTGTAGGAGTCTTCCTAAGTTTTAGGAGTTTTCCTATTTTGTAGGAGTTTTATTAGTGTTTTCCTTATTCCATTAGAATTGGAGTTTTATTTTAGTTAGAAGTCTTTTGGCTAGGCTTTGATAATTAGTTATTGCTGGAATTTCATTTTTTGTCCTACACTTTGATCATTCTACACATTTTTACAAGAAGAGAAGAAGAAAAATTCTATGTTTTGTTCCATTGAAGATGTCTTGCTAAAAACTCAAGTTCTAGCCGAGGATATTTGAAGTTTTAATTCTGAAAAATTTGTGAGATCTAATTTATTCTTATTCTTTCTTTATTTTTGAATATTTACATATTCTTTATGCTTGTTCATATTATTGTTTCAATTAATTGAGTAATTCGGTCGGTTATTTAATTGTTGGAATAATATATAGCTAGTTAGAATCCCAAATCCGTAATTATTTGGTCAATTCTAATATTGGTAGCAATTAATAACATTGATTATGGACAAGTTTTCAATTGTTATTAAGGGAATATGTAATCTAATTTAAATGAACCGAGCTTGTGAATTTGTTAATTGGAATTGGTGTTTCTCTAATTCTTAAAGCTATTATTGAATTAAATCTTAAGAGCTTGTTTAGGGTTATTCAATTAATAAGGGAAATAATCAAAGAGCTTGTTTTGATTATCGATAAAATAAGGAGAAACGAGGTTGTTAGAGCTTGTTAACAACTATAGCCAATTTATTCAAGAATACTGAATTATCTTTGCATCAATGATTGAATTAAAGAATTAAAACGAACAAAATTCCCTAGGCTAGAATCTCACCACATATTGATTTATTCTACTTGTTTAATTTTGCATCTCCTGATTTTAATAATTTTTGTTATTTATTTTAATTTTAGTTTAAACAATTATAAAAAAAAATCCCCCCTTTTATTTTAATTTTAGTAAATTGAGAAGTAAATCTGAACCAATCCCTGAGGATTCGACCCTGCTCATCGCTATCTACAAATTTTGGAGTAGGAATTATTTTTGTAGGCTCGACACCTAACATCTGGCACACTTCCTATTAATGGCATGGGGTACCTTTTGGTTAATTGTCTCAACTAGACCCTGCATTTCAATAACAGAAGATATTACATATAACACCCTCATCCACAATGATATTACAATATACATCTTAACTACTATCATTAATATAACATATAACAGCCTCCATCCAAAATAGATATTACAATATACATCTTACCTACATGGTTAATATAACATATAACACACCTATACAAACTTTAATATTTCAGGATATAAACACACAAGTCAAATTTAACACTAATAAACAACCAAACATCTAACACCAATGTAGAAAAACACAATTTAAAAACACAAGTTAAAAACACATCAATATACCTTTTGTCTGTCTGTCATAAAACACCAAGGTCTACCATTTGGGAACCCTCCAAGAAACTGTTCAAGGCATGCAAAGAAGAATGTCCAACTCTCCATACACTCTGATTCCACCACAGCATAGGCAAGTGGAAACAGGCCATTGTTTCCATCAATTGCTTGACAAGCTAATAGAACTCCACCAAAGGGGCCTTTCAAGTGGCACCCATCAAAGCCTATAAAAGGTTGACATCCAGCTAAAAACCCAGTTTTCAATGCATCTAACCCAATAAATATCTTCCGGAATGAAGGTGAGGCAGGTATGGAACCTAAAGACACCATCTCAACATCTTCTTTTTCTCCCTGCAAGTGGTAATGTATTTTGACTACACTGCCTGGGTTTCTACTCCTAACCATCTCAGTATAGGCAGGAATGAGGGAATATGAGTCAGCATAGTTGCCTTCAATCATCTCAATTGCCTTCTTTTTTGCCTTATACAACTGCATGTAAGGTGGTTTTATTGCAAACTTCTGAACCTCATTAGCTACCCCCTTATGCTTTATTTCAGGATTTGCCCTCAGAACATTTACCAACTTGCTTGATAGCCAGCTTACACTTTCCTCTTTCACATGGTCAACCCTAACACAAGTGTGCTCAGGCACCAATCTCTTGATCTTAAACACACCAACATCCCCAACAAAGGATGCATGAATCCTCCAAGGACACCCTTCAGTAGCACAAACAGTTGTCACTCTTCGTGAGTCATTATGAAGCCTCTGAATTTGAAAACCCTCTCTAATGACATGTTCTTTCAACACCTTTCTAAATTCCCTAACATCCCTAAAAACTGCATCTCTTACCAACCGTATGTTCTCCATAGGGTTTTCAGGAATTTCCACTTTATTGGATCCCAAATCAACCAAGGGATCATCAATGAATTCTTCATCTGAAGAATTCTTAGCCTCACAGTGATCATCAGATTGATAATCTGATAAAGCATCATCATTATCTTCCTCAACAACTTCATGTTCATCAATAAATCCATCTTCATTTGAACCCTCATCTTCATCAACTTCCTCTTCCTTTTCATAATCATCATCTTCACTACTGCCCTCACCACTCTCTTCATCCTCACCACCTCCCTCACCATCCTCTTCCTCACTTTCACTTTCACTCTCATCCTCAAACTCAACATACAAGTCAATTTTCTTTGACTTCTGGTTCCTTTTGAACATCCTTTCCACATCATCATCCTTTGCCACACTCAGCCTTAGATCACTACGTCCTTCCACACTACAATGAAATATCATTTTCCTTTCGACAATTCGAGGAACATAGCTTAAAGCCCTACCACCAATAGAAGTCATAAGGTGAGCATATCTATACCCAAAGGGTAATATATCTTTGAGGAGTGCAACCTCACCTCTGTAGTGCACTGTTATCTCATAGGCTGCCTGTTTAGCTGCAAAAAAAGATTAAAAAATATTAAAAATGACATAATAAGAACATAAAATCAGATTAATTTCCCTAATTTAAAATTTCAACCAAAAAAGCAGCAGTTTTTGGGAGATTTAAAAACTAGGATTTCTATCTAAATTTGGGGATTTTTATACAAAAAAACCCTAGTTGAGAATTTTTTTATTTTTTTTTTAAAGAAGGCGATAAGATATATTAAACCAAAGATGCCAAGTCAGCTGACAAGGCACACAAAGTATCGTGAGGCAGAGTAAGAACAGGCTCTTGACCCTGAACAACAGCAAAAGCTAAAGAATGAGCAACCCTATTACCTAAACGTTTGGTAAAGGAAAACAAAATCGATGATAAAAGCGGAAAAAGAGCAAAAATTTCATGACAAATGGCTCCCAAAGGAGATAAGTCCACCGAAGAAGAGTTTCGGAAACGATTGATATGTGATAGGCAGTCTCCCTCTAACACAATATTATGCCAGCCATTTCTTCTAGCTAAGTGCAAAGCCTCCAAAGCCCCAATTGCCTCTGCATGTTCTGGAAATGAAATGTAATTAACTTTTTTGCAACTCCATGCAAGACACTTACCTTCAGCGTCACGACCAACTGCTCCTCCGCCCATTGCAACTCCATGCAAGACACTTGCAAACACACATAATACAAAACAAAAACTCCTTGATCATCAAACCATCAAAAATAAAAAAAATAAATTAAAAAAGTAGGGTTTTTATCTGCATTTGGGTATTTTCTTAGAACAAACCCTAAACGAAAATTTTCTTACAATACACAAATAATACCAAAAAAAAAACTTCTAGATTATCCCTCAAAACCCGAAAATAAATTATAAAAAAAAAACAGAAACTCTTAAAAATCACAATGCATGGTTACAATAACACTACTCATACTCCATACTATAGTTTACAAGCAAATATACAGAGAAAAAAGCTTAAAATTACGTATGATAAACCCTATTTACCTTTCTCAAACATTTTCCAACTGAATGGCCTAATGTCTTCGGTCATTTTCGTCGGTCTTCACCGTCTACAGTGCTAGAGTAACGCGTCGGTGGTCGAATAAGCGGCGACGACGACTTCAACGACTGGAAGGAGCGGATTTCATCGGATTTTTTGTAGAGAAAATTTTGGGGTTTGATAAGGCAGACAAGTGAGAATGAGCGGGAGGAAAGGTGGCATTTGGCCTTCTATTACACAGAGGGGTAAAATAAACTTTTGCAAAATTTCAGATTTTTACAAGTTTTTTTTTTAATCTATTTTACTTAAGGGTAAAATGGACATTTCATCAATTTTTGTTTTCTTACATTGGACCTCCTCATTTTAGGGAGGTGGAAGTAATTAGTTAAAATCGGTGGAGGTGGATGTATTTAGCCCATAAGATAGGAAGTTTTTTGTAATTATCCCTAGAAATTAAAACAAATAAGACCGTATTTACGGATGAGTTAAGGGTATTAAATAAATTAGTTTCCAGCATCGTTTATCCTTTTTGCTCTTTCTTAATCTTGATTCGATTACCGTCCGTTTGATCTTAAAATTTTAGCGAGGACACCACTAAAGAATAACATATTTGCTCCACTTCAAAAGATATTATTGCGTGCTATATATTATGATCTTTTAGATTTTTGTTCTTTCGCTAAAATCCGTGGACCACCAAGATAGGGTATATCAATTATCAAGTTGAGCAAACAATTTATCCACCACCTACGAATTAACTTTGAGATGTAATATCTGTATATCTTAACAAAGAAAACCCAATATATTGTCTTTTCCAAATGCTTTTGAAACAAAGCATCTCAAAACTTCACAAATCTTACTTTATAATTTACTTCATTAAGGTCATCAACATAATAATTACATAAGGCATTACAAAGATACATGTCTTACTACATCACTCGCACTATATTTCAGCCCAAAATGGCACTCCGGTAGCCGGAATCCATGAATCCCCACCGATGAAATTCCTCACCGTAAACCGGCTAGCTTCACCAGCGTTACTTAGAACATGAAAACCGGGCCATTTCACCCTATTGTGAGTCGAAGCTCCTATTCCCGTATTCATATACTCGGCATAATACAGAGTCGAAAGTGCAACATCTCCACTCCACTCTTTCCACCCTCTCTCATCTACCAAACCATCCAAATCCGTCTTAAGAAACACGGTCCTCGAGTACTTCTTCCACGGCCTCCCTAGATAACTCTTGAACCTACCCTTAACGACACGGAAATCGGGTGCGGGCCCCACACGAGAATTCACAATGGAGATTCCCGTGTTTTCATTTGGGTCGTCCCTTCCTTGTGCGGTTATCATGTTGGATTGATGATCCATTGGCTTCCGGACTAAAATATCGCAGTTCTGGAATACTGTAGCAGCGTCGCCAAAGATGAAGTCCTGTGTCCCATATACTTGGCAATCACGGTAAAATTGTCTTAGTGAGTGGACTAAGAGTGTGTCTTGGTAGCCTTTAAAACTGCACCGGTAGAAGACTGATAAGTCTGAGCTTACCCTTAACGCCACAGCTTGATGTTTTTGTGGCCCTGCCGTGTTCTCAAAGGTCATGTCTCGTGCCCAAAAGCCATCACCAGATACACCTATACATAACAAAGATCCGGATATATCATAGCTTAAGAGCCTTTACTTGATTAAAAATTAAAAAGTAAACAATCTCTGCCCCCATTATGAGATGTTTGGAAGCTTATAAGATGTCTAAAAGTGTGACAAATATTTTAGATAAGATCTTGTGAACTTTGAAAATAAAATGCTAGGACATTATCCGCTTCATAAAAGTAAGAAATCCTAATTTATCATTTAACCAGTTCTTAATTTATTTGTTTTAGTTACATAATTATCATTACTAACGTCTTATAACCTCTAATAATCTAGTCAAAATTTTAAGACTAACTGAAATAATCAACATACAAATGAAAATATTTTGAAATCTTGATAACATCAAATTTATCCTAGAATTGAATTAATATGACAGTTAGTCAGAAGACTAAATACTAAGTTCAATTCGTGGTACATAAAAGTAAATAGTTAGTCTGAAGCAATTATTTCAAAACAAATATATGAAGAAACTATAGTACCAACTCACTTTAGTGATTGAAAAATTGTGCTAGATGACATAAATGCTTACCGAATGTGGCTGAACTAATAGTGCTCGCGCCATCTTGTACATTTTGATTTCCGGTGACAACAGTTTTATCCATTCCATCACCAACAAACATAACGTTTTTCATGTCCCTCCCAATCTCCACTTTCTCCTTATATACGCCCGACTTCACGTAAATTACGGATCTTTCAGGCCGGTTATTACCCAATCGAGCCAATGCAGATACTGCTTCATTTATTGTCCTGTAATTACCTGAGCCATCTTGAGCCACCACAAAATCAGCCGTGGAGGCTGCTGCATCCCATGATGCTAAAAGGCCGCGTGCTTGATTAGATCCAGGCCTTCTCAATGCTGCCCTATGGTAAAACACACCTCTAAATTTTTAAAGACTCGTGTTTTTAAATTGTAATTACATTATTCATTATAGAAGTACACAATAAGGCAAAACCGAGATTTTCAGAAAATCTAGTCATGACTTGGTTTGACCAAGTTATGTGGGTTTTTTTATTTTTGTCTTGAACAATGTCTTATTGGCTTCAAGAACACAACTCTTAAGAAAAAAATTCTACTCATGATAAGTAGCTTTCATATTCGTTAAATTCGATGGAACTAATCGAATCACTAGAGCAGACAGCCTTGATTTTAGATAAATTGAATTATGTGGAACTTTAAAATTGAGTAATTATATATCCAATGAAAGATTGTATTTTCACCACATTGGGCAGAATTATGTAAATTAGTCGAGTAGCAAACGCTTAAAAAATTTTAATATCAACTATAGCTATTTATTCAAGAAGGACAACTGCTCATTGGAAAAATCTATCTAGCTAGACCAATTCTAATGGTCCTAGTGTTAATCTCTCGCACAGTTAAGTATATTGTTTGCGGTCACCTCACACAATTGTATGAAAGAAATAGATACAGAATACACACTCTAACCATTAGACTCGGTCTGGTATAGAATTTCCCCTACTCATCCAGCTAGCCCCTTGACCAGTCCCTGATTTCAGGTCATATATAACTAATCACGACATAAAACATAATAAAATGCAATTAAGCAAACAATTTGTTCAATCTTAACCAAGACTCAAGGTCATTATGCAAAAGGAAAAACGCATGGAACTACTTCATTCAATTTGAATTCGATCGTTAAAGTTAGCTCAGTTCATTTAATACCACAAACAAGCTTGAGTCAACTTGAACACTCGATTTCAATTTAATTGGTTAAAAATATAAAAGAAAATATATGAGATTAAGTTACTAAGCTCGATCGACACAATTAGAGTTATTGGTGCTCGATCCGATAAACTATCAAGTCAAGTTTCAAACATAAGTTTTGAAACTCGATAAAAATTTGATCATGGTTGAACAATATTACAGAAAATTGTATTTTTCGTCCTATAAGTTTATACCATCAATTTTTGTCTCAATCATTATGGGTTTATCACATTTAGTCCTATAACTTTCAAATTATCTCACATTTAGTATAAACAAAATTTTCATCCAAAGTTTTACAGTCAAACCTCTATGTTCCGTTAGTCAACATTGTTTACTGGTTTTTGGGAGAATTCGTGCGCCCTCGCACATGAATTCTGGTCAATATCATGGTGTTCCTATTTAATATCGCGTAACATTTACGCATGAATCATCTCCAATAAACTGATAAGAAATATTGACAATTGGGGGCATATGACTTTGACATTGAAATATGGACAGAAACTTTAGTTGTGACTAAATGTGAGACATTTTAAAAGTTATGAGACTAAAATTGAGAAGCCTCTAATAAACGAGACCAAAATTGAAACGGTACAAATTATGGGCTCCACAAAATAACTAGAATTTAAAGGCCGAAACGATAAATTAATTACCCGTTCTTTTAGCCCTTTGAGAACGTTTGGCCCCATAAGTTGCCAAAGCATTCCGAATCACCGAAGTCAAATCTTCAGCCCGTCGAGCTTCAAAGAACAATCCAGTGTCTCTCAACCCATCCAAGCAAGTAGCATGGCTAGCCAATGCAGCACTGAGCCAAGTCACAGCATCATCATGGCTCCAATCATCCCTCATCACTAACCGGGCCAGCCTCGGCTCAGCCTCTTCGTACAGCTTCACGCAGTCGGCAAGGCCCGAGTCATGGCCCGGCCCGTCAAGTTTCTTGTAACCCTGAGCCCATGAAAGTGCATGAAGCAGACCCTCCCGAGCCATTCCCACCATTTCAAGCTCTTTGCTGCTACCAATAACATTTGAAGAGAATGCTAGAAAAAGGAGAAGAAGAAAGGTGGTGGAAAAATAAGACATTTTTTTTTAATTTTGTGTTAAGCGGTGACAAATTAAAAAGAATTCAATGAGGTGGAGTTATTATAATCATTATGGATATGAATTAAATGTAGGTGTGTGACTGTGAGCAATATATATTTTCAGATACATAAAATTGTTGTAGCCAAGTGTCAAGGCGGATATATCCTGCATGCATGGCTGACTATGGATCAAGTTGACAACTAGCACTATTTTGCCCTTATTATCACCGAGTACTGGATTTTGGGACTCTCTTGCTTATTCATTTACTGATTTATTTATTTATTTATTTTTATTATTATTATTATTTTTATTAATCAAATGTTGGATTCAGAACAGGCGAATTATAAAATATATCACCGACTGATCGTTTGATGTATTTTGTCTGATTACCTTGACACTCTCCAACTTTTATAATTATCCAAAAATTGACGGGGAAAAAAAAAGTTGGAGTTTGTAAATGATCAATTTCTCTTACTGGGTGTAAGCTATGCTCTACGGATACGGGTACGGAATGTGTAAAGTTTCAAAATTTTAAGATATGATATGTCGGGATACGAAATATATAAATTTTATAATTATATATATATATATATATATATATATTTGTAAATGATCAATTTCTCTAACTGGGTGTAAGCTATGCTCTACGGATACGGGTACGGCTACGGGTACGGAATATGTAAATTTTCAAAATTTTAAGATATGATATGTTAGGATACAAAATATATAAATTTTTATAATTATATATATATATATATATATTATAAACTATAATCCATACCATACACGCATAGTCCTTACTTATTGGAGTTTCCTGAATCGACAATAAAATTTTACTCTATTAGGATTTCATAAAAAACGTAATTGCAAATAAACTCAAATTTTCCACTGAATGAGGTCATATAACCATTGGATACTGACAAAATATGTTATGATAATGATTATTATACGAATAAATCTTCTAATCAGTAGTCACAAATAATAAAATGATTTTTAAGTTCGGGCAAGTAGTGAAACTAGATAGTAAATATATAATAAAAACTCTAGTAATCTTTATTCGTTAAAGGATGATTATCGTCAAAAGATTATTTTGTTTTTAATTTTGCATAAAAGTATTGCATTGTATCGGATATTTCAATTTTTCGTCTCCAAAATGTATCCACCCATACTCAGGACGTATTCACCCGTATCCAGGGCGTCTCCACCTTTTCTTTTTTCCATTTTATTTTGGCTTCTTCAAAAACGTATCCGATGCGTACCCACCCCATATTCATATCTGATACGAGTAAATACTATACGAGACCTTTTTAGGAGTATCCATGTATCATAGAATGTAGGGTAAAAGGTATTACCCCCTTATGTTATGGAAAAGGGGCTTGTTGCCCCTTGTCTTATAAAAATAGGTTGATTACCCCCTTGTATTTTCATAAATGAGGCAAAATACACACAACCTCATTAAAATATCAAATATATATGCCCTTATGCATATAGCAATAAATTTTAAATGAATTATTTTACAAAATCACCCAACTTTATTTTATTGTTTGTAATGATTTAAAGCACTAGGTATTAAATAAGTATACATAGCGTTTATAATTACTAATATATAAGGTTGTTCTAACGTATATAAAGTTAAAAAATGTTTATTTTTTATACGTATTCTTTAATTATAAATGTTATAACTTATATTATGAAATATGATAATAATGTACCATTCAAATATTGTGATGTTCAATATACTTATGGTGTATAATGGCTATTTGAAATTTTCTTTGCCAATTTTTAGTATATGGATGTCATATAAGATAAAAAAAAATTAAAATTTAAACTTTACATATTATTTATTTCAATGTTTTACACTATTTTGAGTAAGATAATGAAAATATTAACAAGAAAATTTGTTTCACATATTTTTAAACAAAATTATTTATAATCTACTATGTAAGCCTGTCAATCGGGCCTTATGAGCCGAGCTTAGGGTAGCTCAAGCTCAAACTCATCGGGTTTGAATATTATACGTTCAAACTCATCTCAAAAAAAAAATTCCTTGGCTCGGCTCAAACTCAGGCTCACATTTTTTACGAGTTTCGAGCCTATTTCGGGCCGACTCATTAGCTTTTATCAAATAAAAAATGGCATCTAATAAAATCAAATTGAGAGACTAATTTCAAATACTACATTAAATAAATGTTTATGCTAATGTGTGTATAATTCCAAATTTTACTAATGGAGTCACAAAGTCTAATTATGAAAATTTAGAATCTTTATCAATGTATATGAGGTGACATAAAATAATTGGTTGTTTTTCCAAAATCTCTTTAGACAAAAAATTTCTACTAACATATACATTTCATCGATTTTGTAAGCTTCAAGTTTAAAAATCTACAATGAGTTTTATATTAGTTAGCTTAAAAAATAATTTTATTATATGAAACAAAGCATTAAATTAGAGAAAATTATAACTTCGGGCTATTCAGGTTGTGCCTATCAAAGCTCAAGCTCAGCTCACAAATTGCAAGGGTTCAATTTGTAAGCTCAAACTCGGCCCGGCCCACATTCAATTAGGTTCGGCTCATGTTTAAGCGAGTCGAACAATCGGGCTTCGGTTAGGCCCGGCTCAATTGACAACCCTACAACTATGTGTGTAGAAGTACATTATATTTTATAATTTTACAAACTAAAAAAAAATAAAAAAATGAAGAGATGTCTCATAATAATTATATAAAGGGTATATTTGCCTTTTTGATTGAATAAATGAGTTTGGGTGTTATTTGCCACTTTTTTAATAACACACAAGGGGGTGATCAGCCATTTTTAATAACACGGAGGGTAATGTGCCTCTTTTCAAGAACACAAGGAGGTAATATGCCTTTTACCCTAGAATGTAAGTATATTCAATGTGGAAGCGGTAATTGGATGCTAATATAAATTTTAATGAGAATATTATAATAGTTTTTTCCAAACTAATGCAATTTACCTTTGAAATATAATTCTATGCAAAAGGAGTTTCCTAACCCTCGAAATTCTCTCGAACTTTTTTCCTCGAAGCCAACTCAAAACATGTGCTATTGAATCTCTACCAATATCCTTCGGAGCCAAACGGCTTCAGACATGACATCTGGTGGTATATTTTGTTTTTGTTGTGAAATTGAAATAGTTTTTTGCTTTGTAGATGTTCACGAGATTTTTTTTGAACCCAGACACTATATATATATATATATATATATATATATATTCAAATGTATTTGAGATCATCAAGTAATCCAGCCTAGTCACATCAGTATATCCAATAAGTTTATTTTTTTATTCTTTACATATTTGATGCCGAGTTTTCTTGTACCTTGAAGGTGTTATTGTTAGAGTGATAAAACCCCGCAGGGAACTTTGTATTATTAAGCAATGTATATATAGGTACAAAGAATATGAATAGCCTAATCTAGATATATGGAAACAAGATATACAAGGAAAGATATGGATACATAGTAAATATATTATTAGCTAACACTCTCCTGCAGTCTAAGCGGTAGTTTCACGAATGCTAAGACTGGATCTAAATTCAAGAAATAATGATGAAGATAAACCTTTTGTGAAAATATCTGCAAATTGATAAGGAGAAGGCACATGCAACATACGAATTTCACCAGCATCACACTCTCGTACAAAATGAATATCTATTTCAATGTGTTTAGTTTGTTGATGCTGCACAGGATTAGAAGCAAGATATATAGAGATGATGTTTTCACAGTATAGTAGCCTGAGACAAAGGACAATGTAACTCAAAAAGAAGTTCAAAAGGTGTGTGATAAGATAAGGTGGTGGTGGGAAGTAGGTTAAGGAGATGAGTAGCCATGTGCAAGGCTTCGACCCAAAACACTGGAGGTAGACTGACTTGAAACAAGAGAGTATGGACGATGTTATTGATTGATTGAAGGGTCCGTTCGACTTTACCATTCTGCTGCGATGTATGGGGACACGAAAACCGAAAAGTTATACCAAGAGAGCGAAAAAAATTATGGAAATTAGTATTGTCAAACTCATGCCCATGATAACATTGAAAGGATTTAATTTTAGTATTAAATTGAGTTTTGAGATAAGCATAAAAATTTTGAAAAACATGAAAAACTTCAGACTTATTACGAAGAGGAAAAACTCAAAGAAAGTGTGAGAAATCATCCAAAAAAATTACATAGGCTCTGTATGGTTGTGTTTTCGGAAATGAATTCTGAGTTTTTTTGGGGAATGTGTATTACAGAAATTCGTGTGAAAATGTTGACTTAATTTGTTTGTTTGGATGTATTTTTAGAATTTGATTGAAAGTAGTGTAGATGTGATATAAAGTTGATTTTTATTAGGATTTGATATATGAAATGATTGAGTTGGTTATGAATGTGATGATGATGGGTGAAAAGATATTAAAATAATATTTTTTTTTAATAATGTAATGAGTTGGTAATAAAGGAATATGTATATATGTGTGTGTATATATATACATATACACACACATAATATAATATATAGAGCTATTAACGCTAATCATCCCCCATGTCACGCAAAAGTGTCACTTTAGTCCCTCTTGTGAAAAAATTATCACTTTCATCCCTCATGTCCATAATTTGTACCCAGATGGTCCTTTTTTCGACATTCCGACCAGATTTTTCGGCTTCCCAAGCGAAAATAGGGCTATCCACTCATATATCATGCGCGTCTTCACGAGAAAATTCATAACTCATTGTAGAAAGCTCAGATTCATGAACCGTTTTCTTCCCATGAAACTAGGGTTATCTACGCATATATCGTACATAATCAGGAGACGTCTAGAACAAAGCAGTTTTGTATTAAAAAATTAGCTAAAAATCTGTCGGCTGTGCAGACAGCTGTGCGCGTCTTCACGAGAAAATTCATAACTCATTGTAGAAAGCTCGGATTCATGAACCGTTTTCTTCCCATGAAACTAGACACATAGGGCTATCCACGTATATAGTGTACATAATCAGGAGACGTCTATAACAAAGCAGTTTTGTATTAAAAAATTAGCTAAAAATATGTCCCCTGTACAGACAGCTGTGCGCGTCTTCACGAGAAAATTCATAACTCATTGTAGAAAGCTCGGATTCATGAACCGTTTTCTTCACATGAAACTAGACACATAGGTCTATCCAAGCATATATCGCACATAATTAGGAGACTTCTAGAAAAAAGCAGTTTTGTATTAAAAATTAGCTAAAAAATTAGTTAAGCATCATTTCCTACAGATTTTTAGCTAATTTTTTAATACAAAACTGCTTTGTTCTAGACATCTCCTGATTATGCATGATATATGCGTGGATAGCCCTATGTGTCTAGTTTCATGTGAAGAAAATGGTTCATGAATCTGAACTTTCTACAATAAGTTATGAATTTTCTTATGAAGACGCGCATGATATATGCGTGGATAGCCCTATTTTCGCGTGGGAAGCCGGAAAATCTGGTCGGAATTTCAAAAAAATTATGGACATAAGGGATGAAAGTGATAATTTTTTCACAAGAGGGACTAAAGTGACACTTTTGCGTGACATGGGGGATGATTAGCGTTAATAGCTCTAATATATATTATACAAATAGAATGAAAAGACAAAAAAAGAAAGATTCAGCCAGGGGGCGTTCATGGGTTGGGGTGGGGTGGGTGGGGGGGGTGGGGGTGGGGGCCCTTCATTTTTAGTTTTTTTTTTTTGTCACCTGTTCATTTCTTTTTAGTTTTAGATTTTTATCCTTTTTCCATTTCGTGTTTTCTTTTCAATTTTATATTTTAAAAGTTCAAGAAAATTGAATCTTGCTCGTCTATATTTATAATAGTTAGTGTAATTATATGGTTCGCATTGGACAAATATAAAAATAGGATGTGGTCTATATATGCAATATTTTATGAAATGTGTAAATATGATTGAAACATAAGTAGTTCTATATTTCTTTTTCCATTTACATATAATATTTTATTTCCAATTTGATTGAGACAAATTTATTTCCATCTTCTTATAATGAGATACTATGATGTTACAAAAAAATCTTTGCTCGAGCTCGAGCCGAGAAATTTGGTGAGACTCGGCTCGAGCTCGGCTCGTGGGCAACCCTATTAAATACTACGTTAGTACCAAAATGAAATAATCGAGATTCAGTCGGTATTTATTTGAATATTGAGAAGCTAAAAAAGTATAATTTAAAATCCAATAAACAACAAAAGAAATTATTAAAATGAAATTATAAATCACACAATATTGTATATACTTTTGGTAAAAGCATGACCAATTAAGTCTCAATTCAAGTACACATATTATTAAATATATATATATGATATATTAAATATTAAATCACACAATATTTTTTTTTCAAATTATAGATTATTAAATATTATTTAATAATAATAATTGGAATATTTGAAAAATTGAATAGGAATTTTTATTATATAAAATATGAAAAAGTAAGAAATATAATTAGTTGGATAGTGGGATAGTGTAATTAATGATAAAATATTGTGAAAAAATTGAAATGATTGGTTGTTATATAGGGGAATGTGTAGTGTATTTAAAATTTGACCATTTTCTGTTGAATTTGGCTTGGACTGTGTATTTTCATTTTTTGGTGATCCAAAAAATGAAAATATTTTCAGAATTCACAACCATACATAGCCATAATATTTCATCTTTTTCATGTTTTTCGAAAATTTCAAGATCATTAAAACCCCAAAGTGATCCGATTGTGAATTCGGACATGGTTTACGTTTCCACTGCGCATGAACCAGAATTCACAACAATGCGATGCATTTTTCCATAAATACATCATTAACATGTCTTCTCGCATATCGGCCCACTGTGAAACATAAAACTTGCATGAAACACCCCTGTATTAAACAAAAAATAGCCACTTGTGCACCTGTGTTTATGAAAGTCCTGCACGAGAACCCCTCTCCATTACAAATTATCGGAGAGTGTCGTGCACTCGTCCAAACAAAGATTGGGTTAGTTTTCTAAATGAATTATATATATATATATAATGACCATTTTATCCTTCCAAATGCCAACCGTTATCTTTTTCTATTTTTATTTTTTTTCTATTTTTCTTTTATCTTTTTCTCTTTTCCTTCTTGTTCGTTTTCCTTTTATTTAAACTTCCCACCCCCCACGTTCTTCTTCCCCAGATCTGTGATATGTCAATCCATCGCCTGCACTGGAACCAAACGCCATCCATGCCCCCACCATCTCCTTAGAGCACCGAAATCCAAAATAAGACATAAAAATTATCAGAAAAATCTAAAAATCACAAATTGAATTTTAGCTGAGACGATGGTGGCAAGATGGTGGTGATGGAATTCTAAAAATCTGAAAATCACAAATCTAAAAAATTACAAATTGAATCACAAAAATTTGAAAATCACAAATCCCAAAATCTTAAAATTGAATGACAAATATGAAAATATGATGCAGTGGTGCGGGATGGTGGTGATGGTGATTTTTGAGCAACTGAAAATACAATAATTTCTATGGTATAAATCAAAGATGTAATCATTCAAGCCTTGAATAAAATCAAAGACTGCATCTTCAAAACTCCATACTGCAATAACATTACTAGATGCTCAATGTTTTTGAAAAACCCACATAAATTCCTCTGTCATTTTTGCAAATTTTGTCTAATTGCAAGGACCCATTAAACTCCCCAACGTCGTTATAAACCCACCTCAATGGTCATCAAATTCATCACTACTAGACATTATACATGCAAACAAAACAGATTTCATAAAGCTTCTCTGTTTTTTTCCCTCTTAAATGTTGGTGAGGAAGGGAGAAGAAGTGGCTGGACAACGGATCTAAGAACAAGGTGTTGGTGGTGGACGATGTTTGCGGAAGAGAGGAGTGGTGGTGAGATAGCGGATCTAAAAATGAAGGTTGGGCCAGGGGTGGTGGGAGGTGATGTTGGGTGACTTAGAGGAGAAAAGTGGAGTTCAGCAGATCCCAACGGGCAATGGCAGCAAGGGTTGATTTTCGGGGGTTGTGTTGCTACAGGAATGGGACATTGGCAGTGGGGCAGGGATGGTAGGATGGCGACAGTAGACAAGGAAGAGTGGGGGGTTGACAATGAAGAAGGAAAAGGGAAGGAGAAAAGGGGGAAAAAAAGAATAAAAGAATAAAAAAAGAAAAAGAAAAAGGAGTAAAGATAATGATTATAAAATTGAGGGGCATAACAGGTATACAGTAAAAAAGGTTAACGGCGTTAGCCAAAATTAACAGAAAGAGAGAGTGTGCAAACTAAAAAATAATATAGGGATACATAAGGTTATTTTTTTTAACACAAGGGAGTTTCATGTAGGTTATGTGTTTCACAGAGGGGCAATTTGCAATTTTCCCCGACAATTTTTGGAAGATCAAAAAACTATATGTTTCTTCTTTGATAGATTTAAGTTTTTGTAGCTCAAATGTGATAGAGTGAGGACCCAGAACGCCAATTATTTGCATGTTGTTCGCACTCTATGATAGTGCTATTATTCTAAGACCATTTATTTATATATATGACAATCTTTATCTATATTATGTCTTTCATTGACATATGATCAAGTTTCTTGGATCAAACATGGCTATACGACACGATCTCAAATCTCGTATGGAGATTATGAAATGTGTCTCTAAGACTAATCCTAAAACTAGTTTCAAATCATAGAATAATCAAGAAAGAGAAATTGATGATTCTATAAGACTTGGGGATAAATGCAAAAAAAAAAACCCTATGATCTAACTTTTTGTTAAAAAACCCCTGTGATCACGAAATAACCTAAAAACCCCCCTTGTTCTTAAAGAAGACTGCAAAAAAGCCACTTTTTGTTAAATAGATAAAAATAAATATGTATTTTTTGGGTGAAATAACACTATTATACTTTTTGATTTGATTAGAAAGTGTATAAATGACAAATAAGCATGTCAATAAAGGTGAAAAACATGAAAAACAAGCTCTTTTTTTTTTTTTTTTTACAAAAAGTGACTTTTTGCAGACTTCTTTAAAAACACAGGAGGTGATTAAGCTATTTCGTGGACACAGGGGGGTTTTAGCAAAAATGTCATAAAACGGGTTTTTTTTTTTTTTTTTTGCATTTAATCCTAGATGAGTGTATCTCGTTTCCTAGATACTGGTTTGGTGTACACCGGTGCATGTATGAGGATTCTCATGAAGAATATATATTTAAACACCCCTCCCCCTAATACTCGTTGAATCCGTAACTTCCATAATTACGTAGGCGTAAGATTAATCTATATAGACTTGAGGCTCCATCTAATGGATGTCATGTGCATAGCCCACTATGGTTTGATTTATCCTATAATCTCCGGTGCATCGCTAAATAAGATATTTTGAGTATAATTCAGGTTAATAATTCTTAAGTTCAATGAATATAGTTTTGTTATATTCACCTCATATGCTACAACTAATTATTATAATTTTATTTATCTTAAACTCTATTTTTATAACCATAATTATTTGATATCTTACCTTCATGATATAATGATTGATATATGAAATGTTTCATTTGTCAATATATAATAGGGAAAATTACACACAGGCCCCACACTTATTGTGTAATTACCAAAACCCCCTCAATTATTTGAAATTACCAACACAACCCCTTCATGTTAAGGATTTCTTTCAATTACACCCCTATATGTTTAAAAATTCTTACAATTTTACCCCCTTGTAAACCTTACAAATAGACTCATTGAGGGGGTGTGTTGGTAATTTCTAATAAGTGAGAGGAGGTTTTAGTAATTACACAATAAGTTAGAGGGTCTGTGTGTAATTTTTCTTATATAATAAGAAGCCGGGTTGTATTATTCCAAGAAATTTTGAGAATATAGTTGTAACTAACTGTACTTAACTTGAGCTTTGAAAAAAGTTTAGTATAATGATTTTTAACTTGATATGAGCATCTGTTCGCCTTAAACTCAATTTATTTGTTTTGAGCTCGAGTTACAGCTCGAGTAACTAAGATTGTCCATACGAGTTCAACTCATTTACACCCCGTCGGTGTTTGCATAGTAGGAGAAAAGAGAAATTGTCTACTCTTATAGAAATTTCACCATACCCGGTTGGATACTATCTATGTGATTATGAATAATTGAATTGCCATGCCTTGGCCAAATCTCTCTTCAAATCAGAGACTTCGCCGGAGCAGTTGGCATCCACCAAGGCTTTGCCACAAATTAGGAAGAACTGCAGGATGAATGTCAGATGAAATATTAGCATTTAAACAAAAACGAAGGAATAATGCCAATTAAAGCAAGAGGAATACCTTAGGAGCCATTTCCAGGGCCAAATCCTTAGAATCCGAGAAGTAATAGAATCAAACAAAGGGCGATTTGCTAAATTCGCCATGTTTTTCAGAAAACTTCGCAGAACCACTTGCTCGCGACTCCTAAGCACCGAATAACTAGGGGTGTCTTGAGCACGAGAACGAGTTCGGTGGGCAGGCGTGTCTGGAGTACTAAAATACATGGGAGGAACGACATCCCTGATTTAAATTCCTCCAGGGCTTGGACACTTGGGAGGAGGTGCATCGGAGAAAACTTTATCCAACCTTTTCCCTTCAGCAATTTCCCTAGCACGTGCTGGGTCAGTGCCGATCTAGTTTGATCCCCAGGGGCAGAGTCATGGAGAGATGTAGCAGATTGTCGAGCAGTTCGGGAATGTGAGTGGCCTGGAGGATTCTCAGCAGGAGGTGGAGACAATGTAGGTGGAACTGCACTAGGAGGTCTAGCATTGCGGCGCCTGGCCTCTGCAAGCCTTGCATTTTCCATCACTTCAACTATAAAACAGAAAGATAAGTAACAACCGTATCAAACAATTCTCAGCAAATATGCAGAAAATAGAGGAGTTAAGCAAATTTCTACTACCTATTGTTTCAACCCGCATATCAACATCAATGGGACTCAATTCATAATGAAGCAACAAACGAGGATCAACCAATTTACCAACATCATATTCGGTCCAATTTAAATAAGTAAATAAACTTTGGTGATAAGGAGACCTAGAAGGGTAGGGGTAAAGATTGTGACCCTCTAACTCTTGAAAAAAATCCCGAGGAAAATCCCAGATGATTTCCTCAGGCGGAGCAATAAAAAAAAATTCTTTTTCCAGTCACGTTCGGAGGGTGGATAACTAATGGAAACTTGGCATCCCTCAGAGAAGTGAGATAACACACACCTTTATCTCCCCCTTGAACGGCGAGGCAGATAAAGGGAATAAAAGAAGTCCATAGTAGGACGATGACCCAAACTCTTTAATAAAACAGCAAAACTAACTATGATGCTCATTGCATTTGGGGCCAACTGATTCAAGGACAACTTAAAGCGCCTAGCAATAGAGATGTAGAGGGGAGGGATCGCAAAACGTAAACTATCCCTAAGTTGAGACACATAAAAACAAACAAACCCCGGAGGGAGAAGATGAGCCCTATCCTCAGCGGTTGGCACTATAATGCGATAAGAAAGAGGAATCCCATAGTTAGCCCGAATTATTTGCTCCTGTTGGTGGGTGAAACAAGACTGGAAAATGTTCCAGAGCCGCGCACCTGGAGCAGCCATTAGGACCCTCTCTTGGTTACTCAAGGCAAGTTCATTGGCCTCATTCAAGGCCTCCGGATCTGGTTGGTCCAGGCCCTCATCGTCTGAGGGAGCACCAGCTGGACCCGGGCCGGAAACAGTGTGAGAAGAAGAAGTGAAACCAGGGAGATGTGGACTGTGAGAAGGAAAATCCAAGTGTAGAAAATCACGGGGTTGTGTAACACTGTGGCAATCCCCTAAGGAGAAAGAAGGAGAATGGAGATTTTTGGCCATATTTTCAGGGAGGGGAGCCACTGGCGGATTTATCGGAGGAGTAATTATCTCAACATTGTCATCGGAAGAGGTGGAGTTCAGGTTAGAGACGTGAGACATTTTTCAGGAAATACAGGGAAGAAGAAACCACACATAACAAATTATATGCAAAAACGAAGAGAAAAGAGAGAAGCACCTAGGAGAATTTTGAGTGGCAAAAGTGGGCAGATGGAAGTTGAAACCTCCGAAATTAGATGAAGACAATAATGGCATAAAGAAAGGAGAGGAATTAGGGGGGTTTTTAAACTAAGAAGAGGATAAATAAAAAAGGAAGGAAGAAATCATCCACACAAGGTAGTTGAGGATTTTTGAAATTTGAGAAGGAAGTTAAAAGATTTTTTCAACCACCAGAAAGGTGGGCTCGGTTAGCAAGGCGCACACGTGGCTGATTTTTATGGAGTCCAAGAGCAGTTATGGCGGCGTGGCTTTAAATTGCAATGATGGTGGCGCTTTGACCTAGGAGAATTGGAGCCAGTTCCAGCGCACGGGGAAGGGCAAACGTCTCCGACTTGTCAATCAAGTCACATCGTGATGTAGGGTTTTCTGAGGACGTTCCAGAGCCCACGTGATGCCTGAAGTACGGAATAGTGCGAGGCCCAATACGAATCTCTAGCCTGATGATTAGAAGGACTTTTAGCCCAATTTGGAGCCCAAATAAAATTTTCGAAAAATTCAAGAAGTGTTCTAATTTTTGTGAGCTTGGGCCTCATTCTTTTCTTTTTTTACAACTCTCACAACTTGACTTTGTCAAACTTCAGAGTTGAGGGGACTATTGATGTGTGTGGAAATAATCCATTGGGCAAGCTGACAAGTCCACATCAAAGTAAGTCCCGTAAGCTTAATTGGTGGTCTCAAGTGGCATACGAAAGGGTCTAAAAGGGGGGAGGGGGGGTTGAATAGACCCTGGAGTCTTTTTCGACTTCAAAAACTTCGTGTCACTTTTAAAGATTTGAACGCTTAGAAAGCTGAGCGCTAGGTCAGACGCTACAGTAAAGATAACTTAGACTTAGTGATTTTAGCAATTTACCAAAGTAGGGTAAAGCTTAGATCGCTTAATCAGGGTTAGCACATCGAAAATGATTTTAAAGCTTTAGCGTTCGTTTTGGTCAAATAGTTGCTTAAACATTTTACTTGTCCTCTTTTAGAATAAATGATAGAATACAAAGTAAGACGATAAAACAGTAAACAACACAAGTATGTATAAGGTTCACTGGGTGGTGTAATCCCAGCTACGTCTTTCTTCTCCTTGAACACTTGGAGGAATTCCACTAGATTGATTTTCGAAGGATCACACAGAGGCTTCTACAAAATAGAGGAAGGGATGATGATCTTGGGCTCCTTGCTCACACAGACTTCAGCACCAATGAAGATCTTCACCAACAAGCTTCTCTTACTCAGAAATACTGCTTGTAGAGTCAACAGCTTCTTCACACAGACAGAGGAGGTTGAGGGTTTTGATCACGGGTTTGTTTGATTTTAGGAAGTTCAAACAACTTAGGATATCTCAATAATAGTGTATGGTTCTTCTTTGAAGATGTTTGAGATATCAATGACTGTCTGGAATATATGTAGAAAGCTTAGAAGAATTGGCCTTGGAGTTTCTAAGCTTTTCTTGAGAAAATATTTCAGCAAAGTTTTGACTTTCTTGTGTATATTCGTGTTTTTTTAGGGTTTGCTGAGGTAAGGTATTTATAGGCAATTTCTTGGGATTTGTCCGTTGGACACATGTAGGTGCATGCCTCTCACGCGCTAGTGAGTCATATCTTTTCTCTGACATTCTTGAAATCTTGCTGCACTGATTTGATGTGGCAGGTTTGAACTCTGAAATTCGGACAGTCTAAGCCAATAGGTAGCTTGCTCCATATACAATCTGTCCTTATCACATTTAATTCTCTTATCAAGCATTTAATGCATTTGAATTTATTTCCCGTTGGAAATAAATGTCCGTTAAATGATTGCATTTAAGTCCTTAGTGACTTCGAAATTTATTTCAGGTGAATCTGATCTTCTTGATCGCTTGGTTACTTTGAGCGCTTGATTCATAACTCCTGAAACAGTCCATAGCGATTGGCAGTCGCTTAAGACAAAATTTTCATCTTCGTTTGACTTCGGACGCTGATCTTCAACTTCATCTCTAATAGACTCACCCAAAATTCTACTAGCGACTTAGTATCCAATACTTAGTCTAAAATCTACAAAGATAAAAATTACAAGCTTAATAAAATTACAACTTTTCAAACGCTTATACAGTTGTTCTATTGAAAATCTAAACTCACATTCTTTTGGGGTATAACATAAAATTCTATCTTGTCATCATCAAAATATCTAACATGAAATTTCATATCATTAATAAATAATGAAAGGCAAAGCCCAAATCAACTATGACGCGGCTGAAGGTGTCAGCTGTACGCGGAGCTGGACCAGGTGCCTATAAAAGGAAAGAAAAACTTTTTAGAGACAAGATCCAATCAAGATATAATCAAAGACCAATTAAAGATATTAGTCAATGACTTACCAAGGTAAGTGGATATGATCAAATCAAATCAAGGCCTATTCTTGGAAGGATCCAGCATAATCTCGTGGACCTCAAGACTTGCCTAAAATAGTCGGATCTGCTGGAGATAAATAAGGAAGGATGTCAGCCCGATTTTACTTACCTTATTTAGCCCGATGCCATTCAACTTGTATAAATACATTCATTTGATGATGAATAAAGCTCTCACGTTTTAGGCCATTTTATCTCTTACACTTTTACAAAACATTATCTCTATATTTACATATTAATTATAATTATTATGCTCAACTTCTCATATTAATATATAAATATTAATGGTGTGAATCGGACACGAATCAGATACCTAATAGCATTTCTTTAAATGAATATCCCTTTCCTACTCTCATCCATGCACGACATTGAAAGCTATTCAAAACTGAAGGATCTTCATAAAATACTTTGGCGAGAGTGGTTTTACCAATGCCTGGCATCCCCACAATTGCGACTATCCTCGTTGTTGAATAGCTAAGAAAAGCTTTGAGCTTACTCAATTCATCATGTAATCCAACCATCTCAGAGTTCATTCCACCAAAATCATTTCCTAATAAATCGTAATCTGTATTCATCTTCCTCTCCATCTCCATCTTCACGTTCATTGCTTCCATGTCTTCATACTCCTCCTTGATCTTCTTCGCCATTTTAGTAAAGAAATCAATCTCTTCTTTCACATCCTACAGGTCTATAGATAAATCCACATTATACGAAGGGTCGGTCGACCCATATATAAAAAATTCATCGGAGAACATCTCATCTGATCTAAGGCTTTCAGATTTTGGAAGAAAATAATTTGATATATGGGATTCAAGAGCATCTTCTAGTATATGAGCTACCTCTCTAATTTGTCCATGCAAATCGATCACTCTCTCGCTCCGCCTGTTGGAATTTTGTTAATTTTCAAAATACATTGGCTTAATAAATATTTAATAATTTTATTTATATTATAATAAATTATAGTGTTATGGCCGTTATAACTGATTTCTTATAGGTGACTGTTTGAAGAGGTTTGATAATTTTAGAAAGATACAACCTTTAGGAAGAGTTGCCAATACATCTACATATATTAAGTGCATTTTACCGTTGAAAAAAATATAGAAGAAAAAAGACAAATAAATTCTCTGTCTTCTTTTAACTACACAAAATAATTTATCCTTTGGCATATTTCTTTCTTTTGCGTTCTTCTACTCAAATCCATAATGGGTGATAGGTATATCTATTCATAGAATGCAATCTATTGAATAGAATTGGTGTTGGGCTTGTATCGTGGGAACATTCATATTTCCCGAGAAGCACCTGCATAGTGGGAAAATTGTTGTTCTTAAAAAAGTATCTTAAATGATACGCATAGCCCAATTCATTTTCTTCATTACATATTTTCGTTCTTGATCATTTGAGAGAATTTCTCCAACAATTTAAGAACAACAATTTATGAGACCACTTACATAATGATCAAGAGACGGGTACAAGAACTTGAAGATTGGAACATTTATGGCCCAAATCCAATTATGCTCAAAGATGAGAGAGTTAGTAACAATGGGATTCGTCGGGTTTGTGAATAAGGTGTCGGCAAAGTTTTAAGAGCAGTCCTAAAACAACATAATTCAATTGGGTCCTGTGGCGATTCATCATGAAGTGTGAAGGGGTGTAAAATTTTATTAATTGATCATGGTAAAATGACAACATTTAGCGGTGCACTTTCCAGAATTGCACTACAGATTGCCAAAGTGGAATTTACAATTGAAGGGGTGTGAATTGAAAAGGATAAGGTGGCAACTCTTGGGTACATGGAAATTCTTAAGTGACTCTAACTCCGCAATGATTTTGCGGCTGGAGGCCGTACGTAACTTGAGTTAAGAGGAGAGTCCAACAAAGGTGCCTGTTGAGAAGGCATGAAATTGGGAGCTTTTCGATTTTGCTTGTCCAATTGTTGATCAAATCAGATAAGTTCATTTCACTATCTTATAAGATCTGATGTTGATCATGTATATCTATGTGTTGATGTGGTAGTGACATGTTAAGAATATATATGTATATTAACCGTTGCGTGAAATTGGTTTTCCTCCACAATAAATGGCACCATTTAAGATAAAAACTTGGGCATAATAGTCTTTGATGTAATCTTGGATATAAAGTTTACAGGAGTATAGGGTAGGGAAAATTCTCCTTGAACAATTACGACTGAGAAGAATGGATTAAAGCCCATTTCAGTACACATCTATCCACGAGTAATAAAGTATGTCTAATTATATTGTGTTTTGGGGTATGAAGTATATATGTTCCCCTATTATTAATACTATTGCGGCGCCTGACGCCACACACACAGAAAAACTTTTTTAAGTTTTGTTAAGAACAAAATCTGGATATGTGCTCCTATATTTACTTATTGCATGTTGAAATTTTTTCTGCTGATAGTGATAGACATCTGAACATGAGCACTTATATTTATGGGCGTATATCACACCTGAATTTTTACAATGACCAAAGTTATGAATATATTGGCATGGTAGTTTTTTTCTTATGAAAATAAAATGTGGGGAGTAATAAAGTATATAATTATATATTCACAAAAGAGATGCAAATTTATGTGTAGTTATTTCCCCTTATGATGATGATTTCGTGAAATCTTTTCATATCTAGAGTTGATATAGAATCAACCACTATATTGTTCATGATTTTATGTTAAATACATGAGACATGCTAAATGTGATTTGGGTGTCAACGTTTGGAGAGGGAACGGAAAATTTATTATATCAAAATCTTAAATTGTGTCGTGTTGACTTATCTTTGCATGAGGAACGTGTCTATTCGCTTACAGAAATAGTGCGAAATAGGAAGACTCATAGTCTAAGAATTGTATATCAGAACTGATACACCTCTTTGATTAGACGTTGATATTGGCATGAGTTATCCTCACCACCATTAAGATCGGTCAGCAATGGCATGTATGGTTAATTGAGATTATGGCAATTGAAATTTCTACTTGTGTATCCAATTATTATGTGCATTGTCCTAAGTAGTTATGAAGAGGACATGTGCTTTTATGTATGTTTAATAAATGATAATTGAAAGTAAAATGCATGTGATATGAATTAGGATGGTTCAGAGAATTGTTATAACAATGGTGTAAGATAGAATGTTCAAATTTATCTTTTGACTAGAATTGTTAAGATTCTTGTTTGGTAGGTGATAGTGATCCAGTTTTTTGAGAAATTGAGCTCAAGTCTATTGAGAGATGGCTGGCTATGATCAGTGGCAGTGTGGTGGCTTGGTTGTCACAGAAATGGATTTGTGTAGCCATGTCCTCTTTGGAATCTAAATACGTGACTATATATGCGCACTACAACAAAATATAGATATTAGGACACTTTATTTGAGACACATTTTCACAAGTGTCATCAGAGAATTGTATTGGGACACTTCTGAAGGAAGACACAATCAAAGAGTGGGCGGGGTTATTTTTGTGATTAGCACCAAACATATACTCATTCTAATTTTTCATATTGGAGTTTCCACCTTTTGCACGTTCAGCCCTTTTTCTCCCTCTGTTCTTTTTTCTTTTCTCACAATCTCTCTTTCGATTTTCTATCTCCTCCTCTATGGTTTTGGATTTTTTTTTTTTTGGATCTCCAATTGAATTTGGTATTAGGGCTTTTTAAAGCCCCTTTAATTCTATGCCAGGATTGAAAATAATGTGTTCTCGATCCTTTTTCAGATTCGGAGCTCCGATCTCAAAGCTTCGATCATCGTCCATCATGGCGGCCGTCAACGCTCCAATCACCATGAAAGAAGCCCTCATGGTACCGCAATTTCCTGCTCTCACTTTTGATTGGAACCATTTTATCCGAATTCGGCTTGATTATTGCTTGATTTGATGTATGAACAATGTTTCCAGTTGCAGGAGATTATTCTCCACGTCTTTGTTATCTGGTGTAGTTCAATTCAGATCTGCTGATTTTGTTTTGGGGTTTATGTAATTTGAGTTCAGTAGAATTGAATTTCGGATGTGTTTGATGTGTTGATTGCAGTTGACTAGCATAGGGATCAATCCGCAGTTTGTCCATGGAAAACAGTGGTGTAGAGCAGGTCTCAAGAAGGGTTGTTATATCTAAACAATGGACTCTGTTTCTTGTCTTTGTTGTTTCTGCGCTGGAATGTTCTTCACCAATAGGTAAAACACACAAAATATTCATTTCGCTGATTTGTTTTTGCTTGTATGTATTATGTATGTATGTATATGTATGTATCTTGTCGAATTGGGTGTCTGTTAATAATTTCTAATCTTTTGACTCCATTTAAGATCCAAGTTCTTGTGATTAATTATCAAATTCATTAATGAATTTATTTACTACATGGGTTTTGGATGGTGGTGATTGGTGATTCTTATTTCATGAGGAGATGTGAAGCTATGAATGTTAGCACAATTTTTAAGCCTCTTGAAATTTTCCCAGTTAATGGTGATGCAGCTGTAGATCTCAGTCAAAATTTTCGTGGTTTAATATAATACATCTGCTTATCATTTTTAATCTTTTCATAATTCATACCTTAATCTTTAATGAAATCTAATGAATAATATGTCCTAAATATTGTTAATTTTAAAGAATCGAAAATGGAGGCGAAAAAGATTGAAGAGTTGAAGGGCTTCGTGGAGCAATCCAAACTAAACCCTTCTCTATTACACACCCCGTCTTTTGCTTTTTTCAAGAATTATCTTCAAAGGTTTTTTTTTTAATCTCAATTTCCTTTTACTGTTAGTTCAATTGATCATAATTTATACTTAATAATTATGCGTTTTAGATGAGAATTGTGGATTTATTTGTTTAATTTTTCAGCTTGGATGCTCAGATTCCGCCGTCAGTAAAATCGGTTGATGCAATTTTGGTGGGTCTTCTTGCTAGAACTTTCGAGTATCTATTTTAGAATGTATATAGTCAAATGAAGATCAAGTCTAGTTATTGTTTTTGTTTAGAAAAACTTCTAATGAATTGCTTCTATCTTTTTGGCTTCAAAATATTAGTTGCGCTTTTTGTTCCCATATCTTGTAAACTTGCCATATGGCTGGGATTTTGCTTTTATTAATGGAACATGGATTTGGTAAATGGGTATTGCATTTTTGAAGACCGAGTTCCATAGATTAGTATTTCTATATGTTTTGCATAATATAGATTGTTGGAGACAATTTTATACAACGTATATGTCCCTGATATCATTCTCAAATTATTTGTAAGGACACATATAAGTGTCCTGATAGATTGTTGAGGGCAATTTTAGAACACATATATGTGTCCCTAGTTTGGAGAAATGTCTCGAAAGGTTCTGCAATTTACATTTTCGAATTTGGTATAGGGACACATATAAGTATCTCGAAAACTGTAATATGGGACACATATAAGTGTCCTGACAGATCACGATGTAGGGGCGTTTCAAGCGCCCCATGACTTTACGCGATGCCAAACTACGCGACACTTATTGCAAGTGTCCCCAAAATTGAAAGCTCCCCAATATGTACCCTATTGGGGCGCTTTTCTGTGTCCTAATAGAGGATTTCTGTTGTAGTAAGGATATAAATTTGGTTGAGAAAGATTCCAAAGACATGCACCTTTCATTGAGGGGCCTATACAACCACTTACCGTGTATTGCGATCACTTGGAGAAAAGTCAATGATTGACAAGTAAGTCTAAATGTATTCCTAGAGAATATCGCCGTGTATTGCGATCACTTGGAGAAAAGTCAGTGATTGACAAGTAAGTCTAAATGTATTCCTAGAGAATATCGCCATACGACAATTGGTTAAAAATGGAAAAGTCGTAAAGACTAATGAGATGTTAAGCGGATTGTGGATCCACTTACTAAAGCGCTTTATGGAGAAAATAATTTATAAAACCTCGAGGGAAATAGAATATATACTAGTGCAAGTTGGGATAACCAAAGTTGTAGCCTACTTTAGTTTAAGATATTTGTATAATATCTTTCTAAAAGTTCAAGGGAACTTTAACTTTAGGCGAATCCAAGGGAAAGGAAACTTGGACACTTTCCGAGTACATCAATTATTTTTATGTGATAAATTCTATTTCTATGAGGTGATGTACTTTAATCTTTCACAAAATTTGGAGGGTTGGACATTATGTCCTTAACATGCTTATAGACTTATTTAAGTTGGAGTAAGTGAAAGCATTCTTTATAAGCTTGCCTATGTGAGTGTAGGATGTCAGGGTCGCATCCGATAGATTTAACCTGGTGAAATCTTTAACATTCATGAACACAGGATTAGCACCAGACCTTTAATGTGAGGCTTTTGTGTCACCATCACCCGAATTTGGTGGAACTAAATATTTCAAACAACTCCTTGATAAAATCAAGGTGTAATCCTCTTAATCAAAGAACCTGATTTATTTAGTTCGATCTTTAGGTTCAAGGATACTCCACTTATTGATTACATCATATTTTACTTATGGATTAAAGTTTTTTGAGTTTGTTTCTTCTTTTTCATTTATTTTGAAAATGTCAAGGGATTGTTGGAATTTTGTTAATTTTCAAAATACATTGTCTTAATAAATATTTAATAATTTTATTTATATTATAATAAATTATAGTGTTATGGCCGTTAGAACAAAAATGTTGATTTCTTATAGGTGACTGTTTGAAGAGGTTTGATAATTTTAAAAAGATACAACCTTTAGGAAGAGTTGCCAATACATCTATATATACTTAGTGCATTTTACCGTTGAAAAAAATATAGAAGAAAAAAGACAGATAAATTCTCTGTCTTCTTTTAACTACACAAAATAATTTATCCTTTGGCATATTTCTTTCTTTTGCATTCTTCTACTCAAATCCATAATGGGTGATAGGTGTATCTATTCATAGAATGCAGTCTATTGAATAGAATTGGTGTTGGGCTTGTATCCTGGGAACATTCATATTTCCCGAGAAGCACCTGCATAATGGGAAAATTGTTGTTCTTAAGAAAGTATTTTAAGTGATACGCATAGCCCTATTCGCCCTATTCATTTTCTTCATTACATATTTTCGTTCTTGATCATTTGAGAAAATTTCTCAAACACTGCCTCCTACTGCTGCTTTTGAATTTAGAAACTTCTTCAAGAATATCAATTAATGAATGACAAGCATCCCACACATCTTCAACAAATTCAGAATCACGTACGCGCTCCATTGTCCCAAAAAGAGACTTCAAAGCAGAAGAAGCCATATTTGATCACAAAAATACCTTGAAGAAATATCTTTTACATAATCTTTCGTTAATGAAACCTTTTTTTTTTTTTTTTGCTAAATGGTATAGATCAGGGTTGGCTTTGCAGAGATGTTACAAAAAGTCAACCGAATGAAATAATCATTGTTTACATTTTGATCATAATAATGTTCAACTAATTGTCTTATGAAAGACAAAAACATCAACCACAGCTGGCTCTTCATAATTAATTAGGCCACTAGTTATAAATTCTATAATAATTTCTCTCATTTTGTACTATCAAGTGGAGAATGAATATTAGGATCATTTATGATATCAATTCATATTTACAACAAGTTGGTTAATATTCATACATCCGCTGAATAAACAGTTCTGCTCTAATTTTATATTAGGTTTATTAAGAAATTGATTGTCAAATTAAAAGCACTCACGTTAATAAATTTCTGCTATTTTTCTTATACAGGCTGGATCTGCACAGATTTGAGGATTAGTCAGAGATGATAATGAGGGAAAATTCGATCCTACCTAGTTGGGCCATATCCAACCCCTCATTTTTTGACCCTTTAATTTTTGATTCCTATCATTTAAACCCTATAACTTTTAAGTTTAACGTTTTACTCCAAATAATTCAAAATTTTCCTAATTACTTGATCCTTGCGCAAAAATGGTATCAGAGCCTTAGGTTTTATTGATGAAATATTTAATTATTATTACATATGGTTATTTTATCCCTAACGGAGGAGATTCAAACAAGTATGCAGCCGAACTATTATCCGAGTAGTCATGAAAACCAGGTATCCTTCATTACATGGAAGGAAATTGAGACGGATAATTCTAAGTTCTCTCAAGACTTTAGAGAAATCCAAAAGACTGTTCAAGACTATGGCCACAGGTTAATTCATATACCTGTAAAAATAGAAAGTTTGAACCCGAAGATTGACGAAATACTACAGATCCTACCAGATCTGGGTAAAATCATGACGGATTTGAAAAAAGACATAGCAGATCTAAAAGGAAAACAAGCAGGGACATCCAAATCCAACAAAGAAAGGATCAGCGACGCCCTTGGAAAGGTGCCTCTTCTACACCAGAAAGCTATGGTTATGGAAATTTCAAAACCTAAAACTTAGGAAGATCTAATTAATGATATCGTTAAAAATATAAATTAATATGGATATATGAAGAGTAGATCTATCTGATCTTCAGGAACTAGTTGAGTCTTTTTCTCAACTAGCAGTTGTGGATTTGGTTATTGTCAAAACTAATGAATCAACTCTGGCACTACCATCGCCAGAAGAAAGTTCTGCATCACATAATCCTCCACCGAATGAAATGATGCGTGAAAGTGAGGATTTGCATACCAACGCATCCCCAGCTCTTAGGGGTACAAGGTTTAAAGCAAATCCAGTAAGAAATCCAAATAGGGTACCAGAAAATACACCGTGGGCAAGGACCATGTTACAATCGTTGCACTCATATGGTACTATCCTTAATTTGGATATTATCGATTTCAGAAACATCAAAAAATTAATCGATGAATGGGTTTCGGCTATAAAAATAGCTGCAACTACACTGGAACTCAATAAAGGAAATTTCATTAGATTAATGGACTTAAGCTTGGAAGGATCCGTAAAGGTTGGATGGGATCATACATCGAAAACAACCAAGCAAGAGGTTTAGCTAGGGATGGCAACGGGACGGGAATGGGACAGGTTGGGCAGGACTCATTTCCCGTCCCGTTTAAAAAAATTTGGACCCGGACCCGGTCATTTCCAGGTCCCGCCTGGACCCGTCATGGACCCGATCATTTCCCGGCGGGTTCGGGTCCTTCTCGTTGGACCCGGCTGATTTTAAAAAAATAAAAAGATCTTCTTCTTCTTCTTCCCTGCTGCTTCTTCTTTCTTTTTCTTTTTCTTCTTCTTCTACACCAACAAACATGAACAACAAAACAAAAAGCAGTTGAAACATCCAACATGAGTTCATTAATTTTACAGTAAACCGGTAATTAAAATAAAAGTCACATAATTTCATCTTGTCCATTTATATATATATGTCCATCTACCAAAAAGAAAAGTAAAAGAAGAAAAATGGGCATAATTGAAAAGACTCATCTGTCCATAGATTCAAACACTTCAGGGCTCTCAGTTATGCTGTCCAAAGATGGTCTCCAAGTTTCAGATTTTTCTCTACTTCTTTTTTAAAAGACGACTAATATTTACATAACTAAATTTCAAATATCTATATATATTATACCGAATAATAATTAGCTATCACGTCTCATACCAAAAGACGACCAAATCATCTGATGAAAAACAAGAAAATAACGATGGACATTAACATTGATATAATTATTATAATATATATAAAATTAAAAAATATATATATACTATACTATCGGGATGGGTACGGGTCCGGGTCCGGGTCCGGGATGGGAAATCGACTGGACTCATTTCCCGTCCCGGACTCGACCGGGTCTTGAATTTCGATACCCGAACCCGGTCCCATTTTTTTGGACTCATTCCCGTCCCTAATGGGACGGGTACTCGTTAGACCCGGTCCCATTGTCATCCCTAGGTTTAGCCAGAGAATCTAATAGCGCTATCGCAGAAAGATTTGGAAGGCTAATCAAATTGCATTTCGTCGGAGATGGATATTTCGACCAAAGCAATATTGAAAAAACTAGAGAGCATTCACAAGCTCTTTATGGCATTGAACTAAGAAATATTTGTGCAGTAGATGAATATATCTATTGGTTCTGCAAATACTTCTTCCAAAGTGACGCAAAATCAGAAATGCGGCACCTATGTTTGCTAAAATTTGCAGTCCTTGGAGGGAAATATTAAACCAATCCTACATGGTACCGGAAGGACAACTTCATTCAGTCGCTAGACGAATGTCTTTCTTGAAAGACAAACTGAAAGACTGGTGTTATCAAGCGTCCCTCAAAAAGAACATGAAAAAGCTTAGAGGGAAAATAAAGAAATCCCCTCTTTGCTGTGCCAATAATGATTTTCCAACAATTATTGGTGAATCAATTGAGCAACAAAAAAAGAGAAAGCAATTTGGAAGCTCTGATAATAGGAGTTACAAAAGGCGATCTCCTTTCAAAAGAAAGTCTTGGTGGTCTAAATCAAAAGCCCGATCATATAAATCTGGCCAGAGATCTGGACCAACAAGGGTGTCTTCTCAAGGATCTCAAAAATCCGACGGAAAAACCCCCACAAGACGAACTTTCTGACGTGCCCATACACGGACAAATGAAAGTTTCAAAGATTGTAACTGTTGGACATGAAGAGCTCGAGGCCACATCTCACCAAATTGTCCGCAAAAAAGTGGTGAATTAAAACAATTTGAAGCCACAGCTGACATTTTGGATGCAATTTTCTACGGAGAATTGGTACCAGTTTACCAATTTGAAAATGTCCCCTCAGATGAAGCGTCTATGAGAAAGAAATAAAAAGTGATTCGGATGAATCTTCAATCGAATCAGAATAACCTCAAAGAGGCTGACAGGCTCCAAACATCGGAAAGCCTGTTAGGATTCTTTTCAAGGTCATCTATATCAGATAAAACCATGGAAAGAATAATGAGGCAAAACTCTAACCTTGGACCATATGATGGTTTTAGAGTTAGTGGAATAAGCCGAATCCTAAACCAAATAGGATTAAACTAGCGGAGGCATAACATCATATACAAAGTAAGCTCTGGAGAGTTTGCAATTCCTATGGAATTAACTGGTAATGTGATGGATATACAACTTATTCCAAAAGAAGAGATTCTGGAGGAATTAAGTCGGCTTTCAGAAGAAGTAGCTGTTACTATGAAATGGGTCCATATCAGAACTATTGAAGTAGTAATTAAAGCCACTTTTAAAGAACGAGTTGATTCTCCATTTACACTTATCTATAATGGAGAAAAGAATCAATAACTTAAGAAATGGTTGTCTTGGTACAAGGGTAGGAAATTTATATGCAGGTAAATTAATGTTTGATATTCATCCCAGAATTTCATATAACCTAGCTAACCAAGATTCCAGTCGTGTCTTAACAATTCATCAAGATTTTAAATGAAACGATCTTATGAAAGAAGACAATAGACCATATTCTATAACTTATAGAATTGCATATGTACTTTCCAATACACAACATTCTGATTTGTTTATAAGGAAAGAGTATATTGAAATTCCAAGAATTTTCAAGAAATTTGCTAAAGTAATGGCACCTGATCCAATTCAAATACCGAGATTTGGAGGTGTTGATATTTTAATCCGAGACCATCCAGTTCTAGATAGATCAATGAGCTCTAGAACAAATTTTAATAGTAGGATGTCCTTTTTAGAAGAAAGGATTAGGAGTTTAAAAGGAAAAGAATTAATTGAAGATTTAACTCCTCAAGCTATTAGGGTAAATAATGTAAAAATTAGATGTGCTGAAGGATGGAAAGAAGTGCAAGTTATATTTGATATTACAAAGAAAGATAATTACTTTCCTTGTGAAAATCTATATTACTTGCAATAACCTACTGTAGGCAAATACGAAGGAATATTAGAAATGGCAGGACATGAAGTATTTGTTTCAGGAGTTGCAGGACGAGACCAAGGAGTTGTAACCTTGGGATTAAGCTTCCATGAGGATCATAAGCCTTGGGGAAGAAAAGGGAATGGTATAGAATTTTGTTTAAATGGTCATCTCATTAAGGTTGAATGACTAAATCAATATTCTATAAACAATTTCAGCTGATATAAATTATGGCTGAGTATAATCATTATATTTTACACTATAATTTGGGGTGTAAACTATTTTATGTTCATCCTACTTTACATCACGACGTCGACCCTTATTATTGCCGATATTATCGACAAACTGATTGGTTCAAAAGAAATAGAACCAAACAATACTATGTTTTGAAAAGTGTTGAATTTTGAAAACAGGAGATTGCCTCACCTGAATTTCAAAATAAATTAAGGATTTATCAGAAATGGGTAAATCATCATGTTTACTAGTGTTTACCAGACCAATTGAAAATGCTACAAGAAGCAGCCTCAAAATGGGCAGCTTAAATGACTAGCCCATTTTCAATATACATATCTGTTGGTATGTTATATGAACAATACAAGTCAGAATACTTTGGCTCCGTATGGTTGTGTTTTTGGAAATGAATTTTGAGTTTTTTTTTGGGGAATGTGTATTATAGAAATTCGTGTGAAAATGTTGACTTTCTTTGTTTGTTTGGATGTATTTTTAGAATTTGATTGAAGGTAGTTTAGATGTGATATAAAGTTGATTTTTATTAGGATTTGATATATAAAATGATTGACTTGGTTATGAATGTAATGATGATGGGAGAAAAGATATTAAAATAATATTTTTTGAATAGTGTTATGAGTTGGTAATAAAGTAATATGTGTGTGTGTGTCTATATATATACACATACACACACATAATATAATATATATTTTATATAATAGAATGAAAAAAAATTAAAAATGAGAGACAGGGGGGTGCGTTTATGGGTTTGGGGGTGTGGGGGTGGCGGTGGGGGGGCCCTTCATTTTTAGTTTTACTTTAGTTTTTTTTTTGTCACCTTTTCATTTCCTTTGTTTCTTTTTAGTTTTAGATTTTTATCTTTTTTCCATTTCGTATTTTTTTTTCAATTTTATATCTTAAAAGTTCAAGAAAATTGAGTCTTGCTCGTCTATATTTATAATAGTTAGTGTGATTATACGGTCCGCATTGAACAAATATAAAGGTGGGATGTGGTCCATATATACAATATTTTATGAAATGTGTAAATTTGATTGGAGCATAAGTAGTTCTATATTTCTTTTTCCATTTACATATAATATTTTTTTTCCAATTTGATTGAGGCAAATTTATTTCCATCTTCTTATAATGAGATACTATGATATTGTATAAAATCTTTGCTCGAGCTCGAGCCGAGAAATTTGGCGATACTTGGCTTAAGCTCGGCTCATGAGCAACCCTATTAAATACCACATTAGTATCAAAATGAAATAATCGAGATTCAGTCGGTATTTATTTGAATATTGAGAAGCTAAAAAAGTATAATTTAAAATCCAATAAACAACAAATAAAATTATTAAAATAAAATTATAAATCACACAATATTGTATATGTTTTTGGTAAAGCATGGCCAATCAAGTCTCAATTCAAGTACACATACAACAAACAAATAAATAGTGCAAATAAAAACTATTTTTTTAAGGATATTGGGAGTTATATTTTTTTTCAAATTATATATTATTTAATAATAATAATTGGAATATTTGAAAAATTGAATAGGAATTTTTATTATATAAAATATGAAAAAGTAAGAAAGAGAATGAGTTGGATAGTGGGATAGTGTAATTAATGATAAAAGATTGTGAAAAGATTGAAATAATTGGTTGTTATATAGGGGAATGTGTAGTAGTATTTAAAATTTGACCATTTTCTGTAGAATTTGGCTTGGACTGTGTATTTTCATTTTTTGGTGATCCAAAAAGTGAAAATATTTTTTGGATTCACAACCATACATAGCCTTTGCAACTTATATTAATTTTGGACCAGGGATTTGTATAGCAAAACCCGGTGTTTTCCCTAGCAATGCTGTGGAATCTTTACCTATTATTGTAGGAAGGGATTTTTCTCAGAAAATTCTAATACTCAATAAAGGTATTCATGCGGCACATATCATGATTGGAGGTGCATTTGGAACACCTTGGTTCAAGGTAAAGATGCCACCTATTTACTTTCATGAACAGGAGCAGATATTTTGTTGGGTAATAATTTTATCCAAACTTTTGCAAAATATGTGCAAGATAACCACAAGAACTTGCTCGTCTTTACTACTAATTGAGGTAGTGAGATACAGGTTTTGCGGCGAGCAAAGGCCTTTAACCGGCTGATGCCTATCAATTTTCGCAGCAAACGTGGTGATTTTAATGACGCCAAATTAACCCATCCTAAAATGCAGGATAAAAGAAAATTGGTAAAGCTCTTTTGTATTTTAGACAACAGGGATATTGTAAATTTTCTGAAGAAGGAACTAAACTTCTTGATAAAGAAGAAATTAACCTTCTTAAAAATGCTTTACAAGAAAAAAAATTCTTCTTTGATATAGACGAAGAAAGTAAGCTTTCTCTCGAACATATCAAAAGATTAATCCAAAGGAATTTTAATGAGAATCATTTGGCATGGTGGGACAGAAACAAGATCGAAGCTACTCTGAAAGTAAAAGAACAATGTAAGTATGAGTATGTTCGATATAAACCAATCCAGATGAATATGGTGGATAAGAAAGATATGCAGAAATAATTAAAGAGCATATCAATTATAAACTCATTGAACCTGGAGTCTCTTCTTATAGTAACCTTGGGTTTTTAGTAAGAAACCATGGTGGGGTAAAAAGAGGAAAAACCCGATTAGTAATCAACTATCAAGGTATTAATAAGATACTAGAATTCGATGGTTATTATATCTCGAGTAGAGAACACTTAATTGATTGTGTTAAAAATGCTAAAGTGTTTTCTAAATTTGATTGTAAATCTGGATTTTATCAGATTAAAATGGAAAATGAATCCAGAAAATATACTGCATTCTCCACGTCACAAGGACAGTATATATATCTGGAATGTACTTCCAATGGGTCTTGCAAATGCACCCCAGATATACCAAAGAGAAATGGAAAATCTATTCAAAGATTATTTTGAATTTATGTTTGTCTATATAGATGACATCCTGATTGCATCAAAAAATATGAATGAACATATTAAACATCTTGAGATATTTACTAGTGCATGCTTTAAAGAAGGATTAGTGCTATCTGATAACAAAGCAATAATTGGAGTCAATAAGATAGAGTTTCTTGGTATCCTTATTGACGAAACTGGTATTGAACTTCAAGAACATATTGTGGAAAAGATCCGTAATTTTCCTGATATTCTAAAAGATAAGAAACAGCTACAAAGTTTTTTGGGAGTTGTTAACTTTGCAGGTATCTTCATCAAAGACCTTGCAAGATACATGATATTTTCGGCCACTTTTAAAAGGAACCGAAAGTTCAAGATGGAAGTGGGAAGAAATTCACACTCAAAGGATTCGAGAGTTGAAACAAGTTTGTAATAACTTGCCTACACTCGCAATACCACGAGATAGCAATGATTTGGTAGTCTATACAGATGCCAATGATTATAGATAGGCAGCAGTTCTCATGAAATAGACAGCTACAGGGGAAGAACCTTGTATATATACAGGAGGGTTGTTCACTGAACAACAAGCTAAACTTTGGCATATAAATGAAAAGAATTCTATGTTGTTTGGAAGGCACTTAAGAAATGGCACTTATTTTTATTAGCCAAAGAATTCACTTTAAAAGTTGATAATACGAATGTCAAAGCCTTTTTAAAAAATAAACTTGAATCAAAGATTGAAAAGACACGTATTATTAGATGACAAGCTGAATGTCAATATTATTGTTTTGACATCATTATTGTGAAATCTCATGAGAATGTTCTGGCAGATTTCCTAACAAGAGATGGAAGCGTCTAAAGCTAATTCCATCCTCATAAGATACAGGCATCTCAGGGAAACCTAGAAGAGCTTGACAAAAAGTTTGGACAACTATCTGTTAATGCTGAGGCAGCTGGCCATGTACAACGAGTTGATTTGGACACGGTCCAGAACACAATCAGGGGATCTATGTATGCCATGACTTTGTTATGGGATACTTTATGCTGGTCCCAAGTGGCATACGAAAGGGTCTAAAAACGGGGGGGGGGGGGGGGGGTTGAATAGACCCTGAAGTCTTTTTCGACTTCAAAAGGTTTCGTATTAAAATGGTTTTGGACGCTTGAAATGTAGACGCTTGACTGAGCGTTTACTTGAAATATAGACGCTTCGGCTAAGCGTCTGATGAAGACTGTTTTTAGAAAGTTAACTTACACTTCAAGATTTGAATACTTTAACCAAGTAGGTTTAAGCGTTCAGTTCTTTAATCAGTGTTAGCACAGCGGAATAATTTTAGAGTCTTCTCTTTTGGAAATCTTTAGCGTCACAAGTTGTTTCTTAGTTGCTTAGCGTTTGATTGTGTTTTACTTAATCAATTTATGCAATGATGTAATAAATAAGAGAATTGACTGTAAAGTAAATGACACGATATTTGTAAGGTTCGTTGGGTGGTGTAATCTCAACTACGTCCTTCTTCTCCTTTGCACTCGGAGGCAATCCACTAGATTGATTATCGAAGAGTCACACAGAGACTTCTACTAAATAGGAAACAAAAGGATGTCGATGGCTTGAGCTCCTTGGTCACACAGATTTCAGCTCCAATAAAGACCTTCTTCAACAAGCTTCTTTTACACAAAAATACTGCTTGTGAATCAACACACTTTCTTACTCAGATAAAAGGTGATGGGGTGTATGTCACGGATTTGTTTGATGTTGGGAAGTTCAAACAACTTGGGATATCTCAATAGGAGTTTAGGGTTCTTATTTGAAGATGTTTGAGATATTTGTGACTGTCTTTGGAATGTATTTGAGAAGCTTGAAGGATTTTGGGTATGGGATTTCTTAGCTTTTCTCTCAAATAATTTCAGCAAAGTTTTGACCTTTTTCCACAATCTAAAGTTTTGCTGAGGGTACTATTTATAGAGATCTTGGGATTTGTCCGTTGGACACAATCAGGCGCGTGTCTCTTACGCAGCGCGTCAAATAGTCCCATTCTGACATTCCTGAAAATCTGCTAGTTCCGATTGGACAGGAGCAGGTTTGAACTCTGAAAAGCTGACAGTCTATTCAAAAGGTGGCTTGTCCACAAGTCATACTGTCTTGTTTACATTTAATGCATTAATCAAGCATTTAATGCATTTTGAATTTATTTCCCGTTGGAAATAAATGTCCTTTGGTGATTGTATTTAAGTCCTTGATAACTTGGGTTTTATCCTTCAGGTGAATCTGAAAGTTGGACGCTTAAGTCGGTCGGACGCTTGGGCCAAAAATCCTGAAATAGTCTTTTAGCATTTGACAGATGCTCAAAGCAAATCTTTATCTTCTCTTGACTTCAGACGCTGATCTTCAACTTCATCCTTGATAAGCTCACTCAGAATTCTATCAGTGACTTGGTATTAAATACTTAGTCTAAAATCTATAAAGATAAAAATTACAAGCCTAACAAAGTAAGTAAACTTTCAAACGCTTATACAATATTTCTATGAAAGCATGAACTTACATTTTTGGGGTCTAACATAAAATCCTATCTTGTCATCATCAAAACATCTAACATGAAATTCATAAAAATTTCCCCCTTTTTGATGATGTCAAGACCTTAACTCTTATAATTCTTTTATAGTTTAAGAGTTCAAAGTAAAGCCCAAAAAAAATATAAGTTAGCGATAGAAAGTTAGATAAGTTAGCTAATGTTAGATTAGCTTCAACAAGAAGTTTCAGCGATAAATCATTCATTTATGTATATGGAATTGAAAGCGTATATGATTTATACAAAAACGTTGAATACCTGCCTTTTCTTTCTTTTTGAACTGCTTTTCTTTCTCTTCTTCCTCCTTCTTGGCATCATCAAGGGAAGATAGTAGTTCAAGCGATACTCTGACTCTTGAGGAGGAGGACCAGTTGGTGTGGGAAAAACTCGGCCACTTCTATCGACCGCTCAGCGTCCACAGTCACTTTCACGTCTGGAAGGACCGTGTAAGCAATATCCTCTAGGGATTTCCACCACCGTTGATACCACTTGATGGTAAATTAACATCCAACTATGTCTGCCTCTAGTTCTCTAGTTAAAAAAAAATATGCATGAATTTTATAAAAGTTTCTATTAAGTGTTGAAGGGAATGTGTTCAACGCTTAACATATACTTGTTACCACTGGTTGTAACTGTCTTATGTTGACGCTTGAGATAAATTTTTTTTTTTTTTTTTTTTATGTTTGAGCGTCCAACATATTACGCATAAATAATACTGAGCGTTGATGATCTATGCATTTGAAAGTTTTTGATCATTGACGCTTACAGTTATGTTCAAGTACAATTTTAAGGTTCCCACTAAATTTGATAACTTGTAACAACTTTTTGAAAAACTCTTTTAGACATTATAATAAAGTGAATTCTCCCTAAATTATATGTCTAATGAAAATATGATGCATAATGATTAAGTGTTTAAATCATTCTTACCTCATTCTGGAATGAAGAACAGGATTTTCTCTTTTCATATCTTAGAAATTTCTCAAATTTCTTGACTAATAGATCCATTTCCTTTTCCTCACTCGATTTTGTCGCTTCCGCCTCACTAACTGATTGCCCCTTATTTTTGGTAGTAGCGATTAATGCTCCGGATTCAGTTGAGTGTCGCTGAATGCACCCAATTCGAATTCAAAAGCCCTTAGCTCCGAAAACACATGCTCTGGAGTTAGATTCTCCAACATCTGTGATTCTCTCATAGCAGTTGTCTTCATCAAAAATCTACTGGGAAGGCTTCTGAATATCTTGTTGACCATTTCCATGTTGGTCAACTCCATGCCTAGTGATGCTAACTTCGTAATGAGCAAAGTGAATCTCGCGTCTAATTGATCTAGCATCTCATTGGGCTGCATCTTAAAACAATTAAATCTTTCCTTGGCAATAGAAAGCTTGTTTTCCTTGATTTGTGCTGAGCCACCACATATTATAGCCAACTTATCCCATATTTCCTTAGTCGTAGTGCACGACTTGACCTTATTGAATAAGTTGTCATTATCACCTATGTCTGTATATAGAGCGTTACGACCAACGTTGTCCAAATTAGCTCTTCGACGCTCATCTGGAGACCATTCTTGTTTCGGTTTTTCAACGTAACCATTGGGAGTGTCTTCCATGGCTCCACGCGCTCTTGTGATAACTTTATATATTTTGATTGGCCCATCTAAAATAATATCACACATGTCATCATCACATGAACACAGATATGTAAATGCTTTGACTTTCCATGTGTCAAAATTTGACTCAGTCAGTTTGGGAACTTTAGCAAATGCCATGTTTAAAATCTAAAGCAACTGAGTTTGAAAAAAGATCTAAACAAGCAGTTATGCTTGAAAATTTTAAAATTTCAACTTTAACCGCTCTGATAGCACTTATTGGTCTCAAGTGGCATACGAAAGGGTCTAAAAAGGGGGGGGGGTTGAATAGACCCCAAAGTCTTTTTCGACTTCAAAGGTTTCGTATTAAAATGGTTTTGGACGCTTGACTGAGCGTTTACTTGAAATATAGACGCTTAGGCTAAGCATCTGATGAAGACTGTTTTTAGAAAGTTAACTTAGACTTCAATATTTGAATACTTTAACCAAGTAGGTTTAAGCGTTCAGTTCTTTAATCAGTGTTAGCACAGCGGAATAATTTTAGAGTCTTCTCTTTTGGAAATCTTTAGCGTCACAAGTTGTTTCTTAGTTGCTTAGCGTTTGATTGTGTTTTACTTAATCAATTTATGCAATGATGTAATAAATAAGAGAATTGACTGTAAAGTAAATGACACGATATTTGTAAGGTTCGTTCGGTGGTGTAATCTCAACTACGTCCTTCTTCTCCTTTGCGCTCGGAGGCAATCCTCTAAATTGATAATCGAAGAGTCACACAGAGAGTTCTACAAAATAGGAAACAAAAGGATGTCGATGGCTTGAGCTCCTTCATCACACAGATTTTTGCTACAAGACACTTCTATCCTCAGAAGACGATCTCGAGCTCCTTGATCACACAGATTTCAGCTCCAATAAAGACCTTCTTCAACAAGCTTCTTTTACACAAAAATACTGCTTGTGAATCAACACACTTTCTCACTCAGATAAAAGGTGTTGGGGTGTATGTCACGGATTTGTTTGATGTTGGAAAGTTCAAACAACTTGGGATATCTCAATAGGAGTTTAGGGTTCTTCTTTGAAGATGTTTGAGATATTTGTGACTGTCTTTGGAATGTATTTGAGAAGCTTGACGGATTTTGGCTATGGGGTTTCTTAGCTTTTCTCTCAAATAATTTCAGCAAAGTTTTGACCTTTTTCCACACTCTAAAGTTTTGCTGAGGGTACTATTTATAGAGATCTTGGGATTTGTCCGTTGGACACAATCAGGCGCGTGTCTCTTACGCAGCGCGTCAAATAGTCCCATTCTGACATTCCTGAAAATCTGCTAGTTCCGATTGGACAGGAGCAGGTTTGAACTCTGAAAAGCTGACAGTCTATTCAAAAGGTGGCTTGTCCACAAGTCATACTGTCTTGTTTACATTTAATGCATTAATCAAGCATTTAATGCATTTTGAATTTATTTCCCGTTGGAAATAAATGTCCTTTGGTGATTGTATTTAAGTCCTTGATAACTTGGGTTTTATCCTTCAGGTGAATCTGAAAGTTGGACGCTTAAGTCGGTCGGACGCTTGGGCCAAAAATCCTGAAATAGTCTTTTAGCATTTGACAGATGCTCAAAGCAAATCTTTATCTTCTCTTGACTTCAGACGCTGATCTTCAACTTCATCCTTGATAAGCTCACTCAGAATTCTATCAGTGACTTGGTATTAAATACTTAGTCTAAAATCTATAAAGATAAAAATTACAAGCCTAACAAAGTAAGTAAACTTTCAAACGCTTATACAATATTTCTATGAAAGCATGAACTTACATTTTTGGGGTCTAACATAAAATCCTATCTTGTCATCATCAAAACATCTAACATGAAATTCATAAAAATTTCCCCCTTTTTGATGATGTCAAGACCTTAACTCTTATAATTCTTTTATAGTTTAAGAGTTCAAAGTAAAGCCCAAAAAAATATAAGTTAGCGATAGAAAGTTAGATAAGTTAGCTAATGTTAGATTAGCTTCAACAAGAAGTTTCAGCGATAAATCATTCATTTATGTATATGGAATTGAAAGCGTATATGATTTATACAAAAACGTTGAATACCTGCCTTTTCTTTCTTTTTGAACTGCTTTTCTTTCTCTTCTTCCTCCTTCTTGGCATCATCAAGGGAAGATAGTAGTTCAAGCGATACTCTGACTCTTGAGGAGGAGGACCAGTTGGTGTGGGAAAAACTCGGCCACTTCTATCGACCGCTCAGCGTCCACAGTCACTTTCACGTCTGGAAGGACCGTGTAAGCAATATCCTCTAGGGATTTCCACCACCGTTGATACCACTTGATGGTAAATTAACATCCAACTATGTCTGCCTCTAGTTCTCTGGTTAAAAAAAAATATGCATGAATTTTATAAAAGTTTCTATTAAGTGTTGAAGGGAATGTGTTCAACGCTTAACATATACTTGTTACCACTGGTTGTAACTGTCTTATGTTGACGCTTGAGATAAATTTTTTTTTTTTTTTTTTTATGTTTGAGCGTCCAACATATTACGCATAAATAATACTGAGCGTTGATGATCTATGCATTTGAAAGTTTTTGATCATTGACGCTTACAGTTATGTTCAAGTACAATTTTAAGGTTCCCACTAAATTTGATAACTTGTAACAACTTTTTGAAAAACTCTTTTAGACATTATAATAAAGTGAATTCTCCCTAAATTATATGTCTAATGAAAATATGATGCATAATGATTAAGTGTTTAAATCATTCTTACCTCATTCTGGAATGAAGAACAGGATTTTCTCTTTTCATATCTTAGAAATTTCTCAAATTTCTTGACTAATAAATCCATTTCCTTTTCCTCACTCGATTTTGTCGCTTCCGCCTCACTAACTGATTGCCCCTTATTTTTGGTAGTAGCGATTAATGCTCCGGATTCAGTTGAGTGTCGCTGAATGCACCCAATTCGAATTCAAAAGCCCTTAGCTCCGAAAACACATGCTCTGGAGTTAGATTCTCCAACATCTGTGATTCTCTCATAGCAGTTGTCTTCATCAAAAATCTACTGGGAAGGCTTCTGAATATCTTGTTGACCATTTCCATGTTGGTCAACTCCATGCCTAGTGATGCTAACTTCGTAATGAGCAAAGTGAATCTCGCGTCTAATTGATCTAGCATCTCATTGGGCTGCATCTTAAAACAATTAAATCTTTCCTTGGCAATAGAAAGCTTGTTTTCCTTGATTTGTGCTGAGCCACCACATATTATAGCCAACTTATCCCATATTTCCTTAGTCGTAGTGCACGACTTGACCTTATTGAATAAGTTGTCATTATCACCTATGTCTGTATATAGAGCGTTACGACCAACGTTGTCCAAATTAGCTCTTCGACGCTCATCTGGAGACCATTCTTGTTTCGGTTTTTCAACGTAACCATTGGGAGTGTCTTCCATGGCTCCACGCGCTCTTGTGATAACTTTATATATTTTGATTGGCCCATCTAAAATAATATCACACATGTCATCATCACATGAACACAGATATGTAAATGCTTTGACTTTCCATGTGTCAAAATTTGACTCAGTCAGTTTGGGAACTTTAGCAAATGCCATGTTTAAAATCTAAAGCAACTGAGTTTGAAAAAAGATCTAAACAAGCAGTTATGCTTGAAAATTTTAAAATTTCAACTTTAACCGCTCTGATAGCACTTATTGGTCTCAAGTGGCATACGAAAGGGTCTAAAAAGGGGGGGGGGGGGTTGAATAGACCCCAAAGTCTTTTTCGACTTCAAAGGTTTCGTATTAAAATGGTTTTGGACGCTTGACTGAGCGTTTACTTGAAATATAGACGCTTAGGCTAAGCATCTGATGAAGACTGTTTTTAGAAAGTTAACTTAGACTTCAATATTTGAATACTTTAACCAAGTAGGTTTAAGCGTTCAGTTCTTTAATCAGTGTTAGCACAGCGGAATAATTTTAGAGTCTTCTCTTTTGGAAATCTTTAGCGTCACAAGTTGTTTCTTAGTTGCTTAGCGTTTGATTGTGTTTTACTTAATCAATTTATGCAATGATGTAATAAATAAGAGAATTGACTGTAAAGTAAATGACACGATATTTGTAAGGTTCGTTCGGTGGTGTAATCTCAACTACGTCCTTCTTCTCCTTTGCGCTCGGAGGCAATCCTCTAAATTGATAATCGAAGAGTCACACAGAGAGTTCTACAAAATAGGAAACAAAAGGATGTCGATGGCTTGAGCTCCTTCATCACACAGATTTTTGCTACAAGACACTTCTATCCTCAGAAGACGATCTCGAGCTCCTTGATCACACAGATTTCAGCTCCAATAAAGACCTTCTTCAACAAGCTTCTTTTACACAAAAATACTGCTTGTGAATCAACACACTTTCTCACTCAGATAAAAGGTGTTGGGGTGTATGTCACGGATTTGTTTGATGTTGGAAAGTTCAAACAACTTGGGATATCTCAATAGGAGTTTAGGGTTCTTCTTTGAAGATGTTTGAGATATTTGTGACTGTCTTTGGAATGTATTTGAGAAGCTTGACGGATTTTGGCTATGGGGTTTCTTAGCTTTTCTCTCAAATAATTTCAGCAAAGTTTTGACCTTTTTCCACACTCTAAAGTTTTGCTGAGGGTACTATTTATAGAGATCTTGAGATTTTTCCGTTGGACACAATCAGGCACGTGTCTCTTACACAGCGCGTCAAATAGTCCCATTCTGACATTCCTGAAAATCTGCTGGTTCCGATTGGACAGGAGCAGGTTTGAACTCTGAAAAGCTGACAGTCTATTCAAAAGGTGGCTTGTCCACAAGTCATACTGTCTCGTTCACATTTAATGCATTTATCAAGCATTTAATGTATTTTGAATTTATTTCCCGTTGGAAATAAATGTCCGTTGGTGATTGCATTTGAGTCCTTGATAACTTAGGTTTTATCCTTCAGGTGAATCTGAAAGCTGGACGCTTAAGTCGGTCGGACGCTTGAGTCAAATTGGACGCTTGGGCCAAAAATCCTGAAATAGTGTTTTAGCGTTTGACAGACGCTCAAAGAAAATCTTTATCTTCTCTTGACCTCAGACGCTGATCTTCAACTTCTTCCTTGATAGACTCACTCAGAATTCTATCAGTGACTTGGTATTAAATACTTAGTCTAAAATCTATAAAGATAAAAATTACAAGCCTAACAAAGTAAGTAAACTTTCAAACGCTTATACAATATTTCTATGAAAGCATGAAATTAAATTTTTGGGGTCTAACATAAAATCCTATCTTGTCATCATCAAAACATCTAACATGATATTCCTAACACTTTACAAGAACCATAATTCGAAAAGCATCATCCTCAGTGATGGCTAGAAAATTAAGAGAGCAGGACTTGAAACCTGCGTTTAAAGAACAGGCTCTATACTGGGACTGGCAGATTCAAATACTACTTGCACAAGTCCTATATCAAACTCTGGTAAAAAGGAAACAAAGTGCAAACTCCTATTGTTTCAAGTCAACCCAGCACCTCTGGGGTAAAAGAGAGAGAGATTAACCTTAGGCCACAGATAAGCACTTCTATTGTTAATACTAATATCATGGAAGGTGCACCAGAAATCATGGGAAAAGATAGTCTCAAGGAAGGGGCTAAACCCAAACAGATCTTTGATCGAAACATAAGGGAGACATCCCAGAATTTGGATGCTCGAGGGGTCAAACCCAGAAGAAATCCCAGAATGGTATGATTTTGATGCACTCGCCTCAACTCATACTATGTCACCAAGTTTTCTGAAAATTGCCAAATTACCGAATTGGATTAGTGCAGACGTGTTTGATTCATGGCAAAAAAATCCACACCTCAAAAGAGGAGATATTCTGGAACTCAAGTTTATATCAGCAGCTCCAGAAATCGCAGGAAAAGGGTCTCATCTGGCTTTTCATTTTATTAAATTACAGAGACCAGACATGGTGACCTATAACCGAGTAAAGGTCATTACGGGAGAAGCGCCTCTAGTAATCTCTATCAGTGAAGATGAGATTTCTACTAGAAGAGCTTGAGAATTTTGGGTCTGTCTCACCGAGATGGACAAAGTTAAATATCCATTTAAGATTTTTTCAAATAAAATAAATGGAACTTTTCTACTCAATTCTATGACAGGAAAGAATACTGAATTTGCAAAAAATTTATTCGAACAAAAACGAACGCTGATCTGGAAAAATAAACTACCTGCATCCGAGAGCACAAGAAAGAAAGCATGCAACATGATGCATGTTGATCAATGGCATAATCATGTATGCCCAAGTTGTGCAACACAAGAAAAACCCTTGTTCGGTACAAGAATCAGGGTTACAAAGAAAAAACTCGAACCCGAACAGGACAAGGGTAAACGACCAACATATCCAAGGGGTTTTCACAAACCTCGGTAAAAATTTCAAGATGTAATAGAAAACAAAAACGAGTCTAAAATAGGCTCAATTAGTTTACAATTTTAAACAAAATGTAATAATTAGTTTAACAATGTAATTTGTCAAATTTTGCCCATCAAAGGGCATAATTGCAATTTATCACAGGAGGCTGACCGAAGCAATGACGTCAGAAAACAATAATCAAAAGCGAACAAATGGCCGGCAAAGCCAAAAGCCACTTTTGACAAAACAACAGGTTAAATGTCAGGGTAAAACAACAGTAAGGGGAAAACAGATGAAAGTGCTGATGTAGGGCGACGGAAAAAAAGTAAAAAAAAAGCCGACAAAGCACTGTACGACAACGGTGGATTAGGCCAAATGCTGACAAAAGCAATGACGTCAGCAATATATTGTTTTGAAATCCATGGCTTAACGTCCGAAGTCTGCCTATAAAAAGAGAAGAAAGCAACAGAAGGAAGGCATCGGTCATTCCCTCCTCTACTCTTCAAACATTCAAGAGTCCATAAAGAAAAAATATTGTAAAATAGTTTTAATTTTCATTATGAGTATATGGGGATTTCCCCAAAGAGGATAGCCATCTCTCATACATGAGGGTAACTAGTTTTCTCCTCCAATAGCGGAGTAGAATATATCTATGTAATAATAGCTTTATTTCATTATTAAAAGTTTAAGGCTTTTTCAACCTCTGTCTTCCAAAATTTATTAACCCTTTATTCTGGAATACCTTCTATGCCCAAAGGTAGAAAACGAGATTGAGTTGTGTTGTGTATCATTGAAGGAGTTGAGTACCTGCGAATCATTTGCTGTGGTTGTGTGGTTGGAATCAATCGGTAAAAATGAGGACTCGGAATACCTGGTGATAAGGCGGACAACCAAAGGTATAAATTTATGAAACTTTAATATTTTTCGGAAGCATGTTGGGCCTAATTATTTTGAGATTTTATTTTAGGAAATAATTTTGACATAAAAGTGACCAAAATATTTTAACCAAAAGTTAAGGGACTAAAGGTTACTTCCATCAAGAGATAAAGGACCAAAAAATAATTCTGAAGATGCCACGTGTCAAAATCTGCATTAAGTTGGGTATTACCCAAGGGGGTAGGATCGAACCACCCGATAATGAGCGACGAGTATCATTTAATTACTCTACAACTTGTTGCTTAAAAATATGAATGTTGGACAAGATTAATTTAAGGGAAAATCACATTTTTTTCCATATATTTGGATTTTTTTCCATATATTTGGATTTTTTCAACTTTTGGTCGTATTCGTTACGAGAGTCTCATATTGTATCTCCTAACTTTTAAAACTTGTCACATTTGGTCACAACCGAATTTTTTGTCCAAAATTTCAAGGTCAACTCCATTAGTCAACATTTTGACCCGTTATTTCTAGGAGATTTCGTGTGTGAGTAGCATGTGATATTGAATAGAAACATCATGACATTGAATAAATTTGGTGCGTAAGTACATTCACGCACGAATTCTCCCAAACACAACAAAATATTGACTAATGAAGTTGGCCGTTAAATTTTGGACGAAAAATTCGACTGGGACCGTAATTTTTAAAAGTTACAAGACACAATGTGTGAATCACGTAACGAATGGGACTATAATTGAAAAAGCCAAAGATATAGGACCAAAAATGTAATTTTTTCATTAATTTAATGTACCGCTCTAGGTAGTATCAAATAGGTTGGTGGATCCGGATCAAGAAATATTGAGGGCTGAAGAAACCAGTAAAAGAAACAAAAATTGGCCCACAAGAAAGGTGGTCGCCATGGCTTCCAGAGAATTTCATCGCGGTTCCTTTGTACAAACACACTACATGTAAGTAGCAAGAGCGACGCCGCAACCACTACAAAAAAGTAAGATATAAGTGACAAAATGTCAAGTGACAATATTAAAGTTGTCACTAATTGTAAACTTTTAGTAACAAAATTTTTTGTTTTGTCACAAAAATAAGCTTAACATGTTTAATAGTGACAAGATTTATAAAGAAGTTGTCACTCTTAATAATCAGTGACAAGAAAATTGTTGTCGCTATTGACAATTAGTTACACATCTTTAATGACAACTTATTGACAACAGTTATAGTTGTCACTATATTTGTATTGTCATTATACATATGTCACTAATTGTCAACAGTGACAATTTTTTTAAAAAATACTGTCACTAATTGTGACCAAGAAAAAATTATTGTCACTTATTATGTATCTCTAGTGACAATTTTAACATTGTCACTTCAAATTTTGTCGCCAATATTACTTTTTGTTATAGTGAACATCGAAGATTTTTGCCACGGCATCGGTGCATCAGCGACAGTTTCTCTGCAAGTAAAGTGATTTTTGTCGGGGCGAAAGTCCGGGTAGCAGGTCAGAAAGGCGGATTTTGAGCAGTTTTTGGTTTTGTTTTATTTTCTAATGTTATTAGACTAGTTCAGTAGTTTATTAGAATTCTGTTTCCTAGTTGGATAGAGTTTCATCTTGCTCTACTATTATAAATAAAAGGACTCAAATCGTAATTGATGATTCACTCAGAGATAAAGATGTGAGATAGAGTGTTGGCCCGTGATGTAGGCATTTTTTCCTGAGCACGTTAAATTCCTATTGTCATCTTCGAGGCTTAGATTTTTAATAGTTGTCTATTTCCTTCAAGCTACTTTGGTTCGATCCCTAACAACTGGTATAAAAGCCACATGTTTGTAGATTTAGGCAGGGATGTATACAGGAATGGATCGTTGGAGGTGGGAGCAAATTACCATTAAAGCAAAAAAAAAAATCAATATTTTTTATGTCGATATTCACATTTTGAAGTTTTAATAAGTAAGACAACGATTATCACGTGTAAAAAGAATTTGTCTTTCAATAAACTTTATGATAGTTACAAAATATATACACAATTCTTAAAGGAGTTTATCATCGTACATGACGTTATTTAAATACTTATTTATCATGGAATTGAATATTTTGTAAATACACGTAAAGTTACATATCACACTCTAATTTTGAACCTAATTGCTCATATGAATACTCATTATATTGATAGTTCATCAAGAGACTTCATGGTTGAACTTGATATTTAATTTATTAGTGATAGACTTTATTTCTAATTTTTTTTAATTTTGCTTGATTTTCAATCTCCTTTTATTTGAAGTTAGTGACTTTGTAGATTTTATTCTTAGATAAAACGAATTAGTTTAACAAATAATAATGATCTCTTCATCATAAATCAATATATAATAAGTGAAAGCAAGAAAACAACATTAAATCAAAATTGAAAGAAGAACCAACACTACTATAAAATTACACTATTACAGCGCACCTATTACAGCGGTTTTGATAAAACCGCTAAATAGAGGTAACTATTACAGCGGTTCAAACTTATTACAACGGTTCATCTTTAAACCTCTGTAATAGGCGGCTCAGTAACCTATTACAGCGGTTCAAGATGAACCGCTGTAATAGGGTTCAACATATTACAGCGGTTCACCCTTGAACTGCTATAATTGGCGGCTTAGTAACCCATTACAGCTGTTCAAGGTGAACCGCTGTAATAGGGTTCAACCTATTACAGCGGTTCACTCTTAAACCACTGTAATAGATACCGCCTATTATGAACCGCTGCAATAGGCGGTTCGCCCTAGTTACCCCCAACTCAGCCCCGTCTCCCCACCCATCATTTCATCTCTTTCTCTCTCTCTCTCTCTACTCTCGGTCGTGCCTCCTACCCCAAAAAAAAAACTCAGCCTCTACCACCACCAACATTGCGGCCACCACCACCCCCCCATTTCGTCTCTCTCTCTGCTCTCTCAATCTCTCTCTCGATATATACAAACAAAGAATCATCGGCCTCTACCACCACCGCCGCCACCTCCACCACCACCGCCGCCACCTCCACCACCACCATATACCGCCGCCGCCTCCACCACCACCACCGTAAGCTCCTTCTCTCTCTCTCTTTCTCTCCATATATATGTATATATATATATATATGTTCTCTCTCTCTATATATATATAATTAACTCTCTCTCTCTCTATAGCACCACCACCGTCGCCGCCACCACCAACACTACCATATACCGCCGCCGCCTCCACCACCCCCACCATTTTAGTTTTAGTTTGTGCGAATTTGGGGTAAGTTTTTTAGATAAATATATATATATATATATAGAGAGAGAGAGAGAGTTTGTCCTATGTGTCTCAGGTGTGTGCTATAAATTGGAAATTTCTCCTAAAATGTAACGGGTTTGTGCTATGTGTCTGTGTTTGCGCGAATTTGGGGTAACTTTTTTAGATAAATATGAGGAAAATTTTGCATATAAGTAATTCTTGAGAATTGCCTATTTTTGTGGAAAATTTAAGGGAAATAGGGACTTGATTGAATTTAGGGTTAATTTGGGTTAGCTGGGGGTTAATTACATTTAATTTGGGATTAAATTGTGGTTTACGGTACATTGATCTAATTGGTGATCAATATTTATACTTAGTTGCTGGAAATATGATGTTTTATTTGTAGTTTTGTGTGATTTATGTGATCCAACTGGTGATCAATATTTGTAGTTGATGGAAATATGATGCTTTATGTGATCCAACTGGTGATCAATATTTTCGTATAGTGAGATCAAAATTTTGGGTTTGTTGTGAGTGAAAGATCAGAATGTTGGGTTTGTTGTGGTTGAAAGATCCATATTTTGTTGTTTGGAAGTTTGGGGGAAGGATTGGTCTAGAACTTGGTACAAATTTTTGCACCGTTACTCTGCCAAATTTTTTCTAGAATAATGGGAAAGAAATTAAAATTATTTAATTAATTCAACTCAACTGATGTTAAAAAAATTATTTATGTAAATGTTAATTAATAAAATTATTTAAGAAAGGATAATATATTAATTTATCTAAGTAAAGATAGTAATTAATGTTAGTTTAATTTTCAAATAATTTAGAAACTTTATAGTGTTTTGACAAGAGTTGTCTCACATGAGAAATTTGAATTAGGAAAAAGGGAATATAAATCAGAATCAAGATGGATCGAAGTTGGATTTTAGCGAATCGTATGTCGGAACAATATGAGAAAGGGGTGAAAGTGTTCATCAAGTTTGCGGTTGAGCATGCACCAGATCCGACTAGGATCACTTGCCCATCTTTCCGTTGTTGTTTTGGAAAGAAAATTAGTCCACATGACTTGGAAGATTATTTGGTGTGTAATGGAATTGATGAAAGCTACACACGTTGGACAAGACACGGTGAAAGTAGTGTCACGTTAGATGATTTGGGTGGTACATCATATCCATCACAGGATTTGAACATGGATGATTATGAGCCTGATCGTTTAGAGAAGATGACAAATGTGATTGAGGAGGATTTGCGAAATTGTCCTAAAATGTTTGACAATTTGATAAGTGATTCGAAGACACCACTGTATAGTGGTAGTAAATTCACAAGATTGAAAGCAGTCCTAAACCTCTACAAGTTAAAAGCCAACAATAGGTGGAGGGATAAGGTTTTCACAAATTTACCTAGTCGATTAAAAGCATGTTACCTGAGGATAATGTGTTGCCTAATCGTACTTATGAGGTAAACGGATGTTAACCTCAATTGGCATGGGATATGAGAGGATACATACTTGTCTCAATAATTGCATATTGTTTAGAAGTGACTATGCATCATTGAATGCGTGTCCGAAATGTGGCACCTCACAGTAAAAGAAGAATGGATCTGCTCATGTCAAAACAATGTGGTATTTGCCCATAATACCTAGATTTAGGCGCATGTACAGTAGTCAAGAGTTTGCCAAGGACTTGACATGGCATGCTGATAGAAGGCTTGAAGAAGGATTGAAGATGATAAGATTCGACACCCCTCAGATTCTCCTCAATGGAAAAAGATTGATGACGATTTCTTTGAATTTGGGGAAGAACCAAGAAACATGGGCCTTGTATTAGCTATAGATGGCATGAACCCACATGGATTGCAAATTAGCTCACATAGTACACAGTCGGTGATTTTCATGATCTACAACTTACCCCCATCGCGATGCATGAAGCGACAGCATATAATGATGCCTATACTCATTTTTGGGCCGAAACAATCTGAAAATGATATAGATGTCTACTTGGATCCTTTAATTGAGGATTTGAAGGTGTTGTGGGAGACCGCTATTGAAGTATATGATGGGTTCAGACAAGAAAGTTTCAATATCAGAGTCATGTTATTTAGAACAATAAATGATTTTCCGGCTAGAGCTAATCTCGAGGGATATGGTGTATATGGCCAATGTGGATGCCCCATATGTGTCAAGAGTACAGATCAATATCGATTGCCACACTCTCAAAAATATGCATTCCAAGGGCATCGGAGATGGCTGAAGAACATCGATATCGTCGGTGGAAGAAAGCTTTCAATGGGAAGATAGAAGAAGGTCGAGTTCCTACGTGCTTGACTGGTGAAGACGTGTTTGAGAATGTAAAAGACATGGATATCAAATTTGGAAAGACTTTTGGAGGTGGCCTTACAAAAACTGGGTGGAAAAAAAGGTCAATTTTCTTTGAATTTCCGTATTGGAATCCTTACATGTTAGACATTTTCTTAATGTTATGCATATTTTGAAAAATGTATTTGATAGTGTCATTGGTACACTTCTAAATGTGCCCGAAAAGACAAAAGATGGTGTAAAGGAAAGGTTAGACTTGGTTGAAATAAAGATAAGAGGTAAATTGGCACCAACAAAGAAGGGAAAACGTACTTATTTGCCTCTAGCAGCTCACACTCTATCTAGGAAAGAAAAAATTGCATTATGTGAGTTTCTTAATGGAGTAAAAGTTCCAGAAGGGTATTCTTCAAACATTAGCAGTCTTGTATGAATAAAGGACTTGAAGCTAAAGCACATGAAGACTCATGATTGTCATGTAATCATGGATCATTTGCTACCAATTGCTATACGGGCCATTTTGCCAAAAAAGGTGAGAGAAACTATAACTAGATTGTGTTTCTTTTTCAAAGCAATGTGGAGCAAGGTGTTTGATCCTGTATAATTGCCTGCACTTCAGAAACAAATTGTCAACACTTTGTGTGAGCTTGAGATGTATTTTTCACCTGCGTTTTTTTATATAATGACGCACCTACCTGTTCACTTGGTTAGAGAGACACAACTATGTGGACCAGCTTTTATAAGATCTATGTATCCGGCTAAGCGTTATATGAAGGTATTGAAAGGCTACGTGAAAAATCGTAGTCGATCGAAAGGTTGCATTGTTGAATGGTACATAGTTGATGAAGCCATTACAATTTGCACAGAATATCTAGCAGATTCTAACGTTGCAGAGCTTCCAAAGTCTCATGTTGTGGGAGAGAGAACAGAAGGAGAAAGCGTAATTGGAAAGCAATTAGTTAGTATTCCTTGCACAAAAAGGGAGCAGGCACATCTCTATGTGCGCAAAAACACCGATGAGGTTGACCCATATGTTGAAGAGCACAAGGACCAACTTAGGAGATTAAATCCAAATAAAAATGAGAGCTGGATTTCAAGAGAGCATAACAAGAGTTTCATTGATTGGTTCCGAACGCATATTGAAGAGAAATAGAAAGAGAATCCACTTTCAGTTTCAGATAAATTGACACGGTTGTCGATGGGTCCGGGCAGACTAGTATTTTGTTATTCAGGTTATCATATAAATGGGAGCACATTCTATACAAAAGACCAAGATGAACGAAGTACAATGCAGAATAGTGAGGTGAGTCTTGTAGCTCAAGCAATGCATATCTCAAGTGCGAAAGATAATAACCCTATCTATGCCGATTTATCATATTATAGGGTGATTGAACGTATATGGGAGTTGGATTATAGTTGGTTTCAGGTGCTTATATTTGGGTGTAGGTGGGTTGACAATAAAAATGGTGTCCAAAATAATAAAATAGGCTTCACTCAAGTAAACCTTGAAAGGGTGGCATATAAAGATGAACCTTTCATTTTGGCATCACAAGCTAAGCAAGTGTTTGTTTGTCACCGATCCTATTGATAAGAGTTGGTCCATTGTTTTATCGGCAAACAAAAATACTTGTATTGAGGATGATTATGAAGAAAGTGAAGATTATGGAGGAAATCCTATTTTAGGTGATTCACAATCAATTGATAGTGATGATGACTTGGATATAAGTGATGATGAATTGTATATGCGACAAGATCACCAAGAGGGGTTATGGATTAATCCATCATTTCGTCGGCGTACTAAAAAAATGGTCGTACCGATGGGAAGCAAAAGGTTACTAAGACAATGACAAAAAGAAAACGATGAAGGTATTTGAACTTATTTGATAATTATATGATAGACTTGTTTTTTGATCTTCAAATTCTGAAATAAAGTCAAATATTCATGCCATCTTCATATTTCGTAAGTGAGTTTACTTTAACAAGAAATAATCTATGCATTTTTGTAATCTTTATTAAAAATGGTCTTACCGATGGAAATAAAGTAAAAAATATAGTATATTCATGGCATCTTTATATTTCATAAGTGAGTTTACTTTAACAAGAAATAATCTATGCATTTTTGTAATCTTTATTACTTCTAACTTACTATTATGTTGTTGGTATATGAATCTAACTTTTGTATTTTTGGCTTTTGTAGATCGATGGCTTCAGAGCATGCTGGAAGTTTTCCCTACGAGGATGGACGTGGAGCAGATAGACGTGCTGAAAATGAGATACGGAGAGGTGTCACGGCTATGAGAAAAGTCATCCATCCCAGAAGTAAAGGCATAAGATTACCTGTCGGCTAGAATGAGAGAGGCCAAGTAGTTGACCCCAACAAATCAACACTTGTTGGTTACATAGGAGTCTTGGCTCGGCAGAAGGTGCCGATTACCATCAGTGATTGGCGACAAGTCCCGACACCAACAAAAAGAGCAATTTGGGATGAAATAGCTGTAATTTGGATATTATCATGTTTCTAATTAATGTATTTTTTGTTGATTTAATTATCTCTAAATTATAATTTCATATATACTTTGTTGTTTGTTTTATAGTTGTCATTTGATATTGAAAAAAGTAGAAAAAAATACGTAATAGCAGAAGCTGGGAAGCTAGCACATAACTTCAGGAGCTACTTGAGTAGAGAGTGGGTACGGAATGATGATAGAAACATTAATTACAACTCACCCTCACAATATGAGATACCTAAAGCTGATTGAACGGCCTTGTTAGATGTTCGCCTAAGTGAAGAGTTCAAGGTTTACGGTTTCATTTTTTGGTTATTGTGTTTATATTTAACTAACACATTGATTAGTGCTTTGATTAAGTAGGGAAAATTAGGAAAGAGCAAAGGAACCTGAATATCCTTACAAGAAATCACGTCTTGGACATGCTCTTGCGAAGCAAATTAAGGTATGTAGTTACAACTGTAAGGATATTCAGTTTATAACCGTTGTAATAGGGAAACTCTATTACAGCGTTTATAACTGTAACCGATGTAATAGGGGTCTTATTACAGCAGTTTTTAACCGCTGTAAGAGGCCTAAACCCTATTAGCCGCTGTAATAGGTGAAAAATCTGTAATAGGCGTTTTTTGCAGTAGTGCAACCTCAAAATTTCTACTATATTATACAGTTTTTCAAAAGAATATAAAGTAACAACTACTAAGGTTGCGTTTGGCCCATTGGTTAAAAAACTAAAATCTTCGTTTGGAGTTCAAACGCTATTTTGATGACTGTTAGGCTCTCTTTCGTATAATCTGTTTTAGACCTTTTGTGTTATAAAACTAGATATTGGAAATGGAAATCCCAACTTTTTCCATAATCAATTGTTAAAGAATCAATTATCTCATAATTAATTATGCAAAAGTTGGCCAAACTCACCCTAAATAACAAATATATAATCACTTTATTCATACCTTGTGGTGGATAAACTTTAAATAGTTGAATGGTTGTAGACTATTTATCGTCTTTAGATTTATTAGAATCTTGAATGTTTTTCCTTCTCAACAATTCTTGTTAAAGGTTTTAGTAATATTTGTTACTTCTGGTCGTAAAAGGTGTAGTATAGAAGTTCAAAAAGAAACATTAGAATTAGTCATAATTCAATTTCTCTTTTATTTTTACTAATTGCCTTTATAACTAAAAGCAGTGAATTTTAATAAAAAATCGTCATTGGATTTAGAAGACGTCTTAGATCTAGATCTACGTGAATTGCTTCGTGTTAACACAAGTCGTATCGTGGGAGCGATAGTAGGAGATGTAGTAAATGTCAAGATCGACATGTTCGTTGGAAAGTTGCATAAACAGAAGTCGGTGTAAAGCCGAATATCTTATGTATCATCAATTGATCATGTTAATTTATCTAACTCTGACATTTTCCAGGGTAAACAATCAAAATCGATGAAAAAAAAACATAGATGATCAAGAAAAATTACACGTGAAATATTATATATCAGTGAACATCCACGATCAAAATAACCCATGCACGCAATCCCAGGACAATATCCAAAAGGAAAATACAATCCAAAGAAGAGAATCAGTACTGCATTAATCAGTTGTCTAGTTGATATGAGACAACAAATCAAAAATTAAATAGGAACGATAGTTAATGAGAATAAATAATGATGCCATGCACGGATAAAATTAAAAATATGATAGACAAATTCGAAATAAAATAAATCAAATTTTGTTTAAAAAAAAAATTATTCAATCCCAAGACAATATCCAAAAGGAAAATACAATCCAAAGAAGAGAATCAGTACTGCATTAATCAGTTGTCCAGTTGATATGAGAGAACAAATCAAAAATTAAATAGGAACGATAGTTAATGAGAATAAATAATGATGCCAGGCACGGACAAAATTAAAAATATGATAGACAAATTCGAAATAAAAGAACTCAAATTTTGTTTTAAAAAAAATTATTTAAGAATTCGATAATAAATCTTTCAATTTCATTAAATAAATGCACTAAATTAATAACAACGAATATTCAGTTATAAAACTATAGAACCAAAATGAGACATCAAATATTAATTGAGTGGTGAATGCCCGGGTGTTAATCTGTCCAATCGCTACATAGACACAAAACAATGTCGCTCTTAGAGTTGATTTTTGAGTTCAATTGCTTTTGATTTGATATGGTATCACGAAATGATGTTTGTATTGTAAGCCGCGCAAAATAAAATAAACTAAATTGAATAACGACCAAGTCATTGTAGATTTGTGTTCACCACTTACATATATATATATATATTAAGAATTGCTTGCATATTTGCGATCCACTCTAAATGATAATTAACTTTTAAGCATGTGGTCTAATGGTCACAAAGTAAACCTTGACCAATAGATCTGATATGCCATATTACGTAAAGGTCCTTCGACGGCCTCATATTTACTACGTCGTATGATCCTAATAGGGATCGTTTACGATGATACGAAGTAAGGTTTACACATGGGCCACTAATATAGTAATATTTGTATTATACTCCAAGATCCACTTGTTTTTACTGATTCGGGTAGGGTCGACCATGACCCGACCCTACGACATTTGATCAGGACCGTCTGCTAAGTACACGTGTAAGACATCCAGTATGAGATGTCACATCTGTCATTCACTCTATAGTATAGAGTGGAAATCTTATAAATACCGCTATTTATTGAGTTTCACGAACGGATAATCTGAGCAATAAATACTACGAGGCATACATTGTATTGTTCACGATAGTCCACAAACTAGAGAGTACGATTCTATATTACAAATACTAGATACATTAGGAATACGAATCATCGATACAATATCTACATTATTTCAACTACGTTTAGACTTGATCCCTTGGAGGTACATAGGCAGCTTGGTTACACCTAAGTGCAGTCTATAATCTTGTGAGTGCGTCATTCGGTTCGTATACAAAGTCATCTTGACTGAAATAGTGCGAGGTTATATTCGACCTAGATCAGTTGGTGTCGTCTGTGGGAAACTACTTAAAGGTCGCTGAATTCAACTTTAGAGATGAAAGGAGAGAATCAAAAGAAGAAACATATTCATATTGAAAATTCCTAGTCAGCCATAGGAGCCTCTTCACCGCCGAGGGAAGTGGGGGATCCCAATGAAGGAAGGATAGTATTGACAAGAGGGGAGTTGGATAAGTTGATACAAGATCGGGTAGATGAGGCATTGAGCCGTGTCATGGCATTGATGCCGGTGACTTCGAATGTCCAGCGGGTGCCTGCAATGCATTGGCACCTAAAAGACTTTTTCAAGACCTGGATGGGATGACCCCGGAGCCTAAGAAAAGAGGTGAAATCGTGGCAGGGGTGCTATCAGATGAAGAGGTGGATAGTAGAGCAGATGTGCGATCGAAGATTTGTCAAGGGAAGCAGCCTATTCAAGAAGAGAGGAACAAGCCGGCCTTATCAAAGGCGAAGATTATGATATGTACCAGACGTTAGACAGAATGAGCCGTAGACCGGAAGTTCCATGACCAAGGTTTAGGCCAGTCTCAGCTTTAATGGCCAGGAATTTCCCATTTTGTGAGAGTATCATATCCGAGTAGCCCCCGAGCTCGTTCAAAGCCCCATTCTTGACTACTTATGATAGAACGGGTGCCCCGAGGCCGCATTTGATGATGTTTGAGCTATTAATGTCATTGTACCATCAGTCGAATGCGGTGAATGCTAGGGTCTTTGTGACAACATTGGTTCGGCGTGCACAAGATTGGTTCACTAGCCAGCCCCCTGGTACGATAGTTTCATACGAGCAATTGGTTAAGAGATTTGAGAATCATTTTGCTGCGTACAAAAAGCCAAGAAGTCTGTATCTTCTATGCTAGGGTTTAAGCAGGTCATACGGAGAGTCTAAGGCAATTTGTGCATTAGTTTAATCAGGAGGTTCTAGAGATACCCGAGCTGACTCATGACCTTATAGTGACATTTCTTTTGTTGGCCTTGAGAAAAGGTACGTTGGCATCCGCTTTAGCTCGAGCCGTGCCGAAGGATTATGAGGAATTGATGCAGCTGGAAGAGCAGTGCATAAATGAGGAAGAGATGAATCTATTGAAAGATTCAGAGGTTGTTCAGCCGATGAACGATCGAAAAGATTGAAAAGAAAATAATAGCGATCGGCAGGAAGAGTCGAGGTCAGGTAAGAACCATGAACAACCCCGCTGATACGCAAAGTACAAGTAATATATGCCATTAAATATATCCAAAGGAAGGGTATTGATGGTGGTACAACCCATGAACGCAATTCAATGGCCAAAAGCGCTGAAAGTGGGGCCTAAAAAGAACCTAAACAAATATTGTCAATTTCACAAAGACAAGGGGCATGACACTGAAGATTGCTATCAACTGAAGGACGAGATTGAACGGTTGATAAAAGATGGAGTTTTGAAAGATTTTATTGACCGCACTCTGGTAAAAGTAAGAGCCCCGAGGCCAACTGCAATAAAGAGGTAAGACAATCACGAAGTAGATCGCAGGATCAATCCAAGCATCGAGGGGATGATCACCAACACCATGATTATCAAGGACATAATAATCGTACTTACGATAGCTCCCAAAATGAAGAATATCGTCAGAATGACAATTATTGAAGAAACGACAACAAAAGAGAAAATGATAATTATTGGCACGATGACTGACCAAAGGGGAACAATGAACCCAATAACTTGGCTAATCGAGGGGAAATACATACTATTGCAGGTGGACTGAGTGGGGGAGATTTCTCCAGCGTGGGAAAGCAAAATAAGAGGGACATGCATGCCAATCAGTTTCATCAGGAACCTACGAGGTCTTGTCTATACAAAAAATGACCAACCAATAGCTTTTGAAGCTAGAGATTACGAGGGCATGATCGTCCCACATAATGATCCGATGGTAATAAAAATGGATGTGGCAAACTTTACAGTGCATAAGGTTTTGGTTGACACGGGAAGTTCGGCAGATATCATTTTTTGGGATGTACTGTAGAAGATGGACTTGGGGGAAGGTGAATCTATGAATAGTGAACATTCCTCTTATGGGATTCACCGGCTCACAAATTATGCCTAAGGGCTCAATTGAGCTCAATGTATCATTGGGATCAACTCCGAGAATGAAAACACTACGGGTGACCTTCCTTGTCGTTGACACTCCTTTTGCTTACAACATGATTGTCGGCTGGCCTATGCTGAATATGTTCAGTGCAATTGTATCGACTCCTCACTTAAAAATGAAGTTTAAGACCAGGGATGACATTGGTGAAGTGAGGGGAAATCAGTTAGAGGCTCGTGACTGCTATACTACCTTGTTAACTATGAATTCGAGCAAGAAGGGGAAAAGAGAAGTTATGAGGGTGCACCTTATTGATCGAGACGCTGAAGTGCTAATGAAGCAGATTGATAAGAAACAGAAGATGGAGGATACGAGAGTTCAACATGTGGAGCATAAAATAATTCAACTTTTTGAAAATGATCCTGAGAAGACTTCCAAGGTATCGAACCGTCAATCATAGTGCACTGTTTAAATGTTGGCCCTGAGGCTAAACCAGTTCGTCAGAAGAGAAGGAATTTCGATCTAGACAGAGATGCTATCATTAAAGATGAAGTGAAGAAGCTGTTAGAAGTAGGCTATGTAGATGAAATTCAATTTACTGAATGGTTAGCCAATGTAGTTCTTGTACCAAAAGCCGGAAACAAATGGTGCATGTGTGCTAATTTTACTGACTTAAACAAAGTTTGCCCTCGGGACCCTTACCCCTTCCTCTGCATTGATTTATTAGTAGATTCGACTACAAGTTGTGTGCTTTTGAGTATGATGGATGCCTATCAAGGCTTCAACCAAATTATGATGGCAAAAAAAGGTAGGGAGAAGACCTCTTTCGTAACAGCACGAGGGGTCTACTGTTACAATGTAATGTCATTTGGCCTTTGAAATTCTGGTGCCACATATCAGTGATTGGTGAAAATGATGTTTGAGAAAGAAATTGGGAGAACCATAGAAGTGTATGTTGATGATATGCTCATCAAATCAGTGAACGAGTTAGACCATTTAACTCATTTGAGGAAGTTGTTCGAAATAATGAAATGATACGGAACGAAGTTAAACCCTCAAAAATGTACATTCAGAGTTCGTGGGGAAAGATTTCTAGGGTATATAGAGATCGAACGAGGTATCGAAGCAAACCCCAAAAAAATCAAAGCAATTCTAAACATGAAATCACTGGCCAATGTGAAAGATGTGCAAAAATTGACGGGGAGAATGATGAGATTGAACCAATTTATATCTAGATCTTCCGATGAGGGGCTGCACTTTTTTAAAATTATGCGAAAGGTGAAAAATTTCACATGGACGGAGGAATGTGAAAAAGCATTTCAAGAGCTGAAAGAATATTTGGTATCCCCCCACTATTAACAAAACCTGTTTTTGGGAAACCTTTGTTCTTATATTTGGTTGTGTCGTTAGCGGCTATTAGTGCAGTTTTAGTAAGAGAAGTCGAGAATGAACATAAATCGGTGTACTATGTCAGCAAGCTAATACAAAGAGCCGAGTTAAACTACTTGGAGACTGAGAAATGGGTCCTTGCATTGGTAACTTCGGCTTATAAATTACGACCTTATTTTCAATCTCATTAGATCGTGGTACTAACGAACCAACCATTGAAGCAAGTCTTAGAAAAACGTGATGTATCGAGGAGACTCATTAAAGGGGCCATCGAACTGGGAGAATTCAACATTGAATATAAGAGTCGTACCGCGGTAAAAACCCAGATAATGGAAGACTTTGTCGTTGAGATGACGACTGAGCCACTCATGGATGTAGCTATAGTGGAACCAACGAAGCCGTGGTTGTTACATGTGGATGGATCCTCGATGACGAAATGAGGAGGAATAGGGATATGGTTGCAAACCCCGTACAAATTGGATATGGAGTTTGCAATCAAATTAGACTTCAATGTGACCAACAATGAAGCAGAATATAAAGCTCTCATTGCGGGGTTGAAAATAGTGAAAAGCATGGAGGTGAAAATGCTGATGGTGTACACAGATTCACAATTGATGGAAAGGCAAGTAGCCGGGTCATATGATGAGAGGGAGAAAATGATGATAAAATACTTAAAGAAGGTGAAAGAGCTAATGCTGGAATTCAAAATAATTGAATTGCATCAAATCCCAAGGGATGAGAACGAACGTGTAGATGCCCGATCAAAATTCACGAATCAAATAGTAGGGATGAAGAGTAGAAAGTGACTTTATTGGTAGCAGAATATTCAGAAATTGAACCAATGACAACAATTGCACCGATTGTGGATGAACCTTCATGGAGAGATGCCATTATGAATTATCTCATCAAGGACAAACTACCTGAAGATAAGGCGGAGGCTAGGAAAATCGTGTACAGAGACACAAGGTTTGTGATGATGGGAGGAAAGTTGTATAAAATATCGGTGGCGGGACTACTATTACGACGACTATTTCCGTCAGAATCCGAATATGTTCTGAGAATACACGAGGGAAGGTGCGGGAATCATTCTGCGGGAAGGTAGTTAGCTCAAAAAATTACGAGGCAAGGGTATTTGGCCTACCTTAGTTAAAGATGCATATGAATTTGTTAAGAAATGTCGTGAATGTCAACTACACTCTAATGAGATACATCAACCGGGAACTCCGGTGGAGGCAATTAAGATTGCGTATCCTTTTTATCAGTACGGCATCGATATTCTAGGTTGATTTCTCTCCAAAACTTATCAGCAGACTTGTGATAAGAAATGAGATGAAGTGCATATTCAATTTATATTTGTACTCGTCTGCAGGGCCATTCCCTCCAGCCCAAAATCAAAAGAAATTCATTATCATAGTTGTAGAACACTTCACGAAGTGGATTGAAACAGAAGCTGTAGCTCGTATCACGGAGAAAGTTGTCATTAATTTCATTTGGAAGAACATCATTTGCAGGTTAATAAACCTAAAAGGATTAAGCACATACATACCACATTAATAGTTATAATACTTATTTGGAAGAACATCATTTGTAGATTTGGTATCCCCAGGATTCTAATTTCTGATAATGGGACTCAATTCAATGGGAAGTCTATCACATCTTGGTGCAAGGAATTGAAGATTCAACAAAATTTCACCTCTGTAGGACATCCTCAAGCGAACGGCCTCACCGAGGTTGCAAATTGTATTTTGTTGCAACATCTAAAGATTCGACTTGATGGCATGCGATCAGCATGGGCGGACGAATTGAATGGAGTTCTTTGGGCGTATCGGACAACTCCAAGGTCATCCACTAGTGAAACACCATTTTGTCTCGTATTTGGGTTTGAGACAGTAATCACGGCTAAAATAGAAATGATGAGTCATAAAGTATCGAGTTACGACCCCAAAGTTAATCAGCAGTGCCGAGAGTTTGAACTCGATGTAACTGAAGAAACGCGAGATCGGGCATACGCAACCATTTGGAGGAAAAGAGTACAATGGCTAGGGCATACAACAAAAGGATGAAGGCTAGGGTTTTCAAGTCGGAGACCTCGTTCTGAAGAAAGTGGAGGTGTCGAGACATGTGAAGAAGTTGGAGGTAAACAGGGAAGGACCATTTAAGATCGTAAAAATCACAAAAGCAATGACTTATAGATTGCAAGATCTCAATGGCAACAATTTACCAAGACCATGGAATGTAAACAACCTAAGGAGATTTTATGCTTAAATCTTGAAATGTCGCTATACAAGGTTCACATGTCATATCGTAATATGGATATACTTGGTACAAAACATTTTTAGACGACGTAACGAAGTAGAATCCGTACTTAGAAAAATTTTAACATGTAAAGTGAAGAAAAACACGAATAACAACGATAAGCAGGAGCTAGCAACACCGAACATTAATTTAAATTCAAAGTTAGTACAAATTCCAAACATGGAAAATGATACTTAAAAACAAACATGAGCAAAAACATTGTTTAAAATTAAAAACTGACAAGGACATTGTTTTTGACAAAAAACATGAAATAACAAAACACTACTCTTGATCCTCAATCTTCTGTAAATTGAGGCTCTACCCCAGCACCCTCATCCTCGTTTTGGCCTCGAGGACTGACCCTATCGATAGTGGCTTCCAATTCCCTCTCGAACTGGAGGCTTGCACCAGATTCACCATTCACCAACGCATCAACCTTTGTGAAATGAGTATAAACTTTATTCTGATCCTCCTAAGTTACTGAAGTTCGCTTGAGGCCCTAGACAGGTCTGGACGAATTGCTCTTCTTGGAAACCCGAAACTAAATTTTTGGATTCCCTCAAGTAGTCGATAGCTTTGAAGAAGCCATCTTGGACATCGTTAACACCTTGATCGAGCAGTAGATCGTCCATGATAGTTGACCTCAACATGTTGTGGGCCCCGTCTAAATGAGCCTCATCCAGCTGATGATTGAAGGCTTGAGACTCCTGGAACTCTCGACGACCGAAAGTATTACCTACAGCGTGTAAACGACGCTTCTCAACTTCGATGTTGTTTTGGAGAGTGGTCATCTGCTGACAAAGCTTAGCATTGGCCTTCTCGATTTCAAATAACATCAAGCTTCTCCTACGAAGGATAAATATAGATTTTGAGATCAAAGTTAAAAGTATAATTAAATAATTTGAAATTAGTAAGATGTTTCCTGCAACCAGCCAACCTTAGCCTTATCCTCTTGAACAGCAGCGAGCTCAGCATCTACTTGCGCCTTATAGTCAATGAGCTCTAGTTCAGCTCGACTCAACAACTCCTTTAGAGTAAAATTATTTAAGGCCAGTTGGTGAAGGCAAAGTCCGGCCTACAGAATTGATAAAGAAGTCAGAATGTAAGAAAAGCACTTATGTAAACATTTATATAAAAATTCTCAAGTATAAATACCTTCTCTAAGTATACTGAGCCCCATTCTTTTCAACGAGGGGATGAGTGTGCTCGAGGATGAGGGCCTCATCCCTTTGCAACAGAGTGCGATGAAACAGTTTGAGCGCAGTATTTTCGGTAGCATCCCTGACGATGGTGCTGTAGGGATAGATGTGCCAATCTGGGCTAATAAGCCCGACATTGGCCTGAAGAGTAGCTCATTTTGGAACCTCGCACTCGAGATAATCCTTTAAGAGCAGGGACTCAGCCTAGTTAAGAAACTCATAGCTCGTGCTTCCGGAAGGGGTCAAAGATCTGGACCCTATGACGGTCGTGTTCATGGGACCTTCCCCACCAGGCCGTTTATCCGGACCAACATATGAAGAGCTAGCTCTGGTAGTATCTCATTGCCAAGGACGTCGGACCAGTGTAGTTTCAGCGTCGTCGATCTCGACGATGTTTTCTTCTGGAGGATCCCTCGAGGCTAAAACAGTAGTCGATGGACGAGGGGCAGTATCAACAATTCGAATGGCTTGAGCTTAATCGATGCCCTGATCGATTCCCCCCTCCCCCCCCAAACTTATCAATTGCTCGACCTCGAGCAATAAGCTATAGGATCCAAAAACAACTCAAACAAGGGAGAATAAAAAGAACACTACCTAACTCACTTTCGTGGAGTACACGGTTGCATTTAGCAGATGCAACAAGCCTTTGAACCTTTGAGTTACCTCAAAGGACGAGTTATAGTCTCGTGAGGGTTTGCATACGATATACCCACAAAATCAAAGAATTTTCAACCTCAATCAATCAACGCAAATCAATATGATTAATAATAAAGCAATGACATGAATTCATCTGTTTAATCTTCAAAATTACATATATATACACGTCACATACTTGCTCATGTTACGCCTTAACCTCGAAAAGACCATCCTAAGGGTGTTGTGATGATAAATCTAAGGTATTATAGTCGAGTAGCATTCTTACCACTTTTCAGGCATTAATCCCATATCTATTAACTTTCGATTAGTCACACGGCATGAGAATTGAAGAAAACTTCATAGCCACTTAAAATTCATCACTTTATCCACTTTAGGCTTTAACTTATGCAACTTTCAACTCAACATTAAAGGCTAGACCATGTGCAATGTTCGGTTCTCTTACGCTTTCTATGACACCCTTGTAACGAGCTTTAGGCCAATAATTCCCAAACTGGGCGGCTTTAGGGTATTAAATGTAGAGACACTCCTAAGGGCTTAATCACTCGAGTGTCAGAGGCCACAAAACCAAACTAGGTCCTTATGCCCTTTACACTTTCAATGGCTTGAGCTTAGCTCAAATTAGCATAATAGTACAGTATTCTAAGCATGGTGCTCTTTGCCCCCAGTATCTATTAAGCCTGACTTTTGCAGTCATACCAATATTTAACCTCTTTCATTATTGTTAAGCATACAAAGTTAACATTCTCAACTCATAACACATGTGAAACATCTAAGTTAATATTTCCGAGAAGAAGCCTTCAAGTGTTTCAAAATGGTTGTCCACTCAACTCCTCTACCCTCGACTTATGTGCACATGTGAATCATCTTAAGGACAATCTAATCTCGTTTAGGGTCCCTCGAGCAAGGAAACGATGTGTATAGTTCATTAAAGTCCAAATTGATAGAGAAAACATGTCGTTGATTCAACTTAATCAATATCAATGCATTAATTGAAGGGTTTACAATCCTATCAAAAAAAAGTTTGTACTGCTTAAAACTATTGCACACATTTCACATATAGAAGAACAACTCCCCCAAACTTGGACAGAAATATATAGAACATGAATAAACATGACAATAATGGATCACGTATACTCTCCCCCAAACTTAGAACGAACATTGTCCCCAATGTTCGAAAAAGAGAAGGGAAAAGTACACAGCACCATAAGGGGTGCTGAAAAGCAAACCCGAGTCCTCCGATGAAATTCAGTCGCAAGTTTGACAATAGCTACTCGGGCGAAAGAGAGCCCCACAAGTGGGTTATCCACTGCAAAATGAATATGTGTTGGCCATACGAATGGGTAAGCATAGCATATATTCGATAAACGCAACATGCAACACAAAATACATCAACAATAAACCGAGCATGCATCGAATATATAAAAGGCTAAGAAAAGCACAAGATGACATACTCAAAACAAAAAAAAAAAACAAAAAAAAAACTAAACAGGACAATAACGAAAGGAAAAAAGGAAAACAAAACTTACAAACTTGGGTTGCCTCCCAATAAGCGCTTGTTTATAGTCATTAGCCGCCAGATGAAGAAGACTGGCGCTTACTAAAATAAAGGAGAGTAAATAATGAAGACTAAAAAAACGATTTAAGGTGGCATTGTCCTTGACTTTGTGCCCTGTGAGGTTTAAATAGGTGGCCCATTTAACACGACAATATCCTTATCATGCCTCCATTTAGCCTCACGGTCTACTCACTTCTACTCATATTGCGGAGTTTTGTGATAAGCCCTTTGTGTCGGATGACTCTTGTCGATCTCACGAACACGGCGATAGGGTGGAATGTATTTCATGCATAAATCTACTTTTCCCACTTTGTCTTGTTTATCCTCGGGAACCTCATCCTCCAACTCGAGTGTGCCCTTAGCCTTGCCACTTGTACATTTCTCATCAAGAAAATGGTCAATAACAACGACATTGAAACAAATAAGATCATCCATAGATGGTTTCATGTCATTATAAGCATCAAATATCACTTTTACATCTCCTACCCTCAATGTCAACTTACCCTTTCCCATGTCGATCTTGGCATTGCTAGTGGCTAGGAAAGGTCTTCCTAGAATCACGGGCACCTCAACAACTTCCACCATATCAAGGACCACAAAGTCAACCGGGAAATAGAATTTGTCGACTTGGACAATAACATCTTCGATTATCCCCTTTGGCCTCTTGATTGATCTATTGGCGAGTTGGAGGCTCAATGATGTCGGCTTGGGATTGCCCACGCCCAACTTCTTGAAGAGAGAATACGGTAGAAGATTAATACTCACTCCCGAATTGCAAATAACTTTTTCAAAAGTAAGAGGGCCAATAGTGCACGGAATGGTGAGACTCCCTGGTTCCTTGAGTTTGCGAGGCAATTTGTTAAGTAAGACGGCGGAGCATTCCTCGGTTAGAAAAACCGTTCTGTTTTCTTCCCACTTGCGCTTGTTAGATAGCATATCCTTGAAGAACTTAACATAATTCAGCATTTGTAGGATAGCATCAATGAAAGGAATATTGATTCTAACCTCACGAAAAATTGCCAAGATTCGATGGAAACTCGGATCCATCTCCTTCGTTTTGTTTTTCTGTGCATTTGGGAAGGGAAGATGGATCTCGATGGGAGGAAGAGGCGTTGGAGTCGAAGAACTAGGGCTGGAAGAAACAGGAGGCGGTGTCTGGGCGCGGTAGGGGTGACACCTAGGAGTGGTCATGACGGTGCTCAGGCGTCGCCTGCAGTGACAAATTTTTCTGACTGGGCGTGGAAGGCGCCTGGGCGTAGTTGGACTCGTGCCTAGGCCTGGGGGACAGTGTTGCATCATTTTCCAACTGCTTCCCACTTCTCAAGGCAATGGCATAGTAATGTTCTTTAGGATTCTTTTCCGTATCACTTGGCAACTTTCCAGGGGCTCTCTTACTAATCGCGGTTGCTAACTGGCCCATATGTGTTTTCAAACCATTCATCTCCATGAACATATCCTTCATCATGTTTCAGAGCTCATTGAACGAAGCATCTAACTTTTTAATGTGCTCATCTAGACGCTCATCTGTTGTAAGAGGTCTCACTTGCCCTTGACCTTGCACATTGAGATTGCCTTGCCTCGAGAGTGGGTTGTTGAAAGGAGGCCTCGGGGCTTGATAAATGCCCGGTTGTGCGTTTTGTGTGGGGTTGGGTCTCTTTGGGAAGTTTTCGGGTATGTGAAAGTTCAACTGGGGTCGGTTATGATTCCCAACATAATTTACATCTCCAACCTCCGGTACCGGGGTAACCACTTCCTCTAATTCTTGAACACAAGCAACCCTTCGATTTGGTGGAGGAAGCTCATCATCATCTTCAGGATAAAGTTCATCCTCCCTAGCCATTTGCTCGAGTTTAATCCATACAGACCTACTATAAAGGCCTAGAAGGTCACCACCAGTTCCCGCATTGAGTCGGTATCGAATTCAAGATCGGACTCCATTATAGAAGTGTTGTACTTGCTCGTCTCGTGTATAATTGTGATTGGGGCACTTTCGAAGCATACCCTTGTACCTTGTCCATGCGGATGCTAAGGACTCATCCCTTCCCCTCATCCTTCAAGGAGAAATGAAATAATCGGAGGCGGATGGCATCAAGATCTCGTGGGTTGAATTTCATAGTAGAGATCACATTCTCAAAGTGATCCAAATGGTCATGAGGTGAGTCTCTCGAGTCACCATAAAGTGGCTCCGCTTGAACCATCCCGAACATATGAGAAGGAAAGTGGAAGTGTGGCGTAACAAAGTCCGAAAAGACAATGGGTCCCGGTGTAGTGTGTACCCAGGATGGTTGATTACCATGAGCCGATGGAGGAGGTGGGGGAGGTGCCGGTTGCATAGCTTGGAGAAGATTTTGCAACCATTCCCTATTTTGCGGGAGATTCATATCGGAAAAATTCCCATTTGGATTCGGATTGAAATTGTTGGCCATTTCTTGAGCTTGTCTATTAGCCCGAAGAACACGCTTTATCTCGGGCTCCCACTCGTATAGGGGCTCGTTGGAAGAGCGGGTCATGCACCTCAAACCAAACCTATCAATTAAGCACAAGAAACAAAATTAGACTAATACGAAAATAAAATAAAAACAAGAATTAAACAACAAACTAAGAATTATGGAAACGGAAACGAAAATCAAAAACTAAAAAAAATAAGTCCCCGGCAACGGTGCCAAAAACTTGACACGCTAAATGCTAACGTGCGTAGTAGCAAGTGCACTAGTCGTGATAGTAATAAAAGTGGACGAAAGTCCGGGTTGTCGAACCATGGAAACTTGAATTCTAGTTTATGATTTATAACGTAAAAGAACAACTAAAATGAAGGTAAAACACGCAAAATAAGAACGAGGACACACGAAGGATTTAAAACCAAATAAAAAGGGAGACTAAGGCACATGCTAGGTCCAAATTGCTCAATTATACTTATAAAGGCTCTCGTTGAAGGATTACGCTTATGTTGCTATGGTGAAAGCTCCTAGGGTAGAGAATAACCAATGTCTCACGCTAAACTCCTATGCTTGAATGACGGTTTCGTAAGTATATCTACCCGGCAATCTAACCACTAAACATGCAATAAAGCACTAGAGCTCACTCGATTTGGATCGAACAACTTCACCCGGGAATCTTTCCCTATGTCTGGGGCAATTCCTCATTGGTTGCGGGTTATGGTGTGAATTTCGTGCACCCTAAGTCAATTTTCTCTCGAAATATTCACCTAAGCATAAGATTCTAACATATGATGATCAAGCATATGCAAGACAAGCAAAAACACAAATTCACACCACATAACAACATAAGAATAACTTCAACAATCCTCTATTATAAGCATAAATCACAATTTGGCCTTACATGGCCCTAGTCTTACAAGTTTAGCTCATAATTGATAGCATAAAAGACATAAATGGATTCATATACATATTCATGGACATAAATGAAATGAAAAGCAATTAAAAACTCCCTAAATGTCGAATGATGATGAATCTTCAAGTTGACTCTTCAAGGCCCAAGCTAGTCTTCCTTCTTGATCTCTTAAAGTTGATGAAAATGTGGCTCAATTCCCAAGAAATGCTCCAGAATCCCCCCAAAAATCGAACCCCCCTTCCATGCTTAAAATTGGCTTTTATACATTTGGAAAACGGTTACACCGGCGCCTAGGCGTGGCCTATGTGTCGTACTTTTCTTGGGGGATAAGTTTGGCAGCGCCCAGGAGTGGCATAACCGCGCTCAGGCGCGGACAGGACGGCTCCTAGGCACGGGAATGGTGGCGCCTAGCGCGGTCTTCAGGATGTTGAACTTACTTGACTCTTGTTCAGCGCCTGGGTATGGTCATACTGGCGCCTGGGCGCGGTCAACAGGCTTGAACTTGTGTCGTGCATCATTTTTTTCCCTTTTCTTCGTGTGCTCTCGTTTATCACCTGAAATCACTTAACACCTCGATTAAATGTAAATGCGGAATGATTTAGGCGACAAATGAACTTAAAGCATAAACATTATGGGCTTAAAAACACGTAAAAATACCTCTTATCAGTGGACGAGGGGTAGTAGCAACAATTCGAATGGCTTGAGCTTGATCGATGCCCTGATCTTGGGTTTTTCGAATAGTTACCCCACCTTGTCCTTTACCTCGAACACGGCTAGCACCACAACCCGAGGCAGCAGCTGCCTTTTGAGCTGCCTCGGCTACGAAGGCCGCCCTCCTGTCCATCCAAGCTTGTCTAGTCTCCATCACTGAAAAAGACAACGAAGTTAGAATATGCAAAGATATTGTAAGTGTATAAAATTTTATTCGATTCGAAGAAACATATCCTTACCCATATTTTCGATGCCCAGTACGTTGGCACTACTTAGCCCACACGAGACCAGCATGGACTCACTCAAAACGACCTCAGGCTTATACAACCACTTAAGAACTCGTTTTAGGGTTCGTTGGGATATGGTTGGCCATCTGATATGCTCTAGGTCGACGAGCGCCACACACCATGGATGAGGTACATTCCAATGGTTGTTTTGAGAAGGGGCAATAAAGAAGAACTTCTTTTTCCAATCTCCAAAAGAAGATTGGGTACGAATTTGAAGACGATAGTGTCGTTAGGGGGCAAGAAAGAAAAAACCCTCTTCCTTAGTTTTAGTACATCGATGTACAGATAAAAAACTGTTAAAATTCTTGATGTTAGGATGGACACCATACATCCTCATTACAACTATAAAATATATAATGTGTCTATAAGAATTGGGAAGTAATTGTGTGGGACTAAGGCGTACATATAAGAGAATGTTAACACTGGCAGGATGCAGGGAAAATCTAGCACCTGAAACAAGGTGGGCAACATGGAAGGTTCGGAAGCCTATAGGAGGACGGTGCATACAATCGGTAACAGTAGGAACGATGATGCGATAATTGGCAGAGATATGGTATCTAACCCTAATATTTGCGATGTTAGACTAGTTTAATATAGATGAATAACTTAACCAGAGAACTATTCTATGAGCCCTATCTATATTTGGGAAGATTTGCATTTTGCATTTGCATCTCCCTCGATATCCAGTAGGGATGGCAATGGGACGGGAATGGGACGAGTTGGGCAGGATTCATTTCCCGTCCCGTTAAAAAAAAATTGGACCCGGACCCGTCCCGGACCCTGTCATTTCCCGGTCCCGCCCGGACCCGTACCGGACCCGGTCATTTCCCGGCGGGTTCGGGTCCTTCCCGTTAGACCCGACTGATTTTTTTTTTTTTTTGACATTTTTTATAATCTTATTCTCAAGAACGCATTTAGAACATTTACAATAAAAAAATTACATCAAATTGAAAAAAATTACGAAAACGAGTTCACTAAAATAATTACGAAGTTTCAACAACGGTTTCTTAATCTTCTTCCTCAACAAGTTGTATCTAATCATTGCTTTTCTATAAAAAAGAAACTAAAAAAATGTTTATTGGTTTCATGTGAGAAAAATGGTGCTGCGAAGTAGGCTTAGAGAAAATTTGCTATAAACATATATATAGATATATTGATACCTATTGGAGATTGAAATGAATAGATACAACTTCTCAAAAAACTAAATTCCTCATTGAAAAACAGATCCAATCTTCTGGTCCCTGCGAAAATTTTTAAATTTCAGATTTTAAAATAAAATCTCTAATGAAGAGTTGCAACCTTTAGAAAATTCCAACTCTTGGAAAAATAAATTACATCCATTTAATTTGAAAATTATTCAACACATACACCCACCAACTGTTCTACCGAATTTCGATACAAACAATCGCCATTAACATGATACCCTTCACCAAAGGCTACAATTTTCATATACAGGTGCAAGGAGCCCATACATAATGGTCTTTGCTTCAGATAGATGCTCAAAATTCATCAAAATATATGGTTATGCTGCAAGCAACCAAGGACATACTTAGTGAGTAAGGCTTACCGGTATTTATTAATTTATGAATTCAAATCTAATTGAGGGCCAAGCAACCAAGCAATTCTGTCTTCGACGCGGAGCGATTGGGAGGCGGTGTTCAGCCGTTCACATTCTTGCTTTGGCTGCAGGATGAGGGGCGAGGGCCTACGAGTGAGGAGTGACGAGTGAGGCTGCTGCCGGCGCTGCGTTTGAATTGTGAGTTGTGACCTGTGAGTGTGAGGTGAGGCAGAGGCTGTGAAGTGTGAGGAGTGAAAGAGAAATAGGAAATAGGGTTTGCTTTGCTGACTTTGCGTGCTTGATTAATATAATTATATATATATATAATTTTAAAAGGGTATCGTCTGGACTCATTTCCCGTCCTGGACCCGGCCGGGTCTTGAATATTGATTCTCGTACCCGGACCCGGTCCCATTTATTTGGACTCGTCCCGGTCCCATTAGGGGCGGGTCCAAGCCGAGTACTCGTTAGACCCGGTCCCGTTGTCATCCCTAAGATCCAGATACGAAGGGGAGACATTGAGCTCTTCGAGCTCGATAGCAGCGGGGGAATGGTTTCCATCAGATTCGTGAGAACCGGCAGTGCTACTTGAGCTACTGCCGGAGGTATTACGATGAGATGAGCTAGCCTCGTTTTTCTCATCAGATACACGAGGTGACTCGGCACCAACTCTATTATTACTCATCGAATAATGTAAATATGTAAAAATAAAAATAGAAAATTAGTAGAGTTAAGTCTATACCTAGAATGAGGATAAACTTGGGAATGAAACGGGAAGAAAACTTCAACAGCAAAGACACCAACGAAGCAGTTAATATGCTTTACTCTCAAGAAATCTCTCAGTATAAGGTGTGAAATCAGCGAAAGTAAAAACTCAAATGAAGAGTGAAAAATGGGTGTATATAGGGGAGGAAAGCTAGAAATCAACGGTGCAAATCTTGTGGTAAAAATGTAGATCTAACAATGGAGAGACGTGACCTTTCGGATACAACTGATATCCTCTGGAAATAGGATCAAGCTTTCGAGTTGGTAATGTATCGGATCAAGCTTGTGATTCTCGGGAATAGGCGTGTCAGAAATAATTACCAAAAACGGTTGCGGAGTATTACAAAAACGGCTGAAAGTTGTAATAAAGACAAAGAAACGATTGCCTTAAATGCTTCGATTATGAATTATTATACTTCGTCAGTTATCAATAAACGAATTGAAATTAATTTCTTCACAACTATCGAAGTGGGCGACTAATGATATGTCAAATTACGTAAAGGTCCTTCAACAGCCTCGTATTTACTATCGTATGATCCTAATAGGGGTCGTTTACGATGACACGAAGTAAGGTTTACACATGGGCCCCTAATATAGTAATATTTGCATTACACTCCAAGATCCACGAGTTTTTACTGATTCGGGTAGGGTCGACCCATGACCCGGCCCTACAACATTCGATCAAGACCGTCTGCTAAGTACACGTGTAAGACATCCAGTATGAGATGTCCCATCTGTCATTTACTCTACAATACAGAGTGAAAACTCAATAAATACCGCTATTTATTGAGTTTCACGGACGGATAATCTGAGCAATAAATACTACGAGTTATACATCATATTTTTCACGATAGTCAACAGACTAGAGAGTACGATCCTATATTACAAATACTAGATACTTTAGGTATACAAATCATCGATACAATATCTACATCATTTGAACTACATTTAGACTTGATCCCTTAGAGGTACGTAGGTGGCTTGGTTACACCCAAGTGCAGTCTATAATCTTGTGTGTCATTCGGTTCGTATACGAAGTCATCTTAACTGACATAGTGTGAGGTTATATTTGACCTAGATTCATCATATGATGATACGTGCATTTTTTAATCGCTTTCAGGACTCAAAAATCACATCATAAATAATTAAATATAACGGGATTCACATAGAGCTCAATATATATAAATAATTGTGATGAAATCGAGATTTGAGGTAACTCTTCTCATATTCATGTTAAAAAGGGAAAAAAAAAGTGAAATTATAGGGAAAAGTAAAAATTAATCAAATTGAAAAGGAAATTACAAATTCAATTTCTGTATATCACAAATCTTAAAACTTTGCAGAGTATTCACAGTTTTTTTTTTTTTTTCCAAAAACTAATTTCTATCCAAAACGATTTTTCAGATCAAATAATTGTCCACCTCCAAATTGTCCAAAAAGGCTTAAACTATAGTTTTATTGACATAAGAGGACCTATATCTTGCAGCAAACCTATTGAACAAGGCCAGGGCATTGCTAGTAACTTGTTCAAGATTAAGAACCTTTGCTTTGATGATGGCCTTCTTCTTGCTCCCAATGGCCCTACCCGAGAACCCATCTATGCACAATCTTGTATCAGTTAGGGTGGTGCTCATCCATGTTTGGACGTTGCTAGCATGCCAAGGAAATTGACCACTTGTTGCATTTTCCTTAATATTTTGTGTTTCATTGATACAATTGGTTAGTTGTTCCACTCCATCATTTATTTGGTCCAAACATTCTTTAACGGCTTCGTAATCTTTTGCCTTTGTTTGGTTGAGCTCCTTAGCCACATCCATCAAGTAGGATTGGGTAGATTCAGCCCTAACTAAGCTCACCTTTAGTGCGACTTGGGCTAATTGTCGATGACTTAGGGTTGTAGTGAAATTGCTGACATAATATGACAGAGAACGCACACATTCACCAGGATAAAGCGTTGTCTCGCACTGTGATTCAATAAATGCCCTTGCACGAGACTTGCGGCGGACGACTGGATGTTGGTTGGCCTCGACTAGGATTAATATGACGAGGGAAAGAAGAAAGAAAGAGAGAGTACGAGCCATACCTATTTTTTTTTTATTTTTTTTGTGAGTGGTTGAATGTCCAGAGATGAAATTAATATGTGTAAGTAACAAATTGATCTTGTATTTGATGCATAAAATGAAGGGGGTATCATGTGGTTTGTATAGAGAGGGATTTGCAACAAGTTTAAGCATTTGCATCTCTACTTTAATCTGACGTACATGTGGTATAAGGTTTCATTAATTCTTTTGTATTTATTTTATTTTATCAGTCATCTCCTTGGGTTTTCCACGAACCTAAGGGATCGTTTCTGGGAGTTCGAATAAGCAAAAACCTTAATTTTTGTTGGAGTAATTTGGCAAAGTAAGTAAACGTTTTCCTTAATTATTGTATATAATATGATTCAAAATTACACTTTGATCTTTGGACATTTCAACAAGAATGTTTTACAAGTTTTTTTTCTCTCTTTTTTCTTCCTAAAGACTTCTCAGGTCCAAATTAAAGATTTAAAAGATCATTTTGAGGTGCTATAATGCACAATTACGAAGAGCTCTTTTTTAAAAAAAAAAAACATTTACAAAAACTTAAACTCAAGATTTTTGATTAAAGTAATTAAAATCCTTTCAATTCAAGCTAACCTTGTATCATATATCACTGCTTCTACCAATCACACATATGTAAGTGGTACGGCTTTCAAATTGGGTCTGATTTTGCTTCGATAAAAGTTAAAAGTAGTCTTATAAATAGATATTAGGTGTTTCTATAAAATGATTACAATTATATCTAATAGGGTAAATGGTATTTTTTTTGTCTACGTAATGAATTCAAATAAGACTAGAATGCAATTTTGATAACAATTATATCTAATAGGGTAAAGGATATTTTTTGTCCACGTGGTGAAGCCAAATAAGACTAGAATGCATTTTTCGCAATATAAGGTGCATTTATCCATTCCCTTCATCTCATAGAAAATAAAACAATCCATCATTAGTCGCATTTTCATTTTATCGTTGGAATAATTTTTCAACCAAAATTTCGTTCCAGGTCGTCAAACCCAATAGTTGAAATTAAATTGCATTTAACTCAACCTAAACAAGAGATATTAACTGGATCCAGCAAGCTTTTCTTAAACCGACAAAATTTTCATGTATATTTAACTATATAGTAAAGGTAATATATTTGTATCTTGTGGTTTAAATTATGTGAAGCATATTTCATGGTCCATGCATAACGCATTGAGGACAGTCAACGCCATTTGATCGTTGTTATTCTATGGAAAATTGATGCTCAACTCAATATAAAGTGTAAATCAACTTTTAATGGGTAAATTACAATAGTACCCCTGAAGTATACAAGGCCTAATTTCTGAGAATACTCTTTTATTATTATAGGGGTTATTAATTTTGTGATCCCTCATGTGAAACATGACGGAGCGGAAACTAGTAATTTTGAGAATTTAAAGAACACGTCTTAAAATCTCGGATAACTCAAGAAACTGGGTAAAATAACTCAAAATCTTTATTAATGATAAAATTGTATCTGAAAAGAAAAATAAACTGCAGCAATTATTTATAGGAAATAAAAGAAAGACTCCTAATTGAAATAAACTAAAACTTCTATTTCTACTCCTATTTTGACTCTAAAAACCACTAGAATTCTAACGGACTCGAAACGATATCAAATTTGACCCAAAAATTCTTCATCGTACGAGATGACACGTGTAGAAATTTGGGCCCCATTCGGCAACTAGATAATTAATTAAAAATAAAACAAAAACGCTGAAAATTGAAAAAAAACACTCAATGGACCAAACGAATGCCTAAATGATGGATTTTGGGGTTGATCTGTTAGCCGTCAAAGAGCTTCGATTTGGTATCTTGTGGGCCCCATAACCCCAAGCAGATCAAAAGTAATGGCCATTTGAAGTTTCACCGGCAACTTTTCGCTTATTTTTCACTTTTCTTCCTTCGAACCGATCCAAAAACGTGTTGGCTGAAGTATACAAGGCCTAATTTCTGAGAATACTCATTTATTATTATAAGGGTTATTAATTTTGTGGTCCCTCATGTGAAACATTATGTCACTTTCATCCTTCATATCTTAAAATTATCACTTCCATCCCTTATGTAGGGGTGGCATTGGTTGGATCTGGCCCAGACCCAAAGTTTTGGGTCTGGGTCTGGGTCTGGGTCTGGCCCAGACCCAATACATTGGGCCTAGAGCTAGACCCAGGCCCAATTGGTCTGGTCATTGGGTCTACTTTTGAGACTCAATGTTTTGGGTCCAGGTCTGGGTCTGGACCAAATCTTTTGGGTCCAGGCCTAGACAATTCCTCCTTGCATTTTTGTGCTTCTTTGGGTATTGTATTTGGGCTTTGTTTGGGTTCTATTTTTTTCAAGTAGCAATTATTTCTCACACACACTTATATATATATATGTATGTATGTATGTATATTTATATACATATAATTTACTAGAAAGAAATCTAAAAAGACAAAATGTATTAAGCGATTTATTAAAAAAATCGGGGGAAATTTTACTAGAAAGAAATTGGCTGCCGCTGCGGATCCATATAATTGGCTGCCGCTGTAAATGATGCCTCATCTACCAACGGTGGATCCATTTCTCGATTTCTTTTCTTTACACCCACAAAAAGAAAAGAAATTTGTGTAGGCTTGTTTATGCTGAAGTAGTATAATAAATTTATATATGTAGAGCACTGTGTGAATGTATGTATAGCTGGGAAGTGTGGTTGTGTATAGAGAGGCGTGATTGATGGGGATTAATATAAAGAAAAGAGTAATGGCTGCTTAGAGTGAGAGTATAATGCTACAGTTAGAGAGAGAGGTTAAGAAATAGGTAGAGAGAGAGTCTGTGATGTGAGGTAGAGGAAAGAGGCAAAGTGAAAATGCTATAGCTATATATATATATATATATATATATATATATATATATATATATATATAGTGTATATATGTGTAATTCTTATATAAGAAAAAAGGTTGATGTAACACTAGACGATGGAATGGCTGGCCACAAACGTGTAATTTTTAGACTATTTGGGCCCGTTTAAAAAAAAGAAGTATTTGGGCCTATGGATTTGTGGGTGTAGACCCAGATCCAGACCCAATTAAAAAGAATTTATTGGGTTTTGGGTCTGGGTCTGTGTCCAAACCCAGTAATTGTTTTGGGTCTGAACCCAGACCCAAACCCAAAGTTTTGGATCTGGGTCTGGGCCAGACCCAACCAATGACATTTCTACGCTTATGTACATAATTTGTAGCACATTAGTCCTTTTGTCCAATTTTCGGCCATTTTTTTCCAGTCAATTCATCACGTGAAGCACACACTATTTTCAGCATGGGACTTTTTGTCATTTTCCCCCTTATTCTCCATGTTTGTAAAAATCTATAATAAAGGAAAAAGAAGAGGAATCCTTATAAAACACCAAGCCCTAAAAAAGCCTCGTGAAACATTTGGGCATAAATTGCCTAAAATGTGCAGGTAGTCAGATAAAGTCTACAAGAGGATGCAAAGCCCTACAAAAAAATGTGTAGGCATCCTATACAAAGCCTCCAAGAACATGGGTAAGCTGCAGTCAAAGTAAAGCTCGTCAGCAGCCTCAAAGTAACTATACTCTCAAGGCTTTGAAATTCTTTCAAACTCTCAAGAGTAAGGGGACTTATGATGTGAACGTAAAATATCACTTTCCACAAAAATAAGGAGGAAAAGAAACAGGACAAGAAGCTTAAAGTGAAGAGGATGGATCAGAATTGCAGGAAAGCAAACTAGGAAGCAAGCTAAGAAGATAGACGAAGGAGAGCTAGCTAACTCAAGGAAGGATAGCTAGCTGTTAAGAAGAACCCATGAAGACCAAGTCAATTATCAACTAAATGTCCAAAAAATAAAGAGATAATCCTCCCACATCTCCTCATTATCCGAAATCAGCTGCAACAACCCCAGAAGAAGAGGAAATTCGGCCAAGGGGCCTTATAAATATAGGAGTGATTCTTGTATTTTTCACATTCACTAGTCCTTAAAAAATTACTACATTTATTGTAATCATCCTCCGAAAAAATTAAGAAAAATAATATCTTTATTTTTCTTCTACTTTTAGTCATAAGTCGCTTAGTGATCCTTATTTTTTATAGTTCAAGTTATAAATCGTGGCTATCTTGACACGAGTTTCTTGGTGTGAAAATCAAACCGCATCAATATGATTATGAATGTTAGCCTTAGGGGTGTACACGGTCGGGTTCGGGCGGTTTTACAAAAAAAATTAACCCGACCCGACATTTGCGGGTTGACAAAATATCAAACCGAAAATGCATAATTATCTTTTCAAACCGAGCGGTTCGGGTTGGTCGGATTTAATGTTTTAACGGGCGGGTTGGCGGGTTATCAAATATAGTTATAATTTTTACAACTTAATTTTAGTTATAAGTAGTAAGTAAGAAATTAATTATTATACTTTTTTGTACATTTAACTAAAAAAAATTGAGTTGGTAAAATATACACAAATAAGTGGTGTTATCAAATAAAATTCATATTACCATGATTTCTAATGAGTGAAAAACTCTAAAATATTAATAAAATTAATGTTTTTTGTAAATTTATCATCAAAATATACATATACATATACATATAAATTTTTCGTTCAAATCAAATGAAAACAAGTGTTCAAACGAGTCAATTTGTTTGCTCAAATAAAAAATAAAATATGTTACATGAATATGAATAAACCACTCTTATTATAGAGTAGATATGCATATATAGTTTTCAAAGTTTAGTGTTAATCTTTAACTATATATATTTATACTTGTAATATAAATGATTAGCGGTCGGGTTGCGGGTTAGGCGGGTTACAATTATTAAACCCACCACCCGACCCAAAAGTGGCGGGTTGCAATATTTTCAACCCGCCACTATTATTGAATAATTCTAAACCGGCGGTTTTCTGGCGGATCGGCTCTGGTTGAGCGGTTCGGGCGGGTTGGGCGGGTTTATGTACAATTCACGAGTTTTTATATGGAAATGAACAAATTTCGTCATGTGCAATTTTAGTCCCGAAACTTGGGTCATGTGCAATTTTGGTTCAATATCATGGGATATAAATTGCACAATGCACGTGACAAACACGTGTTGTTTCCGTCCAAATATTAACGGATGTTAGGCTTGGGACCAAAATTACATATGGCCTAAGTTATGGACTGAAAATGCAATTTTCCTCCAAAAATGTATAGAGACAATTTTCCTCCTCCTTGACAACTCAAGTAATAACATAAATATTTACAATCTTCCCCTCACCCCTGCAAAATAAAAACAAAATAGTAGCCACTAATATTCATGTTAGTAACTGCAATTTTCATCAGCCTGTGCACAAAGAAGAATGAATAGAACGGCAAAATCCAAGATAGAAAGAGAAAACAAATGAAAAAAATTTCATTACCCTGCATATAGAAAAAATCAGGACAGCAAACTTTGAAAATCCAAGGAAAAAAATTGGAAAGAAACAAAATGTGCGAAATTATCTTGCAGTTTCATGAGAAATGGGTGGTAATCTGTCAGTTATTATCTTTTCAATTGGTGAAAAACCGTCTGACAGATAGAGCAAGATTACAATATTTAGCAAATAGAGATTAGAGCATTTTAGGAATTACATCTTTATAATAGGGTTAATTTTGGTAGTTAATATTGATATTCACCAAAAATGTCTATAGGCATTACAATAATTAGCATATCCCCAGCTCGGGCTGGGGCGCCATCCCTGGATCAAGTCCGCAGATAATATACTAGTTAAGCCCAAAGGGCTGACGACCTATTGGGAATATGGGACATTACGTTATTAAGGCCCTAAAGCTAATTGGGTTATTTTAATAATCTAAGGGCTAAGTGATGGGTATAGTAATAAGTCTGGTGGGCTACTGCTAAAATTGAGCCCACGGCTCATAGTCCACCATCAGTCCTATATATACCTTCAAAGAAGCTGATGGCAATCATTATCCACTCTATCAGAAAAAATTCATTAGCTACTCCTGAGAGTAATTTCACCATAAAACTACGAACTGACTTGATCTCATTTGTTCGAGTACGTAGTCAGCTTTCATAACACTGAGTGCAGTCTATAAATTCATCAACCCCTAACTAATTTTTTTGTGAGTTGGATCGGATTCCTTCCCCACATGGTAAATCATGTGATAGTCTTTGACTGACGAATTTTACTATCATCAGTTTGGCACCGTCTGTGGGAACAACGCTCCAGCCACTGAGTATGCAAACTAGGTCCCAAGCACGTACTACCGGTGATAGGATGACTACCAACAATCAACCAGCAGCGGTCGATGAAGTTCCAAACCCAACGCTTGAAGATTAGCCCAACGTTCAAGTCGGTGGACAAGATCCCCCGACCGGGCAGGCTGATGGTGGGGGTCCTGACGTACCACCCCCAGTGAACGAGCAAAATGCGTCTCCCGTAACGCCAGTAGTGATTCCGCCCTCCTACAACTAGGGTGTTCGAGATCACTCAAGAGGCACTACGTGCTCTTGTTGAAGACGCTTTTGTGAGGGCCGCAGCGCGGGCGGTCCAGCAATATGCCTTGGCACACCCCTCACGCGTGACGCCTTTTTCATCAACTAACAGGGGGAAAGACCCCCACGTGAGAAACCACCAAAAGGCACCCCCGCCTCCAGAGAAGGGGCCGTAAGATCTACCCCCTCAATCAATTCGTAGGGGCCAGGAGCCTCGAGAGAAGAGTCACCCCATCGAGTGGAGCCCCACCGAGGCAAGAGCCTTGACCCCTGGCGGGATTGTATCAAGGCAATCCAACTCCGAGGTGAATGGGGTAGCACGCAAAAGAGAGGAAAATAGTGTGGTTTCACCTCATGAGAGGCCACAACGGGGAAAAGATACAAGACCAACACCTCTAGATCTCCACATAGAGGTCAAGCTTCATTGACCCCCAAAGAGACCTTGCCAAGACGAGAAGGCTGGAGTAGGCATGCACCCCACCGTGGTGAAAGTTTAGATGATTGTGGAAGATACGAGGATATGCAACTGGTATTAGGATTATGCCCTCAGATGCCATAGAGGATAGCATGATAGGGCATCTTTCTTGTAATTTCTTATTTATAAATAAAAGGAATTATTTAGTTTTCACTTAAATCTTATCTGCATCTATAAGTAGTGTAAAACATTTTGTCCATGTTTTCAGTGCAATCCCTCTACTTCCTATGGGATAGGAAGATTGGCACTAGAGAAATTGATCTTGATTACTTAAACTCGTTCGCAAGTAATATGGAGTCTTTAATGGACAAATAAAGACTTAGAACACTTGTACAATCTTAGCTCAGACATGGGAGTGTCAGTCGAACACCGTGTGATGGTGGGAGCTTAAGACTGTAGGCACATCAGTGGAACTGATATGCTCGAACACGACTCGCATCAGTTCTGTCACATTGGTTTTCACTCTATGACTGTCAATGACAGAACTGATTATGCGTAATAGGTATAAGTGAACCTTTGACCTGAAGTATCAGGCTGAAGATGCACTTGTGACGTCAAGTATTTCACTAGAGTAGTTAGACCCAATTCACCCGTTGGTGGGGTCGACCTCGAAATGCGGCTTGATGGGCAAGTTGTAGTCTTAGCTAATATCTAATATGGGATTTGTTCTCTCATAAGTGAATGAGAAAGTACCCTATGTGATTGTAGAAAAATAGAAATCAAAGTCTTTGGCCAAAGCAAAAGAGACGATTGTACGAGGCACTAAATTGATCTCAATGATCTCGTATTATTATAATTAATACATATGGTCAAGTCCAGTAAGTTTGACATAACCATGACTCTCACTTGACTGTGGCACATGAACAAAGGGTTTATACTTATACGGTATTTACGATTGGAATGTTGTGGAATGATCCAATCATTCGATTTCGTTTGGGCTACGAAGTGGGCCACCTGACTGGCTAGGTGTTATCCACTTCCTTTGGTTTCCTCTCATTGCCAAACAAAACGAACCTAAAGAGTCACGCTAAAGGATTGATAAAGAAAAATAAAAAAGGGTTTTCTATTTTATTCTAGGAGATTTAATTTATTGGATAAATTAAATAATTAATTAATTAATTACTCATTGGATGAAATAATTAATTATAAAGATAAGGTTAATTATTAATTAATTTTTTACAGAAATAAGTTAATGAATTGAATTATCTAATTAATTTGGTTATTTAATTAATTAATTGGATATAATAAATTATTAATTAAATAGATAATTAATTAAAACAAAAGGTCCCAAACCTAGAATGGGCGTCCATGAGGACGCCTACTAGGGTTAAGTTGGGCGTCCATAAGGATACCCAACGAGGTCTCTTTTGTTTGTCTTGGTCAATAAGTCAAGTGGTTATAGAAGGACTCCTTGACCTAAAACAAGACATAAGAATCATAACTCTCCTAGAAAGAAAAGAAGAAGAAACTCCTCCCTCTCTCTATAGTCTCTAGCCGTCGGTCACCATAGGGAAAAGTGGGAATTTTTCGTCAATCAATCCGCGCGTGATAATTTAGAGACAATGTGTGTTCGTTGTTCGGATCAAACTTAAAGAAAACTTCAAGAAATTCAAGAAGAGTAGATCACACGAGGATTGAAGGATTTGAGACTTCAACAATTCGAAACTTAGAGGAGAAATTGGATTCTCCAACCACTTCGCTTCAACGGGTAAGTAATTATTCGTTTTGCGATTACTTGATTCATATATGCAAACGGAGAATTTGCTTTGGGTTTCATTTTTAAAACTTTCGCTGTGTTTATTTGATTTTTCGCCAAACCCAACAGCGGTATCAAAGCCAATCTGTGATTTGCATATTTGATCATGTTTATGTGATTTTCAATATGCATATTATGTATTTTTGAAGCATGCAATTATGTGTTTTTAAATCTGCATTTTTTATGCTTTTTAGCATGGATTTTGTTTTTTTTATGTTTATTATAAATCTGGGTATTTTTATGATACGAGAAAAAATCAAGAAACGAGGCAAAACGGGGCTCGGAAGCCTCGAAGAGACCACGCACTCCGCGGCCTGGCCACTCGGCCACACGACCACACGGCCTGTCGGGTCTTGTGTTCTGACACACGACTTGCTAAACTGGGTCTTAACACGGATCTGAAAACGGGCTGTGATTTTGGGTCGAAATTGGTATTTGAGTATTTGGTAAATTTAATTATCCGGGTGGGTCGAAAGGATGATAACCCAAAATAATTCAAATTAAGCCCAATTGAAATATACTCAATTTCAATTTATTAATTAGTTTGGGCTTAATTTAATTAATTCCAAATGGGCCAATGGATTGGTGATTTGGATTTAAATTAAAACTAACCCAATAGAAATTAATAATGCGTGCATGTTTTTCTAATTAATTAGTTTTGGGCCCAATTAAATTAAATTCAAGTGGACCAAAAGGATGGTGACTTGGGTTTGATGAAATCGAGCCCAATAAGGTTAATTGGAATAAAATATTTAATGACAATAATTAATTATTTTTCTTGGAGATTAATAATTAATTTATGGATTAAACATTATTTATTTTTCCTCAACTTGGGAATTATTTAGATAAATAAAGAATATAAATTGTTTTTCTTGGATGATTAATAATTAATTCTTTAATCAAATAAAAGTTTTTCCAATTAATGATGGCTTTAAATCATAATAAAATAGGATTCCATATTTTATGTATTCATTTTAGTTGGACTAATATTATTTTAATTAAAGGTAGGTATACTTAATTTATAATTTTGTATATCTCAGTCATCTAGTAGGACTAGAATGATTTTATTTGAAATAAAGAACATATAAAAGTTGAGAATTTTATAAAGGACTTTTTAGTTGGACTAAAATTTTAAATAATCAACATAAGTGTTTTAATATAGAGAGCATGTATTAAATGTTGCGAGCATGTCTTATGTGATGGAGACACCGATCATGGACTTAGGCTTTATTCGATTTACCTTTCCTTTTTATGGGTTGTAAAGCCGAATTTGAGGCTATTTATTCTTAGAAATAATGCATAGGTTGTTTTAAAGTATAGTAATAGAATAGTTCAAAATTGGTGGAGATAAGAAACTCATGAAGTTTAGTCAAGTTTTCCGTTTTTACGTTTTAGTGATGTCACATTGGATCGGGCCCTCTTGTAAAAGTCCGTGATCGAGTGTGATGCATTTATTTATTTAATTTCACGAATGTTTGTATTGATAGGCATGATTATTAGTAGTATATTTTATGCATGTTCAATAAATGATAATTGCGCTATAAAAATTGATTAATGTGCAAAGTGAGACCAAACATTTGACAATTTAAATTCTCCCAAATAAATAATATCGAGTTAGTAAAGGATGTGTGACATCCTCGCCCTCCACTAAACTTATTAAAATTAAAATTACTACAAATGTGTAATGCTTCCCAGTTATGGGGGTTATGCATTTGGAAATAATTTGAAATTTTGTTAAGTGCATGAAATGCCTTAATCGAAGCATATTTCACCCCAGAAACTGGTTAGGTTGCAAGGTGAAATTCAAATGTTAGATTAAAGGAGTTAGCGGGAATGGACTCGAGTAGTTCACGAGCTTAGAAATCGGTTAGGTTGCGGCTTGGTGAACTATGAGAAAAGGTATTGAAACATTTATTGGATAAATTGATGTTAGACATCACTTCAAATAATTAATAGGCCAGAAATGGGTTAGGTTGCAACCCATCTAATTAATTGAGGACCTCAATACCCGCTGTGGAATCGATGCCAATGATGATTTTCGATTTTCACATGGGAGTGTGGGATTCGAAAAATGCAGTGGGAACCAAGATAAAGTTTTAAGTCCTTAATATTTAATCTAATTAATCTGGTTTATTATTGCAATTATCTCCCTATTTATTTCTCTCAAATATGACAAATCCACTTTTGAAATTACTCGAAAGAAATGTCCTGAGTGAAGAGTCGATTGAATATGTGTTGAAAATTAATCGTCCTCCTATTCCTAAGAGGAATGAGGATGAGAGAGTTCAACTAGCTCACTTTAGCTGGACTTGTGACAACTATAAAGTTAGAGGATACATCCTAAGCTCTATGTGCAGTGAATTGCAAAGTTTTCATGATGCAATGAGAAATGCAAGGGACATAAATCTTCACTTGGAAGAAATGTTTGGAGAGCATGGTAGGACCGTAAGATATTTCATATCGAAAGATCTCTTCAGAGCAAGGATGAAAGAGGAAGAGGATGTGGGAGGCCATGTTCTCAAGATGATGACCCTAATGGAAAGGTTAAAATCAATGAATTTCTATATGGATTTTCATCTTCAAATTGATCTCATCCTACAGTTGCTCCCTGACTCCTTCTACTATTTCATCATGAACTTTGATATCAATTATATCGATTGTTCATTAGCTGGGCTAACAAAGAAGCTTGAAATCGAGCAAGCTCGCATGAGGACGAGGAACAAGAGGGATTCTTCTATCTATTTCACAAATGGTTCATTTGATGATCAACGAAATCGAAAAAGGAGAAAGCAAGAAGAAGAATCCACAAGAACTCAAAAGAAATTAGAACATGGTCGTAAGAGCAAAGGGTCTAAGAAGACGGACAGATGTCCTGATTGCGGTGAGCTTGGCCACTGGAAGAGGAACTGTCCTAAATTAGGCAAAGGGGCAAAAGGTATGCAACTCTTCACTTTTGAAACTAATTATTCTACGATCGTTTTTTCTACTTCATGGATTCTGGACTCAGGGGCAAGTGCCCATGTATGTTGTTTGGATCAGGATCTGCAGAGAAATAGAAAGCTGGGCCGAGAAGAAGTGATGATCAAAGTAGGCAGCGGGAAAGGCGTCGCAGCTACTAGGATTGAATTTACTTCTTTGATTTTGAATTCTGGACATTTAATTTTTTTAAATGATGTTTTTGTTAGAAAAGTGCACTGCGAGCCAATCCTAGATAGGCTCTATTTATCTATTCTTGTAATAAACAATTTCGTTTTACATTATATTAATAAAAGGCATTTCTTCATCTTATGTTTATATTGTTTATAACTGTATGATGAAGTCCCTAGAATTCACACATAGCTATGGAACTTGATATCTCATTGGATGCATATCATAAAATAAGTCTCTAAGGCTGTGATTTCTACTGTCCAAGTCATAAAATTATCAAGATGGGACATTGATAATTCGGATAGACTTGCGCCTATGATGAACACTCCTAATTAGAGAATGTCTCGTTTTATAGACATTAGTGTAGTTGACACAAATGCACATACGCGGGTGCTTGTTGAGAACAAGTTCACTGATTACCCTGACTGAAACTTCCTAAATTGAAATTATTACTATATATGTCGAATTACAAGTTTCTTAATCACTATAGTGCAAGATTAATTCTTTGACTTAAGTCACCACAGTAATATTGTATATTGACTCACTGCACTTTGACTCCAGTGCTAGTTCTTTTACAAGGACACATATGGACTGGTGATTGGGTGTGGTGACTCGTATATGGAGGTTGGTGTTGACAATAAAGGATCTATCACTTGTCTAGATAAACAAGTGAATTTCCTATAATATTCTAAGTGATTTGACTGAGTTAGTCTTTGGCCAAGGCAATTAAGTAATTAATTAAGAAATGAGTTACTTGAATTAATTAATCACTAGTCAAACACACTTGAATTATTAAGATTGAATTTACAAGGATCTCGACCAATAAGATTTCTCGATCCTTAATTCAATTGAGAAATTAGTTGATGGAGGAATCTCACTTGCATGAAATGTGCGATGGGAAAGGTTCACTTTGAATCGCCTACATCTAGGCCTTCAAGATAAGTAGCTAGAAACTTTTCTTTGATTTGTGGGTATCTTATATTTAATGGACATTAAATAATAAGATGGTTAATTAAAAGTGTTTAATTAATCGAGACAATTTAATTGTTCAAATTAAATCATAAAGTTTATGAACCCACTACTAGTATGTTGGTGAACCTAAAGGGTCACACACAATACTCGGACAAATCCATTTCTTAACTAAGGGAATTTAATTCAAAGTAATTGAATTAATATATAATTAATTAGATTAATTAATTAAAACTTTTATTTATTAAAGTGTAGGATAAATAAATTAATTAAGTTGATAAGATCAATTTAATTAAGCTTAAGACAAGAAAGCATTTAATTAATTGGAAGTGACTCTTAATTAATCTAGTATGGTGAATTAATTATTAAAAGACTATTTTTTTAAGCCTTGGTCGAAAATTTGGTGGAGGAAAATAAATAAAGAGTTTAATTAATTTTCTTCTAGAAGGAAATAAGATTTCTTAGAGAGAAAGAAAACTAATTAAAATAGATCAGTTCTATTTGGAAATTAATTAGTCTTCTATTCCTACATGGAAAATATTTAATGTAGAAGAGTTCTACATGGGAAAGAATTGCAAGAACCTAGTCTTATATATAGGACATGTAGAGAACGAAATTTTCATAGCTTCACAAGCCAAAAATTTTTGTTCCTCTAGCATAGAAAATTGTTTCTCTCTCTCCACATACAAGTTCTTGAGTTTTGGATTATTCATCAAGATCTTGAATTCAAGAATTCTTCCAAAAATACTTAGAGAAGTAATTTTGCTTTCACCTTAATCCCATACACTATTCCTTAGAGTTAGAATAAACGTTTATAGATCAACCTAGCTAAAGATGATAAACGAGTGGGTATCCGGGATGTGGATCAACTTTAGAAGAGAAACACTTGGGTCTCTGAAGTGAATCAAGAATCCGATAAAAGGCGTTTTGGTGGAGGAATTCGGAATCTTCATCAAAGGGAAAAACAAAGAAGTTGATTCAAGCAACAAGGAGCAAGCTAGGGAGCTTACGTTGAGGAAGAAAAAACTCTTCGATTTTTGCAAAAAAATCGAATAAGGTAAGATCTTTTTTATTTAAGTTTTAAATAACTAGTGTAGAGATGCGCAAGCCTATGATAAGGGATAAGCCCGTAGGATTAATAAACTCGCATGTTTAAATCCTAGTAACTAAAATTTTAATATTCCGATGTGCTTAGTGGGGCTATATGTATATTTCCCAACAGTGGTATCAGAGCCTAAGACATCGTTATGGATGATCAATTTTATTTTAATCATTACATGCGGTGCACGTTTAAAATTATTAAATTCATGAATTTTATTGATTTGGGGATTTTCATAAAAACTATATATTTTCAATTTTTAAAAGTTGTTTATATCTGAAAATTAATTTATGTAATGAGATTGCATGAAAATCGGATTGAATGTTATGCAATTTGGAATTGTATGCAAATCCATCCAATAACCATGTGTGCATGTGCATGGTTTAGGATTTACAATCCTTTTTGTTTAAGAATTCTTTTCATGTATATTTAAGACATGGGTTAGAATTGGAAGACAAGAGTACACGTGTGCTATTGGTGTGTATGTATGCAAGCAAGCGGACTTGGAGTCCAAGTAATGTCTACGTGTCTAGATGTTGAGATGTTTGTTATTTGGTGGGATTTTAAAGTAAAAGAAATCTCACATACATATGTGTTGCCATGCAAATTGGAATTGCATGCAAGTTCATTAATTAGCCGTGTGTATTCTATTCTGGATAATGGTTTTTCCAAGTAATTAATTTTAACTTTTAAGGAGTTTTAAATTGTTTAATTTTGAAAAAATCAAGTTTTATTGAGAAACCCCAAATTGATTTAATTTATGAGGAATATTTCGTAAATTGAGAATTTGCATATGTTTTCATGAATTGATATGCCTGATGAAATTTTAAGGCCATTAGGATTGTACAGGCATGTTTACTTTCCATTTTTTCTTTTTTTATTCGCCTTGCCGACATTCGATCCTTGATAGCACTAGATAGGATCGATTTAGATAAGGCCTAAAATCTCCATGTTATATTTTATGTATGAGATGCATGATTTTATGTATGTGATGCATGATTTTGTGATATGCATGATTTATGTATGAGATGCATGATTCTATGTATAAGATGCATGTTTGTATAAGATACATTTTTAGGATTATGCTTATCATATGGTTTATTTCCTTTCATGTGGTGTTGGGCATGTTTAGGATAGAGACTTAGATAAGATAATCGAAACGATGAGACCTTTTCATAATATACTAAAAATTCCTTACTTATTTGATAAGTTTATAAAATCTTAATGATTTTAATTTTAAGTTAATATGTGATAAAATTAAATGGGGTTTAATATTCCATGCCTACCATCAAGAGTAATAGCATGTCGGTGCTACTTATGTACGTAGATTAGTCGACCATTGCAAGTGGGACTTTCTATAATGAGAAAGTCATGATTATTACTAAGCATAGAGATACACATGGGTAATTTATCCTCTAAGTTGACCATTGCAAGTGGAACTTTTTGGGTGGATTATTCACATGTAGGTTTGATGGGTCTAACTTAACATAGGAGTAACATGGGGGCGCATAAAATTGAGGTCCATGTGAAACATGAGATAAAATAATTGAGGCTTACATGGGGATGTAATTGACAAGTGTTGTTTACCTTTTTAATTATTATGTATGTGTCCATAAAATTGGGATATATAATAATTAAATTGGATTTCAAACTCACTAAGAAAAATTATTTTTCTCGAATTCTTTAATGAAGGTTATTGAATTTGAATTAAATAGTGGGAGGTAATTTATGATTAAAAGACCTTAAAATCATATCTACACATAATGTATTAAACATTTTCTTAATCTCCGTTTCACTTTTATTTTTAGATAACTAGATATCTAAGATGGCTAGGAACCCGCTTTCCACAATTCTCGACACAAACAAACTCACTGGACCCAACTATTCTGATTGGCTTAGAAACCTTAAGATAGTGCTCAACTCAGAGAATAGAGCCTATGTCTTAACTGATGCACCTCTCTCCACTCTGCCCGAGGGTGCTGAGGAAGAGGAAATCGAAACCATAAGAAATGGATAAACGATGACCTCCAAGCAAGGTGTATGATGCTTGCATCGATGTCGAATGAGGTGCAAAAGCAACACGAAAATATGGCAAGTGCTGTTGGTATTTTCAAACACTTACAAGAGTTGTATGGTGAAAAGTCTAGGAGGGAAAGGAACTTAGTGTCTAAAGAACTTTTCAAAGCTCGTATGAATGAGGGGTCAAATGTCCAAGAACATGTGCTAAAGATGATTGGGCTCATTGAGAAGCTCGCAAGTCTTGAAATTTTTCTAGACAATGAACTCTCAATAAACTTAGTGCTTCAATCCTTGCCTAGCTCATTCGACCAATTTGTGGTCAACTTTAACATGAACAGTCTGGAGGCGACCTTGCCTGACTTGTTAAGCATGTTAAGAACTGCAGAAGCCAGCATCAAAAAAGACAAGCCAGTCCTACTTGTGAGTTTTGCCCATTCTAAGGCTAAGAAGCCAAAGAAAGAGAAAGGGAACAATTCCCAAAAGAACAAGAAGCTAAAAGCTAAAGGTGGGGTCAAGAAGATTAAAGCCGATAAGGATAAGGGTGAGTGTTTCCACTGCGGTAAATCCAGGGCATTGGAAGAGGAACTACAAGGAGTACCTAGCAACCCGAGATGCGACTAAGGGTATGTTTTATGTTGAAGTTAACTTATCTGTTAACGATACTTCTTGGGTATTAGATACCGGTTGTGCATCACACCTTTGCAATAATTTGCAAGCGATGACAAGAAGTAGGATGCTAGGAAAGGATGAGATCGTTCTGAGATTTGGCAATGGAGCAAAAGTTGTTGCCACAGCGATAGGGACGGCCAACCTGGCATTAGGCGACGACGTTAGAATAGTTTTAAATAATTGTCTTTATGTTTCTAGTATAATAAAAAACATTATCTCCATCCCCGTTGTAGATGGAGAGGGTTTTGAGTTTTTAATAAAAGATGGAAAGTGTTCCATTATTAAAAATTGTTCTTTACTTTTTACTAGTACTTTGACGAATTGTTTATACACTGTTCAACCAATTAATTCCGTCTTTCACATTCAACATAGTAACAAAAGAAAACAAGATAACTTAAATAGTACACTAATGTGGCATGCTAGACTAGGACATATGTTCAAAGAAAGAATGCTCAAATTGGCAAAGGAAGGTGTACTCGACCTTCAGGAAAATGAAACCATGCCTACTTGTGAATCTTGTCTTAAAGGAAAAATGACCAAGTCACCATTTGTAGGACAAGTGGAACGTGCCACTCATCCTTTGGATTTGATCCACCCGGATTTTTGTGGTCCTTTTAGTATAAGTACTAAAGGAAGGTGTACTTACTTCATTACTTTTACCGATGATTATTCACGGTACGGATATGTGTACCTTATGAAACACAAATCTGAAGCTTTTGAAAAGTTCAAAGAGTTTAGGAATGAAGTAGAAAAATAACTAAGTCATAGTATTAAGACACTTCAATCTGATCGGGGAGGAGAATACTTAAGTGACGAATTCCTTAGTTATCTTAAAGAGAATGGGATTCTCTCTCAGTGGACTCCGCCTGGAACACCACAATTGAATGGGATGTCTGAGCGTAGGAATAGGACTTTATTGGATATGGTCTGTTCCATGATGAGTTTCACTGAAATTCCTCAATCTTTTTGGGGTTATGCCTTAGAAACCGCGGCTTATCTATTAAATAGATTGCCTTCCAAATCTGTGACTAAAACACCTTATGAGTTGTGGCGTGGTAAACGAGCCTCATACAAATATCTTCGAGTATGGAGTTGTTCTGCCTATGTCAAAAGTCAAGTTGGAGATAAGTTAGAGTCTACGTCTAGTTTATGTAAATTTGTTGGGTACCCTAAAGAAACTGCGAGGTACTACTTCTGACTACCCTGACTGAAACTTCCTAAATTGAAATTATTACTATATATGTCGAATTACGAGTTTCTTAATCACGATAGTGAAAGATTAATCCTTTCACTTGAGTCATCACAGTAATATTGTATATTGACTCACTGCACTTTGACTCCTGTGCCAGTTCTTTTACAATGACACATATGAACTGGTGATTGGGTGTAGTGACTCGTATATGGAGGTTGGTGTTGACAACAAAGGATCCGTCACTTGTCTAAATAAACAAGTGAATTTCCTATAATATTCTAAGTGATTTTACTGAGTTAGTCTTTGGCCAAAGCAAGTAAGTAATTAATTAAGAAATGAGTTTCTTGAATTAATTAATCACTAGTCAAATACACTTGAATTATTAAGATTGAATTTACAAGGATCTCGACCAATAAGATTCCTCGATCCTTAATACAATTGGAAAATTAGTTGATGGAGGAATCTCACTTGCATGGAATGCGCGATTGGAAAGGTTCACTTTGAATCTCCTACATCTAGGTTTTCAAGATAAGTAGCTAGAAACTTTTCTTTGGTTTGTGGGTATCTCATATTTAATGGAGATTAAATAATAAGATGGTTAATTAAAAGTGTTTAATTAATCGAGATAATTTAATTGTCCAAATTAAATCATTAAGTTTATGAACCCACTACTAGTATGTTGGTGAACCTAAAGGTTCACACACAATACTCGGACAAATCCATTTCTTAACTAAGGGAATTTAATTGAAAATAACTGAATTAATATATTAATTAATTAGATTAATTAATTAAGACTTTTATTTATTCAAGTGTTGGATAAATAATTAATTAAGTAGATAAGATTAATTTAATTAAGCTTAAGACAAGAAAGCATTTAATTAATTGGAAGTGACTTTCAATTAATCTGGTATGGTGAATTAATTATCAAAAGACTATTTTATCAAGCCTTGGTCGAAAATTTGGTGGAGAAAAATAAATAAAGAGTTTAATTAATTTTGCTTCTAGAAGAAAATAATATTTCCTAGAGAGAAAGAAAACTAATTAAAATAGATGAGTTCTATTTGGGAATTAATTAGTCTTCTATTCCTACATGGAAAAGATTTAATGTAGAAGAGTTCTACATGGGAAAGAATTGCAAGAACCTAGTCCTATATATAGGACATGTAGAGAACGAAATTTTCATCACTTCACAAGCCAAAAAATTTCGTTCCTCTAGCATAGAAAATCGTTTCTCTCTCTCCACATACAAGTTCTTGAGTTCCGGATTATTCATCAAGATCTTGAATTCAAGAATTCTTCCAAAAATACTTGGAGAAGTAATTTTGCTTTCACCTTAATCCCATACACAATTCCTTAGAGTTAGAATAAACGTTTATAGATCAACCTAGCTAAAGATTATAAACGAGTGGGTATCCGGGGTGTGGATCAAGTTTAGAGGAGAAACAATTGGGTCTCTGAAGTGAATCAAGAATCCGATAAAAGGCGTTTTGGTGGTGGAATTCAAAATCCTCATCAAAGGAAAAACCTAAGAAGTTGATTCAAGAAACCAGGAGCAAGCTAGGGAGCTTACGTTAAGGAAGAAGAAACTCTTTAATTTTTGCAAAAAAATTGAATACGGTAAGATCTTCTTTATTTAAGTTTTAAATAACTAGTGTAGAGATGCGCAAGCCTATGATACGTGATAAGCCCGTAGGATTAATAAACTCGCATGTTTAAATCCTAGAAACTAAAATTTTAATTTTCCGCTGTGCTTAGTCGGGCTATATGTATATTTCCCAACAGTTTTAGTTTTGCCCAAGCGGCTTAAGAACCGTTCCTATATTAATTAAGATTGGTTATACATTCCGTTTTTCTAAATTGAATTGTGACATTTATTATGGAAATAAAATAGTTGGCATTGCATCTTTAGTTAATGGTTTGTACTAAATGTCCGTAATTCATCTGATGTGAATGTTGTAACTCATAAACGTGGCAGGCAAGCAGCTAACTTAAGACTCAAGTGACATTTTAGACTAGGTCATGCTGGAGAGCACAAGATCCAGAAAATGGAAAAAGATGGGCTTTTAAGCTCATTAGGATCGGATTCCTATCCAACATGTGAATCATGTCTTTAGGCAAGATGGCTAGATCTTCCTTCACCGGAACTTTGAAAGAGCTACTCAAGTTTTAGGATTAGTGCATACTGACGTTTGCAAACCATTTGGAGAAATGGCTCGTGGAGGTTTCTACTACTTCATCACTTTCACAAACGATCATTCAAGATATGGTCTAGTGTATCTGATGAAGCAAAAGTCTGAATTCTTTGAAAGGTTTAAAGAATTCAAAGCTTTAGTAGAGAATCAAATTGGGCAAAATATAAAAACTCTACGATCAGATCGTGGAGGAGAATATATGAGCACTGAGTTTCATGAATTCTTTAGAAAACAAGGAATAATGTTACAATTAACACCACCAGCGACTCCTCAACTAAATAGAGTAGCCGAGTGTAGGAACCGAACACTATTGGACATGGTTTGTTCCATGCTTAGTTACACTGACTTACCCATTTCATTGTGGGGACATGCTCTCCTTACTGCTGCTTATATATTGAACAAATGTCCCTCCAAATCCATTCCTAAAACCCCGCATGAAATGTGGAATAATAGGAAACCAAGTCTTAACCGCATTAAGATTTGGGGATGTCCTGCTTATGTCAAGAAGACTAAAGTGGAGAAATTGGAGACAAGATACCTCATGGGACGTTTCATTGGTTATCCTGAAGATTCCATGGGATTCATTTTTTACCTACATGATGATCAAAGAATCATTGTGGCCCTACAAGCCCACTTCTTTGAAGATGAATTCATCTTGGAAGGGGGCAAAGGTAGAAAGATTGTTCTAGAAGAACAAAATGACATTCCCTCTAAGACATCTGTCCAACAACCAAGGCTTGACCCAATAGTAGCACAACCACCATGTAGATATGGTAGAATACCACATGAACCTGAGAGGTATGGGTATCTACTTCAGGGGGAGCCAGAGCTTCACGCTGTAGTACAAGAAAGTCATTAAGATGATCCTTGTACCTATGATTAAGCGATGGTGGACGTCGACGCTTCAAGATGGAGAGAAGCAATGGAAACAGAGATGGACTCTATGTAATCGAACCAAGTCTAGACTTTGGTAGATCGTCCTGAAGGTATCAAACCTATAGGATGTAAGTGGACCAACAAAACGAAGATAGGTAGCGATGGCAAGGTTGACATCTTTAAAGCCAAGCTCGTAGCAAAAGGCTATAGTCAAAGATAAGGAATTGACTATCAAGAAATCTTTTCTCCCATGGCCATGATAAAGTCCATCCGAATACTGTTATCCATAGCTTCATACTTATATTATGAGATATGGAAAATGGATGTCAAAACGGCTTTTCTATATGGATTCCTAGAAGAGGACATCTATATGGAACAACCAAAAGGTTTTATATCCGAGACCGATATTCATAAAGTATGTAAACTTGAGAGGTCCATATACGGTCTCAAGCAAGCATCTAGAAGCTGGAATCTTCGTTTTGATGAAGTAGTAAAGGGATATGGCTTCATCAAGAATAAAGATGAACCCTGTGTCTACAAGAAGACTAGTGGGAGCAAGATCTCGTTCTTAGTACTATATGAGGATGACATTCTACTTATATGAAATGACATAAGAATGCTCACCACTGTCAAGAAATGGCTTTCGAGTACGTTTTTCATGAAAGACTTGGGACAAGCGACATACATTTTAGGAATTCGTATCTATAGAGATAGAATGAATAGAATGATAGGTCTCTCCCAAGCCCTTTACTTAGAAAAGGTCCTAAAGAGATTTAGGATGGACAATTGTAAGAAAGCGTTTCTTCCCATGAGGCATGGAGTACACTTATCTAAATCTATGTGTCCTCAAAGCAAGAAAGATAGAAAGGAGATGAGTAATGTACCCTACGCTTTTGTTGTTGGTAGCCTGATGTATGCAATGTTGTATACAAGAACTGACATTGCCTATGTTGTAAGCTTGGTGAGTCTATTTTAGGCAAACCCGAGAAAGGAACATTGGATTGCTGTGAAGAATATCCTAAAGTATCTCAAAATAACTATGAATATGATTCTCATCTATGGAGGTGGAAATCTGAAAATGGAAGGTTACACTAATTCAGACTTTCAGTCTGATGTTGATGACCGAAAAACCACTTCAGGGTTTGTTTCACGCTTAATGGTGGGGCGGTGTCTTGGAAAAGTTTCAAGCAAAGCACAACCGCTGATTCCACCACAGAAGTAGAATATGTGGCAGCCTCAGAGTCAGCCAAAGAAGCTATTTAGATGCGAAAGTTTCTTGGAGAACTTGAAGTGGTTCCTAGTACACAGCTCACGTTGCCACTTTATTGTGATAACAATGGAGCAATAGCGCAAGCCAAGGAACCAAGGTCTCATAACAATTCTAAACACATTTAGAGAAGATTTCACATCATCATAGAGATTGTTGGCAGAGGAGAGATAACAGTGCAGAAAATAGCCTCAGCTGACAATGTAGCTGACCCGTTCACCAAACCACTACCTCAGGTTGTTCTGCGCCGACACCTGAAAAGGATGGGTATAAGATACCACAATGAGTGGCATTGAGTGCAAGTGGGAGATTATTAGGATTATGCCCTCAGATGCCATAGAGTATAGAATGATAGGGCATCTTTCTTGTAATTTCTTATTTATAAATAAAAGACATTATTTAGTTTTCACTTAAATCTTATCTGCATCTATAAGTAGTGTAAAACATTTTGTCCATGTTTTCAGTGCAATCCCTCTACTTCCTATGGGATAGGAAGCTTGGCACTAGAGAGATTGATCTTGATTACTTAAACGCATTCACAAGTAATATGGAGTCTTTAATGGACAATTAAAGACTTAGAACACTTGTACAATCTTAGCTCTAACATAGGAGTGTCAGTCGAACACCATGTGATGGTGGGAGCTTAAGACTACAGGCACATCAGTGCAACTAATATGCTCGAACAAGACTCGCATCGATTCTGTCACATTGGTTTTCACTTTGTGACTGTCAATGATAGAACTGATTATGCGTAATAGGTATAAGTGAACCTTTGACCTGAAGTATCAGGCTGAAGATGTACTTGTGACGTCAAGTATTTCACTAGAATAGTTAGACCCAATTCACCCGTTGGTGGGGTCGACCTCGAAATGCGGCTTGATGGGAAAGTGGTAGTCTTAGCTAATATCTAATATGGGATTTGTTCTCTCATAAGTGAATGAGAAAGTACCCTATGTGATTATAGATAAATAGAGATCAAAGTCTTTGGCCAAAGCAAAAGAGACGATTGTGCGAGGCACTAAATTGATCTCAATGATCTCGTATTATTATAATTAATACTTATGCTCAAGTCCAGTAAGTTTGACATAACCATGGCTCTCACTTGACTGTGGCACGTGAACAAAGGGTTTATACTTATACGGTATTTACGATTGGAAGGTTGTGGAATGATCCAATCATTCAATTTTGTTTGAGCTATGATGTGGGCCACATAACTAGCTAGGTGTTACCCACTTCCTTTGGTTTCCTCTCATTGCCAAACGAAACAAACCTAAAGAGTCGCGCTAAAAGATTGATAAAGAAAAATGAAAAAGAGTTTTCTATTTTATTCTAGGAGATTTAATTTATTGGATAAATTAAATAATTAATTAATTAATTACTCATTGGATGAAATAATTAATTATAAAGATAAGGTTAATTATTAATTAATTTTTTACATAAATAAGTTAATGAATTGAATTATCTAATTAATTTGGTTAGTTAATTAATTAATTAATTTATTGGATATAATAAATTATCAATTAAATAGATAATTAATTAAAACAAAAGGTCCTGGGCCTAGAATGGGCGTCCATGAGGACGCCTACTAGGGTTAAGTTGGGTGTCCATAAGGATGCCCAACGAGGTCTCTTTTGTTTGTCTTGGTCAATAAGTCAAGTGGTTATAAAATGACTCCTTGACCTAAAACAAGACATAAGAATCATAACTCTTCTAGAAAGAAAAGAAGAAAAAACTCCTCCCTCTCTTTATAGCCTCTAGCCGTCAGTCACCATAGGGAAAAGTGGAAATTTTTCGCCAATCAATCCGTGCGTGATAATTTAGAGACAATGTGTGTTCATTGTTCGGATCAAACTTAAAGAAAACTTCAAGAAATTCAAGAAGAGTAGATCACACGAGGATTGAAGGATTCAAGACTTCAACAATTCAAAACTTAGAGGAGGAATTGGATTCTCCAACCACTTGCTTCAACGGGTAAGTAATTATTCGTTTTGTGATTAATTGATTCATATATGCTAATGGAGAATTCGCTTTGGGTTTAATTTTTAAAACTTCCGCTACGTTTATTTGATTTTTTGCGAAACCTAACTGCTGGTACCATTAGCTGTGGCACCCCCTAAGAGAAGCCCTTTCTCCCCGGCAATTTTGGCAGAGTCTCTACCACCAAGACTTAAGATACTACACTTAAATGAGTATGAGGGAGCTGGAGACCCTCAAGAGCATGTTAACAAGTTCAATGCTAAAGCTAACATGTATGACATCAACGATGCAGCCTACTGCAAAATTCTTCGAACCACAGACGCTTAGCTGGTTCAATTAATTGCCCGCCGGTACCATTACTGGCTTCGAGCAGCTGACCAAGCGCTTCCTTAATCATTTTTCCATGAACAAGAAATACCCCAAGACAACATCTTTCTTGTTCACGATTGTTCAAAAAGATGGTGAGTCCTTGAGAGAGTACGTACAACAATTCTCCACAGCGGTGTCTGAAGTACTGCACGTCAACCATGAGTTGTTATCAAGAATAATGCAGAGGAACTTAGGCAACAGTAGGTTCAAGGAGTCCATAGACGGGAAACCACCGTCGACCATGGAGGAGCTGTTGGCCAGAGCTGAAAAATATATAAGAATTGAAGAGATAGTAGGGCCAATAAAGAATGAAGGTGGTGGCAATAAGAGAAATGCCAGAGACGATGACAAGATGTTGGAGTCCAAGGAGCGCAAACACATGCCTCCTTCGGGGTTCACTAAGTATACCCCTCTTTCACTCCCGAGAGAACAAGTCCTAGCCATCACCGAGCAACAAGGCATAGTCCAATGGTCTAAGAAGATGAAGGACAATCCTAGCTGCCTTAAGTCGAAGAAGCATTGTAGGTTTCATCGTGACAAGGGTCACACTATTGAAGAATTCCACCATCTGTAGGTGGAGATAGAGAAGCTTATCAAAAGAGGCTACCTATATGAGGTTATAGCACCGTTGGGATCAACCGTCCAAACACCTCTCTCCCCTCCCCAGGGACCGAGGGGTAGAGATGGAGGCAAAGGCAACCCCCCAAGGGCTAAATCAGATATGGACAACTCCCCAGTGAATGGAATCATAGGGGTGATTTTGGGAGGCCCGACAGGGGGAGACTCCGCAAACTCAAGTAAAACTTCACCAAGAGCTTCCATGGGGCTACATGCTATCAGCTCTCCATGGGGGGACAAGTGAATCAAGTGGAGCCAAAGGTTCAAACCATGGAGTTTGGGATACAAGACCTAGAGAACGACATCCAATTGGTGAATGACACCTTAGTGATATCGGCGACCATCTCCAACTTTCGGGTGAAGAAATTTTTAGTCGACAGTGGGAGCTCAGCAAACATCATCTTTCACAATGTCTTCACCCAACTAAGAGTGGACAATGCCCAGCTCCAAATAGTCAACACCCCTCTCACGCAATTCAAGGGAGAGACGGTGGAAGCAATGGGGGAGGTGTCTCTCCCCATATCTTTGGATGCATTTTCTGCCCGCTCCACTAAGATGGTGATGCTCTTGGTGGTCAAAGACCCCTCCACAATACAATGTCATATTGGGCCCTGAACACCCCTAGAGCCTAAACACGCCATCATAGAACCAAAGTCCAGAGTGCATGGCACCTAGTTAGATGGGGCGAGACCCAAAGACGTAGCAACCCCAGTCACTTTCTTTAGTGTGCGGTGCGGGGGCGCTGATGGGTTAGCCACATCCCCATGGCTAAGAGTGGTGTGCGGGGTCGGATGGTCGGTAGAGCTCACCCTGCCACCCTTGGCTACCTTTGCACCTACAAAAAATACATAAAAGACCAAGCGTTAGTATGAAAGAACATAAGGCCAAACAACGCTTAATAGACACAACATGAAGTAAGAAAAAGTTAAAGACAAAGGTATACCATGAGTATATAATCGTCTAACATCAAACCTATGGTCAAATAAACCCGCCTTGCTAAAGATAATTCTAAGTTGTTTTTGGGTACGGGTGACCTTGTGAAGGGCAACGCCCCCATTCCAATGCAATGGCATCAATATACCCAAGTGGGCGATAGAAAAGTAAAAGAACTTCGATTTCCAATTAATCTTAGAGCTTATGTTACCCTCCAAGAACCTAATAGTCGGAGTGCCAAAAAAGCACAAGAAAGGCGCGGTGGAGCACATCTTAACCGCAAACAGAGCCTGGAAGGCATCCAAATTTATCTCAAGGTTTAGCTCGGTGAATTGACGAATAAAATCCTCAAAGATGATGAAACAATTAGGGGTTAGTTGGCTTATGAAAATTTGATAGTGGACTAAGATTTTCCCAAAAAGCTTGTGATAAGGGATGGTGAACCCCGAACAAAACTACTCTAAGTAAAGGGTGACGTGCCCCTCGGGAGGGTCAGAAATTTGACAACCCGCTATAGGCAATGTCAATTCAAAGTCCACCGCGGTATCCTCAAAAAGGGCTACAAGTTCGACATTAGAGATAGTGGAATCACAAGAATCGAACGCTAGACCCTCCTGAAGAGTAGGACCCTCACTATCAGGGGAAGAAGAGCTCCCTCGTCCTATGAAAAATAGGGGGTTCAATTAACAACAAGTCCTAAATCTATGTTATCGGAAATGATAGCACACATACAAAAATTTTACACGTCAAAAAGGACTGACAAATAACCAACAAGGGTTGAGTCGACTTTGACGTCGCGTACCCCTGGGGCAAATCGAGCTATGAGGGATGAACTCCGTCGCCTCGCGCGAGGCACCGTACCCCGCGGGAGGGCCGCGAGGCCGGAGCCTCAGGGTTGCCACACGGCGCCCACCTCCCCTATTCAATATGCAAGGCTCGAAGCTCTCGGGTAAAAGCCAACGACCCTTTAAAAATTGCTCCATGAGGACAAAGAGGTCATAGTTTGAATCGTTTATAGTAGTGGCGAAAAAATGAGTAATTTCTCACACTACTAGCATAACACAACAAAAGGGGAAGCAAATGCAAAAGATTTTAGAGTTACCTTGGTCAGCTTAGCTTTCACCTAGTGTTGGCTAAGGGAGAGAAATCCTAGAGAGAGATTTTTTTAAGAAAGCATTTTTGAAAAAATGAGGATATGAAGGAGTGTTAGAATGAAAACTACCAATCCACTTATACTTAGACAAAAGGTAGGTGGGAAGCTTTTATGACCCCTAATCCAGTACAAATTGGAGCTGAATGGCACTGCCTAAGCAAAATTATGCCTATTCTCGGATATACCATTATGTAAACCCGGGAGTGGGGGGCATTATGATGTTCACCAAAAATATCTAAAGGCATTATAGTAATTAGCATACCCCCATCTCAGGCTGGGACGCCACAGGTGGATCAAGTCTGCGGATAATATACTAGTCAAGCCCAAAGGGATGACGACCCATTGGGAAAATGGGTCATTACGTTATTAAGGCCCTAAAGCTAATTGTGCTATTTTAATAATCTAAGGGCTAAGTAATGGGTATAGTAATAAGTTTGGTGGGCTGCTGCTAAAATTGAGCCCACGACCCATAGCTCACCATCAGTCCTATATATACCTTCAAAGAAGCTGATGGCAATCATTATCTACTCTCTTAGAAAAAATCCATTGGCTACTCTTGAAAGTAATTTTACCATAGAACTACGAATTGACTTGATCCCATTTTTTCGGGTACATAGGCAGCTCACACAACACCAAGTGCAGTCTATAAATTCATTAACCCCAACCTATTTTGTTGTGAGTTGGATCGGATTCCCTCCCCACGTGGTAAAGTATGTGATATATTCTGACTGACGAATTTTACCTTCATCACATATAAAACACACCAAAGCGGTTGTTTTAAGATCCTTATGCTTTATAAAAGAGTATAGATAGTATAAATAATAATGATGATGATTTGATGATGGAGCTCCATAAATTACTATAGAAGCTCTATCTGTACTTATCTCTCTTAGTAAATGACAATAATACCAATTTATCAATAAAAAGATAAATATATCTTCAAATAGTCTATTCAGTCTTTTCATTTATCTTTGTCTAATAATAATTAGTTGATAAATGCATAATATTATACTACATATTTAAGCAAGCAAAAAGTTATCAACTCAAAACGTGAATACAATGGGGCTTAAAGAGTTATTATTAATTGATGTAGACAAAATATTGTCTTAGGCTGAGTTAAACAGATGTGCTACATTGTGGCTAGGCTCAAGAAACTTATATCAATTAGGATGTTTTGTGCCCTATGGGAAAGAACATTAAATATATGATTTTTCTAAGTTTCAAAAATGTGGGGGGGGGGGGGGGGGGGGGGGGGGTTTCAAAACTAATAGATTCATGATTTACGATTTCTTGGAATATCTTCTGACTTGAGCGTCGGAGGGTTGGCGCCCAAAAAATCCTCAAATCATCTGTATCATTATTTATTTATTATTATTATTATTATTATTATTTCTGCACTCTTATGTTTCTTAAAATTGTCAATTGTGTGATTGTGCGAATACAGTAAAACCTCTATAAATTAATACTGTTGGGACCATAAAAATTTATTAATTTAGAGAGGTATTAATTAATCGATAAATTAATAATTTGTTATCTTATAGAGTGCATTCATCATTCAACGAATGTAAATTATATTTACATAAAAATCATTGAATTGTAAAATTATGTATCATATTCACTGAATTAATGTCAAAAATAAATTCATTGTACATAACATTAGTAAGAATTAATAAGTATTGTTCATTGTTTCTTAAAATCAAATAATATATTACGTTGTATAATTTGACTACAAATAATATTCGTTGTATAAAGTGAGTACAACTCACTTACAACTATGAGTTCATTGTACAAGAACTAAACGCAATTCAATGTATGATAGTGTTTAGAGGTCCAGAGTTTCTAAGAAATTGTGACAATCGTCGTTGAAAATAATGTTGAGGATGCAGCTGAAGATGATATGACAACTTTGGAACCAGTTACGCAGAAGGAAGCACTTATCGCGTCTAAAACTCTCCACAATTTTTTGTTGCAGTTCGAGAACACAACACCGGAATTTTTGAATGCAATAAGAAAAATTAGATATGACCTCGACCTAGATCTAAGTTTTAAGAAAAAGCAAACCACAATAGAATCATATTTTACTAAATTGCCCTAGATATGTTTGTAATTTTGAAGAATTATTAAATTATGATATTAATGGGACCGTGGATTTATATAAAGATCTTTCCAAAATTTATTATCTTATTAATTTACCAAAATCGATGATTTTTTGAACAGGCCCAAGTCGAGATCAGAGAAAATTATTATTTTAGAGAGTTTATTAATTTATTGAATATTAATTTAAAGAGGTTCTACTGTATTATAAAATTGTCAGTTATTAGACTATTTAAAATATACTTTTTATCTCATTATATACAAGTTGAAAAATTATTATATGCTTCTAACGATCTTTCCCCGTTTTTATGTGTAACTTATTTAAACTTTATCATATGACTAAAACATATTGCAGTCAATTGACTACTATAACAAATTATATAGAAATGATAATTAGGTGTCTATATAAACCCCAGAAGAAGTAATTTTCATTTCAAGTTTGATTTGCTATTATTTTCGAACTTCACATACTACATGAGTTATATTTTTTACGATATGATAATTATTTTTTGGAATTTTAGAACTATTCAATCTTTAAATTTATGTTTTTATTATTTAATATGTAATAGAACAGCAAAAAGAATATAATAATTTGTTTTTACAAATACAAAATAGTCTTGAAATTCAATTTTGAAGTTTATAATGTTTTAGATTCAGTGGGTGTTATTGTCATATTTTAATATGAAATTTTAACTGGGAGCTCCTATAGTAATTTATGAAGTATTAATATTATTCCCCTAAGAATATTAATAAGAGTTATTGTAAGAGAAATTGAGTCTTCTCTATTCATCCTTCACGATATTTATACAAGTTGTAAAGAATACTTAACATGACAAATAATAAATATGAGATATTGTTTCGTAAAAAAAAACAATCTGGATTAGGGAGGAATCAACTGCGCGTTCCAAGCCCCGCGATAATCTATAATTTGAGATTATCTTTCAACCCCTGCGTTCGATTCGCTATTTGGTGGTTCAAGTCTTAAATTCAACGCTAATTAAATGTATTCGAACTTCTCTTCATCTTCTTCGAGTAGACCGCAATTGATGAAAATAATTATCGTCTTCGAATGACACAATAATACAATAAAAGAAAAATTCAAGTCCAGGTAAAAACTATCTCTCTGATACTCAAATCTGACACAAGATAATTTTGTACCTACGTGAGAACCTTTCTTTTTCAAAACGATGTTAATGAATAGAAAACTTAGGTCAAGATACAAATTACTGTCAAATACTGAAATCTGAAAGCATGTAATCTATACCTCCATAAAAGTCTTCGATTCGTAAAAATTACAGGCAATCGAATGCCGATACAAGCCTTGAAAAGGCAAATTCCTTCGATTACATTACGACTACTCCTAAATTAGGCTAAGAGCTACTCCTACATTACGCTATGAACTACTCCTAAGAAAACGAAAATGCAGAAGTGTGGTGATCTTGCGATGTCCTTGTTTATGTCTGGCGCGGCTGTATATATGGGTCTTCAGAACCGTTCTCAACCCCCGTTCCTTATCTTCGGGAACCGTCTTCAACCGCTTCTTCAACTGCTCTTTCAAATATCTTCAACTTGGCGCGTCTTCCTTGAATGCAGATTATAGGCTTTTGGATTCATTTTATGTTTTAGATTCGATTCTTGGGCTTTTTGTCAATTCAGCCCCTGTCTTCGCTATTTTCTGAATTTAATGGGTCTCGTCTGGTTTATTTGTAAACCTATTTCCTTATTTTTCGAGTTTCCCCAGTTTAAGCTATTTGGGCTCTTTAATTCGAAAGCCCAAATTATTTTATGGTGTAAACAGATATCATTGCCATAATTGGGTATGCTAGTTTGCCCATAATAAAATATTACATCTCCTTTAATTAAGATGGATTGTAGTTAATGGTTTGAGCTCATCGTCTTGTTGCCGAAACTTCCTCTGTCAAATGAATCTTGTCTTAGATCTTCCAATCTTGCATTGTTGATAGGGTTGCTCTGCACGTGTTGGGTTTGATCTTCTAGATTGCCCTGGTTGGGCTGGATTGTCATAGCTAGGCCTATGTCTTCTATCTTGGGCCTTAGCATATTGTTGTAGGTTCGTCAACTCGTCTCAATGGTTAATTTCCACTCACATCAAGAATATTTTCATTTTTACATGAAATCAATGAAAAAATAAAAATACTATTGAGAATAAATGAAAACGATCTTGAGTCGAACATCAAGAATGTCACTATGAAATTGATCTAAGGCGTCTCCTAATCTACAAACTTGCGGCTGATACAAGTTGTTAGGATTGCATCATGAGATGAATTGCTAACCTCCGGAAATCATCAAGAATTAGAGAAGCATGAAAAATGACAATAGAGATTTTAACGTGGTTCAGCAAACTGCCTACAGCCACGTGTCAACACAAGATCTCACGTTATTATTTCTCGGAGTCAATCATTAATTACATGTATAAACTCATATGTATAAGGAAAAATCTAATCCAAATGGGAACCACAGACCTATTCTTGATTAGGCAATTAGGGAAAAAAAATCTCAATACAAGTCACTTACCAAATTCAAGCCGAAAGCACATAGGAAACACAATCCTACTCCTTCAAACTTCCAATCCTGCGGTCAAACCCGCATTGACCCGTGGTCAAAGCTCTATTGACTCTGTCAAATCCATGTTGAGCATGGTCAAATCCCCTTTGACCACGGTCAAATAGTCCCAGGATCCATTTTTTGGCTTCTCCCTTAACCTTTTTAACTTGTCTCAATCTTTTGAATCAATCAGGCTGCACAAATCCATCAAACCTGAAGAATGTCAATATGATTTGGAAATTTACCTATCAATTAATAACTTGATGTAATCATATAAATTTTAACTTATCAATTTGTATTTAAAGAAAGGAATTGGTCACCCACTGTTTCACAGTAATTATGAACATTATTTCAAACTAATGAAAAGTAAACATCTTTCGAATTTATTTAATATATTGTGCAAGACAATTGTTCGCGTTAATAAAGTTAGGCTGATGATATAGGCAGAGCAATTATTCTCTTGCCAAAGCAATATTATTAAATTTCCCTTTGTGCCCTTCAAAGTCAAAGATTTATATTTTATTATGGCCTTATGGATTTCTTTCCAATTAGAGAATTGAAAAGTTATCACCAATCACTCAATCTCTTCATATCACTTTCCTAATTAAAAAATAGAAGCCATTTTATCACTTTTGATTATTGGACACGAACGGTTAGCCATATTAATTTTAGTATGACTTTTTATGGATTTTCACTAATTTTATATTTCATTTAATAAAAGAAAACTTATCAAAGAGTACTAGTTTGTTCCATATAAATTTTGTTGTCTAAATATAATATAAATTATATAATATTTTTTGTTAATGTTTATGATTTTAATATCTCAATATAATTTATTTCTTGAGTTTAATAAGTTAATTATATTTAAAATACTTTTTTATATTTTAGAAGTTCATTGAAATAATAAAGAACCAGTTGTCAATTTTAAAATTTTAAATAATAAATTTCGATAGGAGAAATAGAAAATGACTAATTTTTAATCTAAAAGGTTAAAGACAATTGAGTTCATATATGTTGACCATAATTATTGGAATGTTTAATGAAAAAAATGGCAAAATGAGATTTTTTAATTGAAAGTATTATCATAGGAATTTTAAATATAAAAGTTTATCTTAAGAGAGTTTTAGTAACTTTTTATTATTTATTTAATATTTTAACATGTAATTTTATGGTATTTATTTAAATTATTCGAATAATTCTATTTATTGTTTTTATGATAATCATTGTAATTTAAATAATAAGAAGGATGAAAAAGGAAAATGTCATTTACGCAAAGGAGAAATATATTCTAAGTAAATTTGGCAATTGAATCACATATTCCTGTTTCCTTATACATACCTTGTACTTTTGAAAAGATTTATTCACAACATTAAATCATTAAATTGTACTCCTTGACTTTGAAGGGCACAAAGGGAAATTTAATAATATTGCTTTGCCTATATCACCAGCCATAAAGTTATTACCATAGTACCTGCCAAAAGGATAATTGCTTTGCCTATATCACCAGCCATAAAGTTATTACCATAGTACCTGCCAAAAGGATAATTGCTTTGCCTATATCACCAGCCATAAAGTTATTACCATAGTACCTGCCAAATTAGGTTTAATAGGTATCAAATTTGTTTTGAGATATTTATATTTCAAATAATTACCTACTGAAAAATGAAGAAAGAGTAAAATTACCTTTCCAAAAAAAAGAAGAGAAGAAAGAGTTTGAATTCTATTTTGGAAATACCTTTTTATATTTCCTAAAGCATGACACGGAGCAAAGATTATACAAGAATGAAATAACAAAATTTTTTTACACCTGAGATCATCTCCAATCCACTTTATATTTGGGTTGAAAATGGTATAAATGGGGTGGGTTGGCACTCCAACCTACACCATTTTTAACACCAAATTTGGTGCAGTTGTGATGTTGGACGCTATATTTAGCGTAAAACTTCACGTTTGCACCAAATTTGGTGCAAGTCCTCATTTTCTTTATTTAGCTGCATTTTAGTTTTTTGTATTATTTTTTTTTTACAATTTAGTCCTTAAAACTTTATGAAGTTATAATTATGTCCTATAAATGTTATTTTTATTCAATTATAGTATATGATTTCATTTATGGGAGCAATATTATAATGTTGGGGATAGTGAATAATGTTGCGTCTTTTTTTATTTTGTTCTAGTATTAGTAGTTATTCAACGTATTTTTTAGTTATTCAAATAGTTTGTTTGTTATGTCTTTTCTTATATCAAATAGTAAAGTCGATGTTAATGTATTGTGTAAATTTATAATTAAGTATTTATTATTAAATATTATTAAATAACAAAATATACTTTAATTATTTTTAAATCATTTCGACTGTTACTAAATAACATAAAAGGTTGTTTAAATAATTTTATGAATTACCAATTAGGTTTAAAATAAGTTTTAATTATTTATTATTATTAAATAATAAAATATATTTTAATTGTGAATTTTATTATTTAACACCAAGAAATAACAAAAAATAAATAAAATTGGATGAATATGTAAAAAAAACTTGAAGTTTGGGTGTTATTTGTGAAATAGAGACAATAGCATAATATAAAATGTAAAAAAGAATATATTAGAGAATATTCTTTTTAGTGTTAAAATTAGAGTTATGGGTTGAAGTAGATTTACTGCATAACACTAAAATGGTGCAAAAGTTGCACCATTTTTATGTCAATGGGTTGGGATATGTTCTAAGAAAGTATTGATGGAGTGCTTATTGAGGAGGTTCGAAAATTCCGAATTAATACGAAATGGAGTAATTTAGTAGTAAGTAGCTGGTTTAGGAAAATGCAATAGATAATTAGACTATCCATTTTTCACAATATCTAGTTAATTTTTTGAAAAATAGAGTAATGAGGTACAAAATTCCCACATAATCTTCCTACCATCCATTGGGGTTGAGTATTTGGACCCTTCATGCTTCCCCCAAATATCTCTCATCCATCCCATCCCCCAATAAACAAGCCCCAAACTCAAACCATAATTTCCCATAACTAAAGAACTCCCACACAATTTAGGGAAAATATATTGTTACTACTCTCAATTTGAATTGACTGTGATAATGTCAAATTCATATTGAGACCCACATTATTGTGATGATACTAACCACTTGTATTTAATATCTTTTATGAGCAAATATCTTTCTAAAATTAGAATTGCTAATATCCAATCAATGCACAAAACCCCACTTAAAACAACATTGGCTTTTGAATTCATGACACTAAGTAATGATATAGGAAAAATATCAGAAGACATAAAAAAATAAATAAAGAAACCGGAATTATTAACTTATTATATGCCAAAAAAAAAAAAAGAATTATTAACTTATCCATTTTAAATTTCTCAAACCCCATTCATCTCCCTCCTCTCATCTTAGCAACAAACAACCCCCAACCTCAAATCTCTTGTTCATTCTTCCTCTCTCCAATTACCCATCCTTATTCAATCATCAAAATCTCAAATACATATTTTTCACATATATGTATACAAAATAAAAGAAAGAAAAGATTTATTTTTTTTAAAATCTCGTTACCATCTCCAGGAACTCCTTTCTTTCTTTTATTCTCCAATCTTTTCAGCACCAGATTCATCAAATATATTCAATTTTTTTTATTATTATTTCATTCTCAATTCAAAATTTCAAACCATAGCCATATTCTCCAAAATTCAAGAAAATCATCAAATAGACCACAAAAAATTCAAGAATTGTTTTGAATTTACGTTACAAATGAAGCACAACATTGAGAGCAACCCATCAACCCCAGGAAAATTCAAGATGGACAAATCATCATACAACAACAGGCTAAGGCTACATTCTTACATACCAAAGCTTGCTTTTTGGTCCTTAGTTTTTCTGGGCTTACTCTACATATTCTTTTACAAATCACCCCCCGCCCTCTCCGATCTTTCCAGAAGATCCCTCCGAACCAGCTCTTATGGCGGTCCGAATTTCAGCCAAAAAGTCAAAGCCTCAGCCAAAATCACATTAAGAAACGGTAAATCCATTCTAGTCACCGGCGCCGCCGGTTTCGTAGGCAGTCATGTCTCCACCGCCCTCAAACGCCGCGGCGACGGCGTCGTCGGCCTTGATAATTTCAATGACTATTATGACCCTTCCCTTAAACGGGCCCGTCAGGCCCATTTGGAGCGGGCCGGTGTGTACATCGTGGAGGGTGATATAAACGACGTCGTTTTGTTGAAGAAGCTTTTCGATATTGTCCCTTTTACGCATGTCATGCATTTAGCAGCACAAGCTGGTGTACGGTACGCTATGGTGAACCCTGGATCGTATGTGCACAGCAACATTGCGGGCCTTGTTAGTGTTCTTGAGGTTTGCAAGAATGCTAATCCTCAGCCCGCTATCGTATGGGCCTCGAGTAGCTCCGTATACGGATTGAATTCGAATGTTCCGTTTTCTGAGAGGGATAGGACTGATCAGCCTGCTAGTTTGTATGCAGCAACTAAGAAAGCTGGTGAGGAAATTGCACATACTTATAACCATATATACGGGCTTTCCCTTACCGGGTTGCGATTTTTTACGGTTTACGGCCCTTGGGGTAGGCCCGATATGGCATATTTCTTTTTTAGTAGGGATATATTGAAGGGTAAGTCGATTCCGATCTTTGAGGCAGCTAATCATGGCAATGTAGCTAGAGATTTTACCTACATTGAGGATATAGTAAAGGGCTGTTTGGCTGCATTGGATACCTCTAAGAAAAGTACGGGAACGGGTGGAAAGAAGAAGGGCCCGGCCCAATTACGCGTGTATAATTTAGGGAATACGTCTCCTGTGCCCGTTTCTGATCTCGTAAGTATTTTGGAGAAATTGCTTAAGAAAAAGGCGAAGAGATTGGTTATGAAGTTGCCACGAAACGGGGACGTGCAATTTACGCACGCTAATATAAGCTTGGCTCAACAAGAGCTCGGGTATAAGCCCGTAACGGATTTACAAACGGGGTTGAGGAAATTTGTTCAATGGTACCTCAGTTACTATGGTAATGGAAAGAAAAGTTCACAGTGATTATATAATTTGTTTCAATTCATTAATTCTATTCTTGTTAATTACTCGATTATCTTTGTTTTCACATATGTTGATGAATCCATGATGAAGAACCTTATGTAACTATGGTCTCTCATGGGATTTGTAATTGTTGTAGTTTAATCATTGTAGTATAATTTCACGACTGATAGTTTTTGTTTTTTTAGATGGATGGATTTGTATTATCTTGAGTCCAATTGAAATAAAGTAGCATGAGGTAGTTGGGATATTACAATCTTTATGCAGATTTATTAAATGAAGTTGGATTACTTCGGTAGTTGTATAGTTACTGCAGCTGTAAAGTTTAAGAGTATATATTGGTTCTTTTTACCAACTTTTATTGGCTCTCTTATTGTTGAGGTATTATTGTTTTCCTTATTAACTTTTCATGCACCAACTTAGAATAACTCTATGTTACATCTTGTTTTGTAATAAAAGGATCGAACAACTTACATCAAATATTTGATCTTTGATAAAAATAGATATGTTAGTATTGTTCTTTTTGCATAGGTTGTGGACCTTTTACTCTACTATATACACGCACATATATATATTCTGCATACTACACATATATGACATACACATTTATATTTTAAATAAAATGAATATTAGTATATCGTACGCCTGAAAGAAGATTCAGAACCCATGAATCCAAAAAAATCACCATTGCCAATGGCCACATCTGGAGGCACCTATCATCTGCCATGATACCAAGGGACTCAAATTGGACTCATGAATTTCGATTTTCGATAGCTAGCAGGAATTACACCTCCAGATCCTCTAAGTCGTTAACGTGGATCACACTCATTCATGATGTCATGATTTTTTTTTGGACTCGCAATTCCCAAGAGTTGACGAGAATTTCAAGTCCAAAACATGCATATATATAGGTGTCTTTCATGTAGCTCACCCTTTCGATTTGAGTAGAAAGAAACAAAAGAAATAAAAATCAATAGGACCCCTTCGTTTTTCTTGATTCAGTCCATATATCTGTGGCCCTAATTTTCTGTATGTTATGGTGATACTTAAAAGCTCCCAAGAATTTAAATGCAAATACAATTTCAACAATTCGTTCATAATGAGCCTCATTTGAATCTTATAATATAGATAAATGTGATTGTACTAGAATCAAAATTACAAAAGCTCTTAAAATCAAATCGTGATACTGGTTTTATGTTGTTTATTTAAACTTAGGTTGTATTAGAAACATCTTTTATATAACAAATGTTATGAAGTTTACAATAAAAGCTCTCACCCAAACCTAATGAAAAATAATGGTTTTTCAATATCACAAGTTGAATGGAATTAATTAGTAATTTGACAAAATAGAAAAAGTGTAGAATAGTGAATAATATTAATCATATAGTAGACCAATACCCAACTGGATTCAAAAGGGCATGAACTGAACTACTACAAAAGAGTAGTTGTTTGCTAAAAGCGCCCACCGTGGGGCTCGAACCCACGACCACAAGGTTAAGAGCCTTGCGCTCTACCAACTGAGCTAGACGGGCTGTTTATGATGTGTATTCAATTACACTATTAGACTGAAAGCTAAACCTGCATCATACTTTCTTTCTACTAAGCAATTACATAGGTTTTTTTTAGAAGCTCCTTAAATTAGAACTCTCGGAAAATATTATAATTTTTATTATGCTCAGTGGGAACAATTATAACTATCTATAGTGGAGTTTATTTATTGTGGAGTCTATATGAAACCCATCATACATGAATAATTACAATTATACCGAGATTTTTCTGAGAATCTCAAGCGCATGCATTACAAAAACTTTCTTCATAAAATAGATGTGACTTCAATAGTTACAACTGTTATAAAACGACCAAGTCAAGTCCAATTATAACATCAAAATGCCAACAGCAACAAAAAGAGGACTAACACTTTTGCTTATACATGTCATATACCCTAACCTTAAAAAGAAAAGAAACAATACTCTTTATGATTTGTTGGCCTCTAGAAAACCTTGGGGAGTCTACTACTCCACTCAGATTCTGGGACATTAATTGTGTGGATTCAGCCTGGAAGTTCCCTCCATTCTACTCACATTCCTTTCAGTTTTTCCCTGGTCTGAAATAAATGTAACAGCCAAAGTTAGATATAAATTCTGATTGCTCTAAGATGAAATAAAATAAAAGTCCCAATAAAAAGTAGGAAATCAAGCCATTTTTAGGCAATCTGGATTTTCTATTGCAAATGGTGTTGCATCTCCTATTGCATTCACCTCCATACATGACAAGTGTACAAAATTCAAATCACTTGTATATTAATGAAAAATTTTATACACTTGTCATGCATAGAATAAATGCAATAGGAGATGTAACACCATTTTGCAATATCTAAATAAGGGCTGCGAATCACAACACAACTATCTAGGAAAATTGCACTTTTGGTCTCATAGAACATCGCGTTTTGTAATTTTGGTCCCCTTCGATATAAATTGCAGCATAAGTCCCACAAGACTCAGAAAGTTGCACTTTTAACTCATCAATTTCTTTTGACAGAAAAAAAAGAGTGGTTTGCACGCGTCATTAATTTTATTTATTTTTGGAGATAACAGCCGCGTGCACCCCACTCTTTTTTTTCATCCATTTTTTAACGGTTTGGACCAAAAATGCAACTTTTCAAGTCCAATTTGAATAAATTTGCAGTTTTGTATCCAATGGGGCCAAAATTGCAAAATACGATATCTATGAGACCAAAAGTACAATCTTCCCAACTATCATATAATGGGTTTCCTATGGGTCAATGGTTTACATGGATTCGCTACGAATCAATCATATGATTGAGAGACATGATAAAATATTATATAATATGTTTCAATTAAAACGAATAATATTCTCAAAGAATCTTATGATAGTAGTCGCTAATACCTTTTCAAAAACTTCCTTCTTGTACCGGTATCCCTGAATGACGACGACAACAACAACATAGAAATTAATCAGGAAACCATGAATTATTAAAATATGTTTTCAATTCATATTGGGAAATTAAGAAAATGATAGAACTTAGAATATAAGTACTTATAATTATTGTGACAAACCTTGTTAGTTCCATAGATAGAATCACAGTATGTGAAAACAGATGCAAAGTTGCTGTGGCTTTTGCCTCCAACATAGTGATGGTAATCATGGAAATGTGATCCTCCATAGAATGGAATGTACTTCAACGGACTCCATGGAAAGTCATACCTAAATAACAACAAAACAAACATTTTGCAAAAGCCACTTAGGACTATTTCTTCCCAATTAAGAACAAAATATTGATGAAAAGATTACATCAACATGTGAAAAAATAATGTTAGTAGTAAGATGTGAAGTAATAATATTAAAGTCATTATTTTTTATGAAAAGTTTTATGTATTAACCGCGAGAATTCTTATTTTAACTACAATGATGAATTGTACGTGATTAACAGTAACATGAGTTGTGTATAAGTTGTCAGTACTAACAATTAATTAGTGAATTGAGTAATTATCATATTGACACTAGTGACATAAGTTTAGAATTAGCTCTATGGCAACAACAGCTCTCGCAATCATTTTGTAACTAAATTTGCATAGTATATCACTAATTGTCAACTTTCATATATCACTCACAATTCATATCTAATTATAAATATTCATATCACAGTTAAATATGTAAAAATCATTTTATGTCAAAACAACAGTTGTTGACACGTATATTATTAGTGAGCAATTGAGCACTTTAGCATATTATTTAACATTTTATCACTAATTTTTTTTTTTTTTCTAGAATAGAAGTGTAATGTCCGTTAACTAAAGAATATATAGGGACCGTCTTAAGTCTTAATTAACAGCTTGGGACTCGAGTTTTGGAGCAATTGTAACCCTTTATGTGATGAAATCATCATGATATTGTGAATTCATAATAGATGAATGGTGGTAATTATACCGAAACTTGTACATTTATTGATAAGAAAGTTAATAAATAGATTATGTGCATGATCATACCCACTATGAGTCTCAATGGCTTCCATTTGCCTGAGAATAAACCAGAGCCAGAAGGTGATCATATGTCCGGGAACAATAACTGGGCCAAGAAATGAGGCTAAGCCCAATATTATAATTTCAGCCCAATGTGCGTAAGGGGCTGCAAACCCAATTGGAGCTGTGTATTCATGGTGGACTTTGTGAATATTTTCATAACCCCATTTGCAATGGAGCAATCTGTGTAGCCAATAATTAGCATAATCCTCAATAACGAAATATACCAATATCTGACAGAACATCTCCCACCCTGACGGCAATGGCAAACTTGTTCTTATTCCAATAATCTGCAACCATAACAATAATAAGACTCATTTATAAGTTTAAGCCAAAAATATATAATTGGAACTATATATATATATATATATATATATAGATTTATAGTAGGCATGTAGCTAGAAATATTGTACATTAAATAATATCAAAGGTGTTGTTTCATTATGAGATGATGTGCAATGTTTTTTCATCTAAAGAGAGAATGAACCTTTTGGGCGAATGAAAAAAAAAATGGGACATATTATTCAAATTGAATTTGATCACAGTCGACTAATTACAAGGTCAGGTCATTATGTGAGTAGCTTGAGTTTGATCAGAACTAATCAAGACTAGAAAGTATTAGAGAATTATAATTAAAAAAAAAAAAAAGGACCAAGCTAATAGAACATTAAGTAATTAATAATAATTTGAATAAACTATGATCCGAATTTTATGATGAAGCTAGCAATGAATATGCAGCAGGCATTCATTAAATTAAAATTTCATTTTCAATTACATAAACGTAGAAAACTATAGATGCAGAAAATGCCGTAGAATTTTAGTGGTGAAAATACTAACATAAATATTAAATATTTTCCTCCTCACTTCAAATAATTTGATCATGTGCTTTGCATTTTATCTTTTTTTCAATTTCATTTTTCTTGCTAAATTAAATTCATAGCACTAATTTTCTAGAACCATGCCATTCTTCAACCATAACCAAATCTCGGGCAAAATTCTAATTTTAGTCTCATAGGATCTCCCTATTTTAGTTTTAGTCTCATACTTTATGGAATTCTGAAAAATGTCCCAATAATTTGAAAAACTTGTAATGTTAGTCATTTTTTAAACAACATTTGTCCCATACTTTATTTTACATTTTAAAATTGCATTTTGCCCCATTAACTGTACAAGTTGTATTAAACATCCCCTAAAGATATCATTCATTCACTTACCCCCTAAACATATTTTTATTTCACTTAATTTTCAGGGGGTAAGTGCATATTAATATTTGTTTAGGGGGGTGTTTAATACATATCGTAGAGTTCAGTGGGCAAAATGCAAATAAAATATGGGACTAACGTTGTTTAAAAAAAAACTAACATTACAGCACTAAAACTAGAATGCGAGATCTTATGAGATTAAAATTAGAATTTTGCCCCAAAACTCACAAAAATCCAACTTTATCGTTAACCCGGAAAGAACCCAGAGAAATGCATGATCAAATTCTTGATCATGTATTTTTTTCAAATAAAAGTTCTTTAAAATTCCAAAAAACAAAAAGCTTAAACTCTAATCGATGTATCTGAAAATAAATAAATATACCTGAATGAGAGGGTAAGAAAAAATTTGGAGAGGGCCAACAGCGAAAACAAACGTCAAAATGACCTTTCTATAGCAATCTATTATATCTGACATCGAGTTCTTGATTTTGGGCTGAATCTTGAACTCGTCGATCTTCTTCGAACGCATGAGCTCCACGATCACGTACGGCAATGGCAGCACCGTATAGAAAATGAACAAGAAGAATGTGTTGTGGCAATACAGAACGTAATCCGATTTTCGGGCCGAGTAATTAAACCATAATGCCTCACCAAACGTCAGGTTTCTTCCCACGGATATCTCAGCCTCTTGTAGGGTTTGATATGGCAACATGATTCTTGTTAATTTCTGTTTTGTATCTCTCTCTCTCTCTATATATATATATATATATATTTATTTATAGATATGTGGGGGAATATATGGAATATAGAGAGAGAGAGAAAGGAGAAGTAGAATGGAGTGTTTTTTCTTTATGTATGAGAAGCAGTTGCAGAAGAAGGATGAGCTGAAGATGAAGAAAAACAAGAATTGGAGAAAGTGGTAAATTGTATTATTGTTTATTTAATTTGTGGTTAAGCGAATAAAATGGAGGTTCCCTTTATAAGTTCATTAAGTCTTCCGTATAAATTGGACGACTAGATTGTGAAATTTTGATCGATGTAGTAAAAGTTTGTGGCGATATATTAATATATGGGGCAAAATCGTTTTTTTTTTTAAAGCGATTGTATTAACATCAAAAGACATTACACCAACCTCCAGGCATACCTGGTGTCAAAACCTATACACTACCAAACCTACTCTGTATAGTATCCCTAATTTCAATCCTTTTTTTTTTTTTACGCTTCATGTTATACGCACAAATACATAATAAATGTATATATGAGTGGTTAGGATGTGGAGAGAAAAATCTCAAAAAAAAAAATTCACATTACATAATTTTCTCTCATCACATCCTAATCGCTCGTATATACACTTGTCATGTATTTGTGCATGTAACAGGAAGTGTATAGTGTAACAGAAGATTTGAATTGCCCTAACTCTATCCACAATCTTGTTGACAGGGTTACACTCTATAGTAAATAAACAACTATTTCTTTCTAACCACACAGTATGCTACGCTGGAAAAAGAGCTTTTTTGTTTTTACAACTTTACTCAGATTTACAATTACTTATACGTGCCAACTTGACATTGTCATTCCAATTGTTCATTTTGAAAGTCCTAACTTTTGCCAGCTCTTGATCATAAGTGAACTCATGCCTGTATAGCAAATGGTCTCTACTTTCCTCCACTTTTAAAAAAAATCACATGTGACATTCTCAATATTTTTCGATTTTGCATTCTATCCTTAGTTTTCATTTTGTCTAGAATAGCAAGCGACAAGATAATTCAGTGTCTAGCCAATGGACCCTTTCTCCACACTAATTTATACTAGTGTTCCATGACTGAAAGTGTTATGTGCCCAGTCAGTCATCTGTTGGCTTGATATTAACACTATATCAGTCTTATCATTTAGATTATATCAAACCTATTACGGAATGCTTCTTTATGTCGACTACTCGAGGAGTATAGATAAAGATCTCATGGGTTACATATGGTTAGGGGAGCGGTCGGCGGGATACTATGGAATGCTCTCAAAGACCCTGATCCTAAATATATGTTCCAGGTCATAGACGCTGTGAGATGTGTGATATCACTGGCCTCGCCAAGACTTGTTCATGCATGTAACCTCTCCCAAGAGGTCGACGTGTTCCATTGTCGATAGCTTGTATGGCAATACATGCATGAAGATCCATACTTTGGTATGGGATTGAACGGCCCCACAAGGATTCCTCGTTGGTGCTGTCGAACTTGGAGTCCTTCGGCTTTCGTAGTGTGAGATAATCCTTAGACCTGAGATGTCATTGGAAAGGGTACTACCCACTCTACTTTGATATGCACGTGCACTCCAGAAGAGTCATACGGCTTGTATGTTGATTGGTATAGTCTGGGTAGTAAGCGGAAACAAGTGGCCAATCACAGGGGATTCATCCAAGGTCATAAGAAACCAGTATTTCCTATACTTTGAGTGAAGCTGAATGATCGAGAAGTCTCTGGCCAGATCATTGTCTTATAAGAAGGATTGGTGATCCTGCTTAGAAGACTGGATCATTAGTCGAACTAACATAGTCATAGTTTCTGAGACTGTTAGGGTTTCGACCGTCGCCAAGCCCTAGGTCTTAGACGAAAAAAGATGGAGGGATTCGACTCACACAAAATCGAAATCTGGATAGGTTTGCATTTTTCATCGTTAACATCTAGGAAGTCGTGGCGACGTTGCTAGACATCGAACCACGACCAATAGGTGCATTGGGTTAATTGGTGAAATTAATCCAAGGTCTAGTTAATTATTATGAATAATTAATCTAGCCTATGGAAGGACTTATTGCTAGCTTGTTAATGAGCCTAAGGGATGACACAATACTTAGTGTAGTACCTATTGGCTAGTCATTCTTTGTGAATTAATGGAGATTAATTAATTGAAATTAATTAATTGGGAAAAGGAATAAATTAATTAAATGGTCTTAATTAATAAAAGTTTTTATAATTAATATTGAAATGTTAAATTGGGAAAGACTAGTTAATTAATTAGCGATCTAATTAATTAATATGTGAAAGAGAAAAAAATATATGATTATACATGTATGGACGTGTATTTGGATAGATATGGTGGAAAGATTTTATCTTGTTCACCAAATCTATGTATATATATATATTTAATATATATATATATATCTTGTAAATATATTTGGTAGAATCTATTCTAATTAATTAGTTAACTAATTGATATGGAAAGATCTTATAAATATATTAGGATAGATATTATGAATATGGTAAGATCTATTATTTAATTGGTGATTATTATGGAAGGATCTTATTTGGATAGATCTCATATATTTTGGAAGGATCTCAAATATATGAAAGATCTTGTTGATTAGTTAATAGATCTAATTAACTAAGGAAGAGAATTGAAAAGGAAAAAATATATATTATGTTATGTAATATATATATATACTAATATATATACACACACGATTTGCCGTGTATAGATAAAAAGCATGAGCTTTTTATTTGTACCATATATATATATAATATTATATTATTAATAAGCATGTGCCTATTAATGAATGATAGATAAACAATATATGTATATATATTCATACACGCCTAATGAGCCGTGTATGTGATGGCATGTGTGCCGTGTGGCACACTAACATCTATATATATTATTAAATTGTAATATGTCAAGGCAATTCACTTACAAACTAAGTTTTGTGTGATTATTTCTCCATCTTTTTCTTTCACCTCTTTCATAAATACTTTTTCAACTCATGTGTTGAGTATAAAGAACACCAAAATATATTCCTAACCATTCTCACAAGCCAATATTCAATATTCTCCTTGCTAGCACTGGAAGAGATAGTCGAGGGTACGAGCTATGATGTTGATAAACTTAGAGGTGCAAACATTGGAGCGCTAGAGCAAATCCAATCAAAGAGGTGTAGCAGGGAGTTGCTTAAAAAGATGTTGCTGCTTTTGGTTTTCAAAAGGTAAACACGAGAAAACTTATCTCTAGGATAGTTTTGAATCCGATGAAAACCATGTTTGCCTAGCCCTATTTCGGGGATGAAGCTTTAATTTTTAAATTATACCCTCTGCTGGTCAGCTTTCCGGGGGTTCATACCGAGATTCAACAATGGTATCAGAGCCAAGGTTTTGACATGGCTCGGATTTTTGTATATGTTTATGTGCTTTAAATTTTGTTTTATCGCCGGACCAAAATGGAGTCGGTTCTGATTTTTTTTGAACCGAGTAACTTTTTTATTCATCTGCAAATGCTTTTCTCACGAAATTCCCGGAGCCAAAGCGACGTCATTCTGCACTTAGACCTTGCTCCCACTTTTTTATGGCATGAAGTGCATGCGGGTTCATGCGCATTATCACGAGAGACGACAACTGGGCCTGAGCTGCACCCAAAACACGCTAAAAGCTAACGTGCTATGATAGCAAGTGCACTAGACGTGTATAGTAATAAGTGGACAAAAAGTCCGGTTGTCGAACCACAAGGACTTGAATTCTAGTTAATGATTTTCGATAAAAGAAAAGACAATTAAGTAAAGTGCAAGAAAAAGATTAAACAACGAAGAACCAAAGAGAACGTACTATAGATTAAATCTCACGTATGATAAAATGACTAAGGCACATGCTACAACCGAATCTACTCGTCAATATATATGAGCTACTCCTCGAATTATTAGACTCCTATGCTTTGGTGGAATTCCTTAGATAATTATTACCCGATGTCTCGGCACATAATAATCCTATGATTAATTGATGGTTCTCTAAATATGTCTATCCGAGAATCTAATCAATAACCACGCATTAAAGTTCTAGAGTTTCCCCATAAATCCGGCTAACGGCTAATGCACCCGGAAATCTTTACCTATTTCTAGGGGCAATTCCACATTAGTTTCGGATGATGAGTTGATTCCATTGAACCCTAATCTATCTTCTCTCGAATGACTAGACTAGGCAAAATAGCAAGCATATGGTGATCAAGCACATGATTGTGATAAAAGCTCAAAATCAACACACAAAGCAATATGAGAATTAATACGAAAATTCACTTCACATATATTGATTCATAAATTGGCCTTCACATGGCCTTAGTTCTACTATATAGCTCATAACATAACATAGAAGAATTCAACATATTCATATACATAAGTGTAAACACATAAATACTATAAACAATGAACAAACTCCCTCAAAGGGTGAATGGTGATGGATCCTCGAGTGGAGCTTCAATCCTTAGCTCCTATCTCTTTCTTCCCCTCCAAAATGATGAAGAATGGTGATGAATGATGATGAGTGAAAAGTAATGGCCAGCTGCCTCCTCCCCCCTCTTCTCATCGGTCCCAAGTGAAGAAAAATGCCTTAAGAAGACCAGAAATTCTGGTTTCCCTAGTGTGTCTCCCCTAGTTGTGTCCTCCACTACTCTAAAGTGAGTAGTATAAAATTTCATAAAGTAGATCTACTAAGAACATACTTATGACATCCCCTCCATACATGTTGACCTCCTTGGCTTTAAATGTTCCATTCCCCCATCAAATGATGATCTTTTGGCTGAAAGGAATCAAAACTCGGGTGGTGGTCACGCCTAGGCGGGGCATTACGGCGCTGGGCGCCGCTGACAGAATGCTGAAATTAAATGCAATGTGTCCTGCGCAGCAATCGTATTTCATTCATAACGTTCTCCACGAAACTCCGATTTGGATGATTCAAGTCCTCATTTGAAGCTAACACATAGTTCTACAACATTGTAGAAGGGAACTTCATCCAATTCGGTTTCTAAACATACAGAAATAGCGCTCGAACGTGGAAAGTGGTGCAGATACGGCGCCCGGGCGTGGACAGGATGGCGCCTAGACGTGGTAAGCAGAATGTTGACGTTATTTGCATCTTGTCCGGCGCCTGGGCGTGGGTGGAAAGGCGTTTGGGCATAGGGGTGCGTAGCAATTTGGCCTAAACTTGTTTTATACGTCGTTTTTCATCCCGTTCTTTGATTGTATCCATTTAAGACCTGAAATCACTTAATGCACGAATTAAACGCACATGTGGCAAGAATCAAGCGATAAATGAACCTAAAACATAAACGCAAAGGGGCTTAAAACACGTAAAAATGCCTCTTATCAACACCCCCAACTTATCAATTGATCGTCCTCGAGCAATAAGAGTTTTAAGATAAGGAAACATCATCAATCAAAGTCAGAGAAAAACAAAAAGAAAACTACCTAACTCACTTTCGTTCGGAGTAAGGTAAACGGTTGCATTTATTGCGAATGCAACAAGCCTTTGAACCTTTGAGTTACCTCAAAGGACGAGTTATAGTCTCGTGAGGGTTTGCAGACGATATACCCACAAAATCGAAAGATTTTCAACCCCGATCACTCAACGTAAATTACAATGATTAATAGCACACAATGGTATGAATTCACCTGTTTAAGCTCAAGTTACATATATATACACGTCACCCACTTGCTCATGTTACGCCTTAACATCGAAAAGATCATCCTAAGGGTGTAGTGTAATAAATCTCAAATATTATAGTCGAGTGGCATTCTTACCACTTTTCAAGCATTAACCCCATATTTATCAACTTTTGATTATTCACATGGTACGAGAATTGAATACAACTTCATAGCCACTTAAAACTTCATCACTTCATTCCACTTTCGGCTTTAACTTATGCACTTTCAACTCGAAACATTAGAGGCTAGACCATGTGCAATGTTCGATCCTCTTAGGCTTTCTATGACACCCGTGTAACGAGCTTTAGGCCAATAACTCCTAAACCAGACGGCTTTAGGGTATCAAGTGTGGAGACACTCCTAAGGGCTTAATCGCTCGAGTGTCAAGGCCACAAAATCAAACTAGGTCCCTATTTACTTAACACTTGTATTGGCTTGAGCTCTAGCTCAAATTAGCTTAATAGTACAGTATTCTAGGCATGGTGCTCTTTGCCCCCAGTATCTATTAAGCCTGACTTTTTCAGTCATACCAATGTTCAACCTCTTTTTATTATTATTAAGCACACGAAGTTAACGTTCTCAACTCATAACACATGTGAAAATTCTAAGTTGATATTTCCGGGATCAAGCCTTTAAGTGTTTCAAAATGGTTGCCCACTCAACTCCTCTACCCTCGATTTATGTGCATATGTGAATCATCTTAAGGTCAATCTAGTCTAGTTAGGGTCTCACAAACAAGGAATTGCGTGTATAGCCATTAAAAACCAAATTGAAAACCAAATTGATAGAGAATGCATACCATGTATTCACGTTAACCATGCTCAATTCATCAAGTGACGGGTTGAAATTCTATCCAAAAAAAAATAAAATTGCACACATTTCACATGTAGAGGTACAACACCCCCCCCCCCCAAAACTTGGACCGAAATATGTAAAAAGGAATAAACAGACTATAATGGATCTAGTGTACCCCCCCCCCACAACTTATCATGAACATTGTCCCCAATGCTCGAAAAAGAGAAGGGCAAAGTACACGTCACCATAGGGAAGCTGAAAAGCAAACCCGAGTCCACTTAAGGCAATCAAGTCCAAGGATGGCAATCACTGTGTCGATCACTACATAGGTAAACAAATGCTAGCCATACAAAGCATCAAACATTGGATAGAATAGAATAAAACAAAACGAGACAAACAAAAACGAGAAACATGCATGGAAAGAAAACATCAAGCATCCAAACATAAAACATAAAATATCCAACAACCCAACAAAAGATAACCAAAAAAAAAACGAAACATGCATGGAAATAAAACAAGATAAGCCTAATCTGTAGTGCCAAAACGGTCAATGTAGTCCTCATCCGTTCCGCCGAGATCATCCAAATCAATCAACGGGCTACCGTCATCATTATGAGCCTCATCATCACCTCCTACAGGAACGAGAGCACCTGACTCGTGCAAATTTGCGGGCTGCTGAGGCGGGGGGTGCGGGTAAGGTGGAGGAGTAGAATAATCAAACGGCCCCCGTCCGACAAACTCATTATGCTCGACAAGAAGCTGACGGAAATAAGCACAAGTGTCGGACATGACCACCCTCATCTCATCTCGCAACTCATCCCTCAATTCATCCTTTAATTGTCTAATGGCGGCGGCATCCATAGGTGGAAACTGTGGGGAACTAGTAGACCGGGATGAAGACGGGCGAGGTCTCTTGGAAGTAGCTGGTGGTGGAGGAGCTTGGGGGTCGTCATCTACCACGGCGAGATAAGAACCAGGGAGCTCAGTACGCTCCATAGGATATGTGGGAACCTTAGCTGCTTTGCATAAAACTGTGATCAGTGACGGGAGAATGATGGGATTCTTCCGAGTGGGACCTTCGCCCTTTTGCTTAGCCAATTCTTTGTTAATCAACGGCCCTAACTCATTCTTCAACTTCCTAAAGTGGTCCGTCAAAGACTTGTGGATCACCCGGGCAAAGTTCACAGCTTTCTTGGACATAATAGCATAGATGAGGGTGGCCCGTTCCTTGTTTGCCTCTGACCGATTAGTACTCGGTATTAAATTGAATCGGATGAAGTCGAGCCAGAAAGCAGCCTCGGGAAGTAGAGCCCTACGGGACATGAGCTTCTCCGGGTACCCACTCCCCACCCCTCTCGGGCAATAACCCGCAAAATATCCGACAGGCTAACCCGGAGGCGCCCTGCATTGTAAAGAGTGGTGAACTCGCATGTCTGAGGGGTGGGGGTGCCTATGCTCTCCCTAATCTGTCTCAACTCATAATTGACATGTTTGCCCCGTACCAAAGGGTAGTCCCCAGCCATCCTCGTGTCTCAATCTCATCATAAACCCCGGAGCTGAAGAATTCCAGGACCCAGGAAGACGAATGGCCTCGGGCTTTTGACAGAAAAACTGTAAGTGATGGAACTGTATCAATTCGTGCACAGAGGGCTGTCCCCGGGTGGTTAAATAGTGCTCCTTAATAAGGGTGCGGGGGGTGCTCAAACTCTGACACATAATTTGGACTTGGGAGTTTTCGAAACGGGTATTATCGGGAGTCTCGGGCTCATTAGAGGAACCCTCACCCACTTTTTTCTTACCCTTGGACGGTTTGTTGGTAGTTCTCGTCATTTGCAACAACAATGGTTAAAATTATCTCAATTTCTCAACTACTCAAATCAACCCGAATGCAACCAACCCAACACAACAATCGTCAACGCCCAACAACACACCAAAATCAGAGAGCAACCCACAATCTAGCAACAATCCACGGATTTAACAGATTCCTCAATTTTAAGCAACAACCCACAGATTTAACAACAATAGAGCATCCAATTCAACAACAACAACCCCCAAATTCGACTACAACCCACAAATTGATAACAACCCACGGATTTAACAACAATAGAGCATCCAATTCAACAACAACAACCCCCAAATTTGACTACAATCCACAAATCCAATAAAAGTCCTCAAATGCAACAAAAAAAAAAAAACAAACCACAATCGGACAATGCCCCAATTAATCCTCAAAATATAACGTAAGGCACCTACTCGTCGGCTATGAATCAGAAATGGAAGAAGGGTAAAGCCAAAACTCACCTTTTATCCCCAAAATTGTCGCACCGAGTCGATGTGAAAGAGGAGCCACTTGTGCAACGAATTATGTTGATGGAAAGTGGCGGTGAAACACGGTGGAAATGGCCGGAAATGGTGAGAGTCTCGCCGGAAATCGCGTGGGAGAGGAGTTGTGAAGATTTTGTGGGAATTTTGACCGTTTTGACCCACAGATGCGTTTAAATCAGAAACGGGCGCCTAGGCGCGCGACACAGCGTACCTGGATTTTTGAGTGACACTTCCCGCGCCTAGGCGGGAGTTTTTCGGCGCTTGGGCGGCCCTTTCAGAAACGGGCGCCTAGGCGGGAGTTTTTCGGCGCTTGGGCGGCCCTTTCAGAAATGGGCACCTAGGCGCGCGTCGATAAGCGCCTAGGCGGGCTCTTCAGAAATATTGTGTGAAGAATTTCATTTCCTATTTCAAAAGGGGAGAGACAAAACACTTAAAACACAAACTAACAAAGATGTAAGACTAGAAAATAAAGCAACAAACGGGATAATAAGAGAAAAAGAAAAGGAAACGGAAAGAAAACATGGGTTGCCTCCCAAGAAGCGCTAGTTTAGAGTCATTAGCTCGACTGAAAGCGAAGAATCACGAAGGGTCTGCGAGGATGAAGGACTCTTTGTCTCTCGGTCCATCCATCCCTAAGTAAGGTTTTAGACGTTGAGCGTTGACCAAGAAAGTATGTCCTTTATCTGTTGTAAGCTCGACAGCGCCGGATGGATAGACATGGGAAATCAAAAATGGGCCCGACCATCGAGACTTAAGCTTCCTGGGGAAGAGTCGGAGTCGAGAGTTGTATAGCAACACCCGCTCTCCCTTGTGGAATTCCCGGGGGAGAATATGTTTGTCATGCCACATTTTGGTCCGCTCCTTATAGAGTTTCGCGTTCTCATAGGCAAGATGACGCCATTCTTCGAGCTCGTTGAGTTGTAGCAAACGTTGTGTACCTACACTTTGAGAGTCAAAATTTAGAAACTTAATGGCCCAATAAGCACGATGCTCGAGTTCAACGGGCAAGTGACATGTTTTTCCAAAAATAAGATGATACGGGGACATGCCAATTGGGGTTTTATAGGCGGTCCGATAAGCCCAAAGAGCATCATCCAATTTAAGGGACCAATCCTTTTTTGATGCGTTGACAGTTTTTTCTAAAATACGCTTAATCTCCCTATTCGATACCTCCACTTGGCCACTAGTTTGTGGGTGGTATGGGGTCGAAATTTTATGCTTCACCCCGTACTTGGTCAATAAAAGTTCAAACTGCTTGTTGCAGAAGTGGGTGCCCCCGTCACTAATGATGGCTCGGGGAGTTCCAAATCGAGTAAAAATATGCCTCTTCAGAAAACGAGTGACAACCCGAGCATCATTAGTAGGCAAGGCCACGGCTTCCACCCATTTGGAGACATAGTCTACCGCAACAAGGATATATTTATTTGAACAAGAACTGGGGAAAGGGCCCATGAAATCCACACCCCATACATCAAACAACTCACACTCTAACATGCTATTTAAGGGCGTTTCATGATGTTTAGAGATGTTCCCCATTCGTTGACAGTGATCACAAGATTTGACATAATGATGTGCATCTTTAACAAGAGTAGGCCAGAAGAAATCTGATTGGAGGATCTTAGCTACCGTTTTGGAAGGCCCAAAATGGCCACCCACCGCCATATCATGACAATGAGATAGGATAGCATGCATGTCCGTTTCGGGTATGCAACGTCGAATTAAGCCATCTGCACAAACTTTGAATAGAAAGGGTTCGTCCCAAAGATATTGCTTCACATCAAATAGAAATTTCTTCTTTTGATGAAAACTGATATCCGGGGGAAGACGGCCCGTAACAATGTAATTGGCAAAGTTAGCATACCAAGGTGAAATTTTGTCAGAAATAGCAAGGAGGTGTTCATCCGGGAATTCCTCACGAATTGGTATCTGATCTAACGGATCATTCACTAGCTCTAATCGTGAGAGGTGATCGGCTACTACATTTTCGGTGCCTTTCTTGTCTTTGATCTCTAAATCAAATTCTTGGAGTAACAAAATCCACCTAAGAAGTCTTGGTTTAGCATATTTCTTGGCAAGCAAATATTTTAAAGCCGATTGATCGGTGTAAACTATCACTTTGTTTAGCACGAGGTAAGAGTGGAATTTATCGAATGCAAAGACTATGGCTAGTAATTCTTTTTCCGTGGTGGCATAATTCAATTGTGCATCGTTAAGAGTTTTACTAGCATAGTAAATGGTTCGAAATACCTTCTCCTTCCTTTGGCCAAGGACCGCTCCAACCGCGGTGTCACTCACATCACACATCAACTCGAATGGTAAGCTCCAATCGGGGGGTGACATGATAAGGGCGGAAACTAAGCGTTCCTTCAAATCAAGAAAGGCCTGCATACAAGAAGAATTGAAATCAAAAGGTGCATCTTTGACAAGCAAATTAGACAACGGTTTCGCAATTTTAGAGAAATTCAAGATGAATCGCCTATAGAAACCGGCATGCCCGAGAAAACTCCGAACAGCTTTTACCGAAGTGGGTGGGGGAAGTTTTTCAATGACCTCAATCTTGGCTTGGTCCACTTCGATCCCTTTTTGAGAGATCTTGTGGCCAAGCACAATCCCCTCCCGGACCATTAAATGACATTTTTCCCAATTCAAAACAAGGTTGGTTTCCTCACAACGTTTAAGCACAACATTTAAATGAGCAAGACAAATATCAAAAGTTGTTCCGAATACAAAAAAGTCATCCATAAAAATTTCAAGGAAATCTTCAACCATATCATGAAAAATAGCCATCATGCATCTTTGAAAAGTGGCCGGGGCATTACATAAGCCAAATGGCATCCTTCTATAAGCAAATGTGCCATAAGGACAAGTGAAAGTGGTTTTCTCTTGGTCCTCGGGATCTATGGCAATTTGATTATAGCCGGAGTAACCATCTAGAAAACAATAGAAATCATGCCCGGCTAATCGTTCAAGCATTTGGTCAATAAAGGGGAGGGGGAAATGATCCTTACGGGTGGCATCATTCAACTTACGGTAATCTATACACACACGCCACCCACTAATTATACGAGTTGGGATTAGCTCATTATTCGTATTCTCAATTACCGTTATCCCCCCTTTCTTAGGCACCACTTGGGTAGGGCTCACCCACGCACTATTAGAAATAGGATAGATTATACCTAAGTCCAGCAGTTTAATCACTTCCTTCTTTACTACCTCTTGGATTTGTGGTTTTGACCTCCTTTGGGGTTGGCGTGTAGGCTTGGTGGAGTCCTTCATAAGTATTTTGTGCATACATATCGCTGGACTAATGCCTTTGATGTCCGCAAGTTTCCACCCAAAAGCCCGTTTGTGAGATCTCAACACCGTCATTAATTGCTCTTCTTGTGATCCTGAAAGAGATGAGGAAATGATCAATGGGAGTGTTTCGTCGTTGTTCAAGTACACATATTTAAGGTGGGAGGGGAGGGGTTTGAGTTCGAGAGAGGGGGGTTCTTCAATAGATGGGCGAGGTGCTCCTAACAATGATCTATCAACTTTGATGAATCCTCCCAAATGAGAGGAAGATTTGTACTCCAAGCTTAGAACCCTTTCCACTAGATCATCTTTCTCCGAGTCCACTTGCATGGACTTCATAAGATCCTGTTCGAGAGAATTTTCAATTGTATTGTCCTGTAAATACTCAACAATCAACTGGTCAAATGTATCAATTCGATAACACGAGTCATGATCAATAGGATGTTTAAGGACTTTGTAAACATCAAAGGTAACTTTGTCATCGCCCACATTCAAGGTAAGCTTACCATTAGCAATGTCAATCACCGCCTTACCCGTGGCTAGGAATGGTCTCCCTAGGATTAATGGTACCTCCACATCTTCTTCCATGTCGAGTACTACGAAATCAATGGGAAAATAAAACTTGTCGACTTGGACAAGAACGTCTTCGATTATCCCCTTGGGCCTCTTGATCGATCGGTCGGCTAGTTGAAGGCTCATTGAGGTCGGCTTGGGATTTCCAAGGCCTAACTTTTTAAATAGTGAGTATGGAAGAAGATTGATGCTGGCCCCCGAGTCACATAACACCTTCTTGAACGATAGGGATCCAATCGTGCACGGGATTGTGAGGCTCCCGGGATCTTGGAGCTTAGTTGGCTATTTATTGAGCAATACGGCGGAGCATTCTTCCGTGGTGAACCCCGAACAAAACTACTCTAAGTAAAGGGTGACGTGCCCCTCGGGAGGGTCAAAAATTCGACAACCCGCTATAGGCAATTTCAATTCAAAGTCCACCGCGGTATCCTCAAAAAGGGCTACAAGTTCGACATTAGAGATAATGGAATCACAAGAATCGAACGCTAAACCCTCCTGAAGAGTAGGACCCTCACTATCAGGGGAAGAAGAGCTCCCTCGTGCTATGAAAAATAGGGGGTTTAATTAACAAGTCCTAAATCTATGTTATCGGAAATGATAGCACACATACAAAACTTTTACACGTCAAAAAGGACTGAGAAATAACCAACAAGGGTTAAGTCGACTTTGACGTCGCGTACCTCTGGGGCAAATCGAGCTGTGGGAGATGAACCCCATCGCCTCGCGCGAGGCATCGTGCGCCGCGGGAAGGCCGCGAGGCCGGAGCCTCGGGGTTGCCACAGGCGCCCCCTCCCCTATTCAATATGCAAGGCTCGAAGCCCTAGGGTAAAAGCCAACGACCCTTTAAAAATTGCTCCATGAGGGCAAAGAGGTCATAGTTTGAATCATTTATAGTAGTGGCGAAAAAATGAGTAATTTCTCACACTACTAGCATAACACAACAAAAGGGGGAGCAAATGCAAAAGATTTTAGAGTTACCTTGGTCACCTTAGCTTTCACCTATTGTTGGCTAAGGGAGAGAAATCCTAGAGAGAGAATTTTTTTTAAGAAAGCATTTTTGAAAAAATGAGGATATGAAGGGGTGTTAGAATGAAAGCTACCAATCCACTTATACTTAGACAAAAGGTAGGTGGGAAGCTTTTATGACCCCTAATCCAGTACAAATTGGATCTGAATGGCACTGCCTAAGCGAAATTCTGCCTATTCTCAGATATACCATTATGTAAATCCGGGAGTGGGGGGCATTATGATGTTCACCAAAAATGTCTAAGGGCATTATAGTAATTAGCATACCCCCATCTCGGGCTGGGACGCCACACGTGGATCAAGTCTGCGGATAATATACTAGTCAAGCCCAAAGGGATGACGACCCTTTGGGAAAATGGGTCATTACGTTATTAAGGCCCTAAAGCTAATTGTGCTATTTTAATAATCTAAGGGCTAAGTAATGGGTATAGTAATAAGTCTGGTGGGCTGCTGCTAAAATTGAGCCCACGACCCATAGCTCACCATCAGTCCTATATATACCTTCAAAGAAGCTGATGGCAATCATTATCTACTCTCTCAGAAAAAATCCATTGGCTACTCTTGAGAGTAATTTTACCATAGAACTACGAATTGACTTGATCCCATTTTTTTGGGTACATAGGCAGCTCGCACAACACCAAGTGCAGTCTATAAATTCATTAACCCCAACCTATTTTGTCCTGAGTTGGATCGGATTCCCTCCCCACGTGGTAAATTATGTGATATATTCTGACTGACGAATTTTACCATCATCACATATAAAACACACCAAAGCGGGTTTTTTAAGATCCTTATACTTTATAAAAGAGTATAGATAGTATAAATAATAATGATGATGAGTTGATGATGGAGCTCCATAAATTACTATAGAAGCTCTATCTGTACTTATCTCTCTTAGTAAATGACAATAATACCAATTTATCAATAAAAAGATAAATATATCTTCAAATAGTCTATTCAGGCTTTTCATTTATCTTTGTCTAATAATAATTAGTTGATAAATGCATAGTATTAGACTACATATTTAAGCAAGCAAAAAGTTATCAACTCAAAATGTGAATGCAATGGGGCTTAAAGAGTTATTATTAATTGATGTAGATAAAATATTGTCTTGGGCTGAGTTAAACAGATGTGCTACGCTGTGGCTAGGCTCAACAAACTTATATCAATTAGGATTTTTAGTGCCCTATGGGAAAGAACATTAAATATATGAGTTTTCTAAGTTTCAAAAATGTGGGGAGGGGGGGGGGGTGGTTTCAAAACTAATAGATTCATGATTTACGATTTCTTGGAATATCTTCTGACTTGAGCGTCGGAGGGTTGACGCCCAAAAAATCCTCAAATTACCTGTATCATTATTTATTTATTGTTATTATTATTATTATTATTATTATTATTATTATTATTTCTGCACTTTTATGTTTCTTAAAATTGTCAATTGTGTGATTGTGCGCGTTGACAATACAGTAAAACCTCTATAAATTAATACTATTGGGACCATAAAAATTTATTAATTTAGAGAGGTATTAATTAATCGATAAATTAATAATTTGTTAGCTTATAGAGTGCATTCGTCATTCAACGAATGTAAATTATATTTACATAAAAATCATTGAATTGTAAAATTATGTATCATATTCACTGAATTAATGTCAAAAATAAATTCATTGTACATAACATTAGTAAGATTTAATAAGTATTGTTCATTGTTTCTTAAAATCAAACAATATATTACGTTGTATAATTTGGCTACAAATAATATTCATTGTATAAAGTGAGTACAACTCACTTACAACTATGAGTTCATTGTACAAGAACCAAACGCAATTCAATGTATGATGGTGTTTAGAGGTCCAGAGTTTATAAGAAATTGTGGCAATCGTCGTTGAAAATAATGTTGAGGATGCAGCTGAAGATGATACGACAACTTTGGAACCAGTTATGCAGAAGGAAGCGCTTATCGCGTCTAAAACTCTCCACAATTTTTTGTTGCAGTTCGAGAACACAACACCGGAATTTTTTAATGCAATAAGAAAAATTAGATATGACCTCGACCTAGAACTAAGTTTTAAGTAAAAGCAAACCACAATAGAATCATATTTTACTAAATTGCTCTAGATATGTTTGTAATTTTGAAGAATTATTAATTTATGATATTAATGGGACCGTGGATTTATATAAGGATCTTTCCAAAATTTATTATCTTATTAATTTATCAAAATCGATGATTTTTTGAACAGGCCCAAGTCGAGATCGGAGAAAATTATTATTTTAGAGAGTTTATTAATTTATTGAATATTAATTTAAAGAGGTTCTACTATATTATAAAATTGTCAGTTATTAGTTTAAAATGTACTTTTTATCTCATTAAATACAAGTTGAGAAATTAGTATATGCTTCTAACTATTTTTCCCCGTTTTTATGTGTAACTTATTTAAACTTTATCATATGACTAAAACATATTGCTGTCAACTGACTACTATAACAAATTATATAGAAATGATAATTATGTGTCTATATAAACCTCAGAAGAAGTAATTTTCATTTCAAGTTTGATTTTCTATTATTTTCGAACTTCACATACTACATGAGTTATATTTTTTACGATATGATAAATTATTCGTTGGAATTTTAGAACAATTCAATCTTTAAACTTATGTTTTTATTATTTAATATGTAATAGAACAGTAAAAAGAATATAATAATTTGTTTTTACACATACAAAATAGTCTTGAAATTCAATTTTGAAGTTTATAATGAATTATATTTTTTACGATATGATAAATTATTCGTTGGAATTTTAGAACAATTCAATCTTTAAATTTATGTTTTTATTATTTAATATGTAATAGAACAGTAAAAAGAATATAATAATTTGTTTTTTCACATACAAAATAGTCTTGAAAATTCAATTTTGAAGTTGATAATGTTTTAGATTCAGTGGGCGTTATTGTCATATTTTAATATAAAATTTTAACTGGGAGTTCCTATAGTAATTTATGAAGTATTAATATTATTCCCCTAAGAATATTAATAAAAGTTATTGTAAGAGAAATTGAGTCTTCTCTATTCATCCTTCAAGAAGAGTATTTACACAAGTTGTAAAGAATACTTAACATGACAAATAATAACTATGAGATATCATTGCCATTGGGTATGCTAGTTTGCCCATAATAAAATATAACATCTCCTTTAATTATGTCAGATCTAATTAAGATGGATTGTATTTAATGGTTTGAGCTCATCGTCTTGTTGCCGAAACTTCCTCTGTCAAATGAATCTTGTCATAGATCTTCCAATCTTGCATTGTTGATAGGCTTGCTGCACGAGTTGGGTTTGATCTTCTAGATTGCCCTAGTTGGGCTGGATTGTCATAGCTAGGCCTATGTCTTCTATCTTGGGCCTTAGCATATTGTTGTAGGTTCATCAACTCGGCTCAATGGTTAATTTCCACTCGCATCAAGAATATTTTCATTTTTACATGAAATCAATGATAAAATAAAAATACTACTGAGAATAAATGAAAACGATCTTGAGTCGAACATCAAGAATGTCACTATGAAATTGATCTAAGATGTCTCCTAATCTACAAACATGCGGCTGATACAAGTTGTTAGGATTGAGGCATCACGAGATGAATTGCTAACTTCCGGAAATCATCAAGAATTAGAGAAGCATGAAAAATGACAATAGAGATTTTAACGTGGTTCAGCAAACTGCCTACAACCACGTGCCAACACAAGATCTCACGTTATTATTTCTCGGAGTCAATCATTAATTACATGTATAAACTCATATGTATAAGGAAAAATCTAATCCAAATGGGAACCACAGACCTATTCTTGATTAGGCAATTAGGGAAAAAAGTCTCAATACAAGTCACTTACCAAATTCAAGCCGAAAGCACATAGGAAACACAATCCTACTCCTTCAAACTTCCAATCCTGCGGTCAAATCTGCATTGACCCATGGGCAAAGCTCTATTGACTCTGTCAAATCCATGTTGAGCGTGGTCAAATTCCCTTTGACCACGGTCAAATAGTCCCAGGATCCATTTTTTGGCTTCTCTCTTAACCTTTTTAACTTGTCTCAATCTTTTGAATCAATCAACCTCCACAAATCCATCAAACCAGAAGAATGTCAATATGATTTGGAAATTTACCTATCGATTAATAACTTGATGTAATCATATAAATTTTAACTTATCAATTTGTATTTAAAGAAAGGAATTGGTCACCCACTGTTTCACAGTAATTATGAACATTATTTCAAACTAATGAAAAGTTGTTATGAAATAAACTCAAATATTATGAAATTGAGAGAATAAAATGAGAGAATTAAGTAGAGAACTCTTTTATTGATATTCTTGTGTGTGTCTTAACAATACAACTTCATGTCCTATTTATAGGCACAAAATAGTTGGTACAATTATTTCAAAAGTTGAATACATAATGGAAAAGATGGATTTACAAGTAGTGGAAGAGCAATGATCATCTACTATAACATAAAGAGGAGGAGAAATGATTATCCATCATATCATGTAGTGGAGGATACATGGACATCCATATAATTATTCATAACACTCCCCCTTGGATGTCCATCACTTAAGAATATGCCTCGTTAAAACCTTACTAGGAAAAACCCAATGGGACAAAAACCTAGTGAAGGAAAAAGAGTACATATCAATACGCAATCAGATGCTGCCTCATTAAAAACCTTACCAGGAAAATCCAGTGGGAAAAACCTTGGTTAAGTGAAAAAGAGTGCGGCGCGTATTATCTCCCCCTCATGACAATATCAGTCAAGATCTTTAAGTCTACGTACTCCAATATTGTAGACTAGTTTTTCAAACGTTGCTATGGGAAGTGCCTTGGTGAACAAATCAGCAAGATTATCACTGGAACGAATTTGTTGAACATTAATATCACCATTCTTCTGAAGATCATGAGTGAAAAAGAACTTTGGTGAAATATATTTTGTTCTATCTCCTTTAATGTACCCTTCTTTCAGTTGTGAGATACATGCGGAATTATCTTCATATAAGATCGTCGGGATCATTTTTCCAGAAGATAAACCACAAGTCCCTCGAATGTGTTGAATCATGGATCTTAACCAAACACATTCTCGACTTGCCTCATGAATAGCCAAGATTTCTGCATGATTAGATGATGTGGCCGATATAGTTTGTTTCATAGATCGCCATGAAATGGTTGTGCCACCACATGTAAATAAATAGCCCGTTTGTGAATGACCATTATGAGGATCAGACATATATCCAGCATCTGCATATCCAACCAATTCGGACTTGGGTACATTGAAAAAAAACAAACCCATATCGAGTGTTCCTCTAAGGTAGCGGAGTACCTGTTTAACCCCATTCCAATGCCTTCGTGTAGGAGAAGAACTATATCTTGCTAATAGATTAACAGCGAATGCTATATCAGGTCGAGTATGACAAGCAAGATACATTAGTGCACCGATTGCACTTAGATATGGTACTTCAGGACCAAGTGGTTCTTCATCACTTTCTTGAGGTCGGAAAGGATCTTTGTTCACATCTAGTGACCTTACGACCATCGGGGTGCTCAATGGATGTGATTTATCCATATAGAATCGTTTTAGCACCTTTGATATATAAGCGTCTTGATATACAAAAATTCCATTCTTTAAATATTCAATTTGCAACCCAAGGCAAAATTTTGTTCTTCCAAGATCTTTCATCTCAAATTCTTTCTTTAAGAAATTAACAGTTTTTGAAATCTCTTCAGGAGTTCCAATGATATTTAAATCGTCAACATAAACTGTAATTATAACAAACTCATTTCCAGATCTTTTCATGAAAATACAAGGACAAATTTGATCATTCTTATATCCTTCCTTCAACAAATATTCACTGAGACGATTATACCACATTCGTCCAGATTGTTTCAGTCCATACAATGACTTACTTAATTTAATTGAATAATGTTCTCGAGAACTTGATTTATATGCTTCAGGCATATTAAATCCTTCAGGGATTTTCATATATATATCATTATCAAGCGAGCCATACAAATAGGCTGTAATAACATCCATTAGACGCAAATCAAGTTTTTCATGCACTGCCAGACTTATTATATAACGAAAAGTAGTTGCATCCACCACAGGAGAATAAGTCTCCTCATAATCTATGCCAGGTCGTTGCGAAAACCCTTGGGCAACAAGACGTGCCTTATATCTTATAATTTCATTTTTCTCATTTCGTTTTCGCACAAATACCTATTTGTATCCTACTGGCTTTACATCTTCAGGTGTACGGACTACAGGTCCAAAAACTTTTCATTTTTCAAGCGAGTTTAACTCTGCCCCCATTGCGTCTTTCCATTTTGGTCAATCATTTCTTTGTCGACATTCATTAACAGACTTTGGTTCTTGATCCTCATTATCATTCATCATATTTAGCGCTACATTATATGCAAATTTATCATCAACGTTGACTTCATTTCGATTCCATCGTTTCCCGTTCATAACATAATCGATTGAGATCTCATTATTTTCACAATTTTCAGGTACCTGGGGTTCTTCTGGAACCGAAATATTAGTTATGACTGGGGACTCTTCTGGAGTTATTTTATCCTCGATTAGACCATCTTGATTCCTAACTCCTTTTCTTTTTCGAGGATGACTATCTTTGGAACCGATAGGTCTACCACGCTTCAGGCGTGCAGTAGATTCATTACTTTGACCTTCAAGGACAACAATTCTTACTGGAGCATTAACAGCTGGTACATGTGACTTAGTCACTTTTTTTTAGGTCAGTAAATGCGTCTGGCAGTTGGTTAGCTAAACCTTGCAAGTGAATTATCTTTTGAACTTCCAGTTCACTTTGTTTTGTTCGAGGATCAAGATGAGATAAAGATAATTCATTCCAACTAATTTTCTTTTCCAGCTGCTTATTTTCTCCCCCTAATGTTGGGAAATCTGATTCATCAAAATGACAATCAGCAAATCGAGCCGTAAATAAATCTCTAGTCAATGGCTCTAGATACTTTATTATCGATGGAGACTCGAATCCAACATATATTCCCAATTTCCTTAGAGGACCCATCTTAGTGCGTTGTGGTGGAGCAATTGGAACATATACCGCACATCCAAAAATTCTTAGATGGGAAATATTTGGTTCCTGACCAAAAACCAAGTGTAATGGGGAGAACTTATGATAACTTGTTGGCCTTATGCGAATAAGTGCTGCTGCATGCAAAATAGCATGTCCCCAACAAGAAATAGGAAGTTTTGATCTCATAAGTAAAGGTCTTGCAATTAACTGCAGACGCTTAATAAACGATTCTGCTAGACCGTTTTGTGTGTGAACATGTGCTACAGGATGTTCAACATCAATTCCAATAGACATACAATAGTCATTGAACGTTTTGGAAGTAAATTCACCCGCATTATCAAGGCGTATGTGCTCGTAGTCTAATCAATTGAGCAAGCAATCTCGCAAACGCCAGGTTGCGAGTTGATAGCAAAGATACATGTGACCACCTTGTTGATGCATCAATTAAAACCATAAAATATCTAAATGGTCCACACGACGGGTGTATTGGTCCACAAATATCACCTTGAATACGTTCCAAAAACGTAAGAGATTCACTTCCTACTTTTGTTGTTGATGGTCGAATAATCAACTTTCCTTGTGAACAAGCAGCACATGAGAACTCATTCGATTGAAGAATCTGCTGGCTTTTCAATGGATGACCACATGAATTCTCAATTATATTTCGCATCATAATTGATCTGGGATGGCCCAACCGGTCATGCCAAATAACAAACTTATTTTGATTTGTAAACTTCTGGTTTACGATAACATGTGTTTCAATAGTAGATATATGCGTGTAGTACAAACCGGAAGACAATGCTGGCAACTTTTCCAATATACATTTGTTACCAGATATTGTATTAGTGATGTAAAGATACTCAATATTGCCATCACTTGTTGTCTCATTATGATATCCATTTCGGCGGGTATCTTTGAAGTAGTAAATTTCTTTGAGACTTAGTAGAATATAAGGCTTCATCAATATAAAATTGTGTTCCTCCGGGTAACAATATATTAGCTCTGCCGGAGCCTTCAATTAATTTTGCACTACCCGATATAGTACTAACATTGGCTTCTTGCATTACTAAATAAGAGAAGTATTTTTTATTCTTTAGAATGGTGTGAGTTGTGGCACTATCAGCGAGACACATATCTTCATTATTGATGTTGTTGCTGATCGAGTAAATACTCATTCTTTATTGAAACATAAAAAGAAATAAATCAATACCAAACAATATTATTTAATATAAGAAACGACAATCATATGAATAAATAGGAAAACAACATGCTTAAATATTTATTTATAAAGTACTAGAATTAAAACTTAGCAAATTTATTTTTGAACACTTCCATCTCCACTCAAGTGATTAATTTTTCCATCAGGATCAGCAAAGAAATCAGCAACATCTAAATGAGTGTCATCAAAATGGCCACGATCAGAATCGCTTTCTTCAAAAACAAAATTTGTTTCTATCTTCTTTCCTTTACCTTTTAACGATTCTTGGTAAACGTCAACAAGATGTTTTGGTGTACGACAGGTACGAGACCAATGACCTTTACCACCACAACGATAGCATAAATTTTCCAAAGATTTGTTATTTTGGTCACCTTCATTTTTCTCTTCATTATTTCTCCACTTCTGGTGGAATGATGTGTTCTTGGGATAACCATCACGATAACCATGACTCTATTCACGTCCACATTCACGATTTCTTTAATGGTTAAAATAGTTATGTGTTGCTACATTCACTTCAGGGAATGTATCCGAACTAGTTGGACGGGACTCATGATTAAAATAATTATATATTGCTCAACACATTCACTTCAGGAAATGGAGTATAGCTATTTGCATCAAGATGAATTTCAACATCTAACACCCAAGAGAAATAATTCTTCCTCGTAATATCAAGAGCCACAAATTTAAATGTTTTCAAGATTCCTCATCAGAGTATAAGAACGATTTAGAGATCAATCAATCAATTTCATAAAATATTTACAACATTATATTGATCCATACAAAATACCAATAGCTAAACAAACCATGAAGCATTACAGTAGCTAATGATAATCATAGGTTTAATAAAAACCACACTGAAATTCACAACTACTGTTCATATTAGCTATATGACATAAAGATAATGATAACATATTTTATTTTCTTTATTATAGTTTTCTTATACTATATTATTAGCTATATTATTTTGCATGGTGATAATTATGCCGTTGTTTTCTGCTGCAACAGATTACTGTGATGTTGTTATTGATGAGATTTTATCTATTTACTTGGGCTTTAGTGTTTAATGCTTTCTATATTTCTTGTTCTTTAATTGTATCAAGGTAAATAAAACCGTTCACCTTTTGTGATTCAATACATCTGGCTGCTGGTGACCTCTAAATGAGCTTCCATGTAATTTTTTTCTTTCATGTTAAGAATTCCACCAACTCGCTATCAAAATTCCTTGGATTGAAACGCCAACAACTTGAGACGGATCGTGTTGATAACGTGTTATGAAATAAACTCAAATATTATGAAATTGAGAGAATAAAATGAGAGAATTAAATAGAGAACTCTTTTATTGATATTCTTGTGTGTGTCTTAACAATACAACTTCATGTCTTATTTATAGGCACAAAATAGTAGGTACAATTATTTCAAAAGTTGAATACATAATGGAAAAGATGGATTTACAAGTAGTGGAAGAGCAATGATCATCCACTATAACATAAAGAGGAGGAGAAATAATTATCCATTATATCATGTAGTGGAGGATACATGGACATCTATATAATTATTCATAACAAAAGTAAACATCTTTCGAATTTATTTAATATATTGTGCATGACAATTGTTCGCGTTAATAAAGTTATTACCATAGTACCTGCCAAATTAGGTTTAATAGGTATCAAATTTGTTTTGAGATTTTTATATTTCAAATAATTACCTACTGAAAAATGAAGAAAGAGTTAAATTACCTTTCCAAAAAAAAGAAGAGAAGAAAGAGTTAGAATTCTATTTTGGAAATACCTCTTTATATTTTCTAAAGCATGACACGGAGCAAAGATTATACAAGAAAGAAATAACAATATTTTTTTACACCTGAGATCATCTCCAACCCACTTTATATTTGGGTTGAAAATGGTATAAATGGGGTATGTTGGCACTCCAACCCACTCCATTTTTAACACCAAATTTGGCAGTTGTGATGTTGGACGTTATATTTAGCGTAAAACTTCACGTTTGCACCAAATTTGGTGCAAGTCCTCATTTTCTTTATTTAGCTGCATTTTAGTTTTTGTATTTTTTTTTTTTTGCAATTTAGTTCTTAAAACTTTATGAAGTTATAATTATGTCCTATAAATGTTATTTTTATTCAATTATAGTATATGATTTCATTTATGGGAGCAATATTATAATGTTCGGGGATAGTGAATAATGTTGCGTCTTTTTTTATTTTGTTTTAGTATTAGTAGTTATTCAACGTATTTTTTAGTTATTCAAATAGTTTGTTTGTTATGTCTTTTTTTATATCAAATAGTAAAGTCCATGTTAATGTATTGTGTAAATTTATAATTAAGTATTTATTATTAAATACTATTAAATAACAAAGTATACTTTAATTATTTTTAAATCATTTCGACTGTTACTAAATGACATAAAAGGTTGTTTAAATAATTTTATGAATTACCAAATAGGTTTAAAATAAGTTTTAATTATTTATTATTATTAAATAATAAAATATATTTTAATTGTGAATTTTATTATTTAACACCAAGAAATAACAAAAAATAAATAAAATTGGATGAATATGGAAAAAAAACTTGAAGTTTGGGTGTTATTTGTGAAATAGAGACAATAGCATAATATAAAATGTAAAAAAGAATATATTAGAGAATATTCTTTTTATTGTTAAAATTAGAGTTATGGGTTGGAGTAAATTTACTGCATAACACTAAAATGGTGCAAAAGTTGCACCATTTTTATGTCAATGGGTTCGAGATGTTCTAAGAAAGTATTGATGGAGTGCTTATTTAGGAGGTTCGAAAATTCCGAATTAATACGAAATGGAGTAATTTAGTAGTAAGTAGCTGGTTTAGGAAAATGCAATAGATAATTAGACTATCCATCTTTCACAATATCTAGTTAAATTTTTGAAAAATAGAGTAATGAGGTACAAAATTCCCACATAATCTATGAGGCACGGATACTCCTAAAATTCACGAAATGCAGTGTCGGATACTCGGAGGACACGGATACGCCTCGGATACGGCTCCGATACGTATCCGACACGCCACGTGGCGTGTCGGTCAATTAAATTAAAAAGAAAATAAAGGGACACGGTGTCGGACACGGCTACACAAGTGTCCGACACGTTTAGGATACGGCGGGGTCATTTTTATTATTTTCAAAACATGGAGGGGCCTAAATTGTAAATATGATCCTTACCTAATTAAAACTTAAAAGGGACAAGAGCAGCAACAGAAAGGAAGAACAAGGAGCAGCTGCAGCGCACAATGTTTATGTGTGTGTATATATATATATATATATGTTTATGTGTATATATATATATAGAATCAATTACAAGAGAGGGGGAAATTCATTTGTAGAATTTTCATCACAGAAATCGCTGGTTTTCTGGAGGCCTGGCACATATATATACATATATATTTATATAGATATAGAGAGAGATTAGAGAGAGAGAGAGATTTAGGTTAACATTTGGTATTCATGGATAAAGTATACAATAAGCTGCAGAATCTGGATGCGTATCTGAAGGTTAATGAATCAGAAAGGCACAGCTGCAGCGCACAATGTTTATGTGTATATATATATATATATATATATAATAATATATGTTTATGTGTGTATATATATAATAATAATATACATAAACGTTTAAATGTTTATGTATATATATATGTTTATGTGTGTATATATATAATAATAATATACATAAACGTTTAAATGTTTATGTATATATATATATATATATATATAATAATAATATATGCATATATATAATATATATTATTAATTATTATATATAGCCGTATCCTTGCCGTATCGCATCTTAAAATTTTTGAAAATCCGTATCCCCGTATCCACGTATCCCCGTATTCGTATCCGTGCAACCTAGCACATAATCTTCCTACCATCCATTGGGGTTGAGTATTTGGACCCTTCATGCTTCCCCCAAATATCTCTCATCCATCCCATCCCCCAATAAACAAGCCCCAAACTCAATCCATAATTTCCCATAACTAAAGAACTCCCACACAATTTAGGGAAAATATATTGTTACTACTCTCAATTTGAATGACTGTGATAATGTCAAATTCATATTGAGACCCACATTATTGTGATGATACTAACCACTTGTATTTAATATCTTTTATGAGCAAATATCTTTCTAAAATTAGAATTGCTAATATCCAATCAATGCACAAAACCCCACTTAAAACAACATTGGCTTTTGAATTCATGACACTAAGTAATGATATAGGAAAAATATCATGAGAAGACATAAAAAAAAATCAAAAAAAAAAAATAAAGAAACCGGAATTATTAACTTATTATATGCCAAAAAAAAAAAAAGAATTATTAACTTATCCATTTTAAATTTCTCAAACCCCATTCATCTCCCTCCTCTCATCTTACCAACAAACAACCCCCAACCTCAAATCTCTTGTTCATTCTTCCTCTCTCCAATTACCCATCCTTATTCAATCATCAAAATCTCAAATACATATTTTTCACATATATATATACAAAATAAAAGAAAGAAAAGAATTTTTTTAAAAAAAAATCTCGTTACCATCTCCAGGAACTCCTTTCTTTCTTTTATTCTCCAATCTTTTGAGCACCAGATTCATCAAATATATTCAATTTTTTTTATTATTATTTCATTCTCAATTCAAAATTTCAAACCATAGCCATATTCTCCAAAATTCAAGAAAATCATCAAATAGACCACAAAAAATTCAAGAATTGTTTTGAATTTACGTTACAAATGAAGCACAACATTGAGAGCAACCCATCAACCCCAGGAAAATTCAAGATGGACAAATCATCATACAACAACAGGCTAAGGCTACATTCTTACATACCAAAGCTTGCTTTTTGGTCCTTAGTTTTTCTGGGCTTACTCTACATATTCTTTTACAAATCACCCCCCGCCCTCTCCGATCTTTCCAGAAGATCCCTCCGAACCAGCTCTTATGGCGGTCCGAATTTCAGCCAAAAAGTCAAAGCCTCAGCCAAAATCACATTAAGAAACGGTAAATCCATTCTAGTCACCGGCGCCGCCGGTTTCGTAGGCAGTCATGTCTCCACCGCCCTCAAACGCCGCGGCGACGGCGTCGTCGGCCTTGATAATTTCAATGACTATTATGACCCTTCCCTTAAACGGGCCCGTCAGGCCCATTTGGAGCGGGCCGGTGTGTACATCGTGGAGGGTGATATAAACGACGTCGTTTTGTTGAAGAAGCTTTTCGATATTGTCCCTTTTACGCATGTCATGCATTTAGCAGCACAAGCTGGTGTACGGTACGCTATGGTGAACCCTGGATCGTATGTGCACAGCAACATTGCGGGCCTTGTTAGTGTTCTTGAGGTTTGCAAGAATGCTAATCCTCAGCCCGCTATCGTATGGGCCTCGAGTAGCTCCGTATACGGATTGAATTCGAATGTTCCGTTTTCTGAGAGGGATAGGACTGATCAGCCTGCTAGTTTGTATGCAGCAACTAAGAAAGCTGGTGAGGAAATTGCACATACTTATAACCATATATACGGGCTTTCCCTTACCGGGTTGCGATTTTTTACGGTTTACGGCCCTTGGGGTAGGCCCGATATGGCATATTTCTTTTTTAGTAGGGATATATTGAAGGGTAAGTCGATTCCGATCTTTGAGGCAGCTAATCATGGCAATGTAGCTAGAGATTTTACCTACATTGAGGATATAGTAAAGGGCTGTTTGGCTGCATTGGACACCTCTAAGAAAAGTACAGGAACGGGTGGAAAGAAGAAGGGCCCGGCCCAATTACGCGTGTATAATTTAGGGAATACGTCTCCTGTGCCCGTTTCTGATCTCGTAAGTATTTTGGAGAAATTGCTTAAGAAAAAGGCGAAGAGATTGGTTATGAAGTTGCCACGAAACGGGGACGTGCAATTTACGCACGCTAATATAAGCTTGGCTCAACAAGAGCTCGGGTATAAGCCCGTAACGGATTTACAAACGGGGTTGAGGAAATTTGTTCAATGGTACCTCAGTTACTATGGTAATGGAAAGAAAAGTTCACAGTGATTATATAATTTGTTTCAATTCATTAATTCTATTCTTGTTAATTACTCGATTATCTTTGTTTTCACATATGTTGATGAATCCATGATGAAGAACCTTATGTAACTATGGTCTCTCATGGGATTTGTAATTGTTGTAGTTTAATCATTGTAGTATAATTTCACGACTGATAGTTTTTGTTTTTTTAGATGGATGGATTTGTATTATCTTGAGTCCAATTGAAATAAAGTAGCATGAGGTAGTTGGGATATTACAATCTTTATGCAGATTTATTAAATGAAGTTGGATTACTTCGGTAGTTGTATAGTTACTGCAGCTGTAAAGTTTAAGAGTATATATTGGTTCTTTTTACCAACTTTTATTGGCTCTCTTATTGTTGAGGTATTATTGTTTTCCTTATTAACTTTTCATGCACCAACTTAGAATAACTCTATGTTACATCTTGTTTTGTAATAAAAGGATCGAACAACTTACATCAAATATTTGATCTTTGATAAAAATAGATATGTTAGTATTGTTCTTTTTGCATAGGTTGTGGACCTTTTACTCTACTATATACACGCACATATATATATTCTGCATACTACACATATATGACATACACATTTATATTTTAAATAAAATGAATATTAGTATATCGTACGCCTGAAAGAAGATTCAGAACCCATGAATCCAAAAAAATCACCATTGCCAATGGCCACATCTGGAGGCACCTATCATCTGCCATGATACCAAGGGACTCAAATTGGACTCATGAATTTCGATTTTCGATAGCTAGCAGGAATTACACCTCCAGATCCTCTAAGTCGTTAACGTGGATCACACTCATTCATGATGTCATGATTTTTTTTTGGACTCGCAATTCCCAAGAGTTGACGAGAATTTCAAGTCCAAAACATGCATATATATAGGTGTCTTTCATGTAGCTCACCCTTTCGATTTGAGTAGAAAGAAACAAAAGAAATAAAAATCAATAGGACCCCTTCGTTTTTCTTGATTCAGTCCATATATCTGTGGCCCTAATTTTCTGTATGTTATGGTGATACTTAAAAGCTCCCAAGAATTTAAATGCAAATACAATTTCAACAATTCGTTCATAATGAGCCTCATTTGAATCTTATAATATAGATAAATGTGATTGTACTAGAATCAAAATTACAAAAGCTCTTAAAATCAAATCGTGATACTGGTTTTATGTTGTTTATTTAAACTTAGGTTGTATTAGAAACATCTTTTATATAACAAATGTTATGAAGTTTACAATAAAAGCTCTCACCCAAACCTAATGAAAAATAATGGTTTTTCAATATCACAAGTTGAATGGAATTAATTAGTAATTTGACAAAATAGAAAAAGTGTAGAATAGTGAATAATATTAATCATATAGTAGACCAATACCCAACTGGATTCAAAAGGGCATGAACTGAACTACTACAAAAGAGTAGTTGTTTGCTAAAAGCGCCCACCGTGGGGCTCGAACCCACGACCACAAGGTTAAGAGCCTTGCGCTCTACCAACTGAGCTAGACGGGCTGTTTATGATGTGTATTCAATTACACTATTAGACTGAAAGCTAAACCTGCATCATACTTTCTTTCTACTAAGCAATTACATAGGTTTTTTTTAGAAGCTCCTTAAATTAGAACTCTCGGAAAATATTATAATTTTTATTATGCTCAGTGGGAACAATTATAACTATCTATAGTGGAGTTTATTTATTGTGGAGTCTATATGAAACCCATCATACATGAATAATTACAATTATACCGAGATTTTTCTGAGAATCTCAAGCGCATGCATTACAAAAACTTTCTTCATAAAATAGATGTGACTTCAATAGTTACAACTGTTATAAAACGACCAAGTCAAGTCCAATTATAACATCAAAATGCCAACAGCAACAAAAAGAGGACTAACACTTTTGCTTATACATGTCATATACCCTAACCTTAAAAAGAAAAGAAACAATACTCTTTATGATTTGTTGGCCTCTAGAAAACCTTGGGGAGTCTACTACTCCACTCAGATTCTGGGACATTAATTGTGTGGATTCAGCCTGGAAGTTCCCTCCATTCTACTCACATTCCTTTCAGTTTTTCCCTGGTCTGAAATAAATGTAACAGCCAAAGTTAGATATAAATTCTGATTGCTCTAAGATGAAATAAAATAAAAGTCCCAATAAAAAGTAGGAAATCAAGCCATTTTTAGGCAATCTGGATTTTCTATTGCAAATGGTGTTGCATCTCCTATTGCATTCACCTCCATACATGACAAGTGTACAAAATTCAAATCACTTGTATATTTAATGAAAAATTTTATACACTTGTCATGCATAGAATAAATGCAATAGGAGATGTAACACCATTTTGCAATATCTAAATAAGGGCTGCGAATCACAACACAACTATCTAGGAAAATTGCACTTTTGGTCTCATAGAACATCGCGTTTTGTAATTTTGGTCCCCTTCGATATAAATTGCAGCATAAGTCCCACAAGACTCAGAAAGTTGCACTTTTAACTCATCAATTTCTTTTGACAGAAAAAAAAGAGTGGTTTGCACGCGTCATTAATTTTATTTTATTTTTGGAGATAACAGCCGCGTGCACCCCACTCTTTTTTTTCATCCATTTTTTAACGGTTTGGACCAAAAATGCAACTTTTCAAGTCCAATTTGAATAAATTTGCAGTTTTGTATCCAATGGGGCCAAAATTGCAAAATACGATATCTATGAGACCAAAAGTACAATCTTCCCAACTATCCATATAATGGGTTTCCTATGGGTCAATGGTTTACATGGATTCGCTACGAATCAATCATATGATTGAGAGACATGATAAAATATTATATAATATGTTTCAATTAAAACGAATAATATTCTCAAAGAATCTTATGATAGTAGTCGCTAATACCTTTTCAAAAACTTCCTTCTTGTACCGGTATCCCTGAATGACGACGACAACAACAACATAGAAATTAATCAGGAAACCATGAATTATTAAAATATGTTTTCAATTCATATTGGGAAATTAAGAAAATGATAGAACTTAGAATATAAGTACTTATAATTATTGTGACAAACCTTGTTAGTTCCATAGATAGAATCACAGTATGTGAAAACAGATGCAAAGTTGCTGTGGCTTTTGCCTCCAACATAGTGATGGTAATCATGGAAATGTGATCCTCCATAGAATGGAATGTACTTCAACGGACTCCATGGAAAGTCATACCTAAATAACAACAAAACAAACATTTTGCAAAAGCCACTTAGGACTATTTCTTCCCAATTAAGAACAAAATATTGATGAAAAGATTACATCAACATGTGAAAAAATAATGTTAGTAGTAAGATGTGAAGTAATAATATTAAAGTCATTATTTTTTTATGAAAAGTTTTATGTATTAACCGCGAGAATTCTTATTTTAACTACAATGATGAATTGTACGTGATTAACAGTAACATGAGTTGTGTATAAGTTGTCAGTACTAACAATTAATTAGTGAATTGAGTAATTATCATATTGACACTAGTGACATAAGTTTAGAATTAGCTCTATGGCAACAACAGCTCTCGCAATCATTTTGTAACTAAATTTGCATAGTATATCACTAATTGTCAACTTTCATATATCACTCACAATTCATATCTAATTATAAATATTCATATCACAGTTAAATATGTAAAAATCATTTTATGTCAAAACAACAGTTGTTGACACGTATATTATTAGTGAGCAATTGAGCACTTTAGCATATTATTTAACATTTTATCACTAATTTTTTTTTTTTTTCTAGAATAGAAGTGTAATGTCCGTTAACTAAAGAATATATAGGGACCGTCTTAAGTCTTAATTAACAGCTTGGGACTCGAGTTTTGGAGCAATTGTAACCCTTTATGTGATGAAATCATCATGATATTGTGAATTCATAATAGATGAATGGTGGTAATTATACCGAAACTTGTACATTTATTGATAAGAAAGTTAATAAATAGATTATGTGCATGATCATACCCACTATGAGTCTCAATGGCTTCCATTTGCCTGAGAATAAACCAGAGCCAGAAGGTGATCATATGTCCGGGAACAATAACTGGGCCAAGAAATGAGGCTAAGCCCAATATTATAATTTCAGCCCAATGTGCGTAAGGGGCTGCAAACCCAATTGGAGCTGTGTATTCATGGTGGACTTTGTGAATATTTTCATAACCCCATTTGCAATGGAGCAATCTGTGTAGCCAATAATTAGCATAATCCTCAATAACGAAATATACCAATATCTGACAGAACATCTCCCACCCTGACGGCAATGGCAAACTTGTTCTTATTCCAATAATCTGCAACCATAACAATAATAAGACTCATTTATAAGTTTAAGCCAAAAATATATAATTGGAACTATATATATATATATATATATATAGATTTATAGTAGGCATGTAGCTAGAAATATTGTACATTAAATAATATCAAAGGTGTTGTTTCATTATGAGATGATGTGCAATGTTTTTTCATCTAAAGAGAGAATGAACCTTTTGGGCGAATGAAAAAAAAAATGGGACATATTATTCAAATTGAATTTGATCACAGTCGACTAATTACAAGGTCAGGTCATTATGTGAGTAGCTTGAGTTTGATCAGAACTAATCAAGACTAGAAAGTATTAGAGAATTATAATTAAAAAAAAAAAAAAGGACCAAGCTAATAGAACATTAAGTAATTAATAATAATTTGAATAAACTATGATCCGAATTTTATGATGAAGCTAGCAATGAATATGCAGCAGGCATTCATTAAATTAAAATTTCATTTTCAATTACATAAACGTAGAAAACTATAGATGCAGAAAATGCCGTAGAATTTTAGTGGTGAAAATACTAACATAAATATTAAATATTTTCCTCCTCACTTCAAATAATTTGATCATGTGCTTTGCATTTTATCTTTTTTTCAATTTCATTTTTCTTGCTAAATTAAATTCATAGCACTAATTTTCTAGAACCATGCCATTCTTCAACCATAACCAAATCTCGGGCAAAATTCTAATTTTAGTCTCATAGGATCTCCCTATTTTAGTTTTAGTCTCATACTTTATGGAATTCTGAAAAATGTCCCAATAATTTGAAAAACTTGTAATGTTAGTCATTTTTTAAACAACATTTGTCCCATACTTTATTTTACATTTTAAAATTGCATTTTGCCCCATTAACTGTACAAGTTGTATTAAACATCCCCTAAAGATATCATTCATTCACTTACCCCCTAAACATATTTTTATTTCACTTAATTTTTCAGGGGGTAAGTGCATATTAATATTTGTTTAGGGGGGTGTTTAATACATATCGTAGAGTTCAGTGGGCAAAATGCAAATAAAATATGGGACTAACGTTGTTTAAAAAAAAACTAACATTACAGCACTAAAACTAGAATGCGAGATCTTATGAGATTAAAATTAGAATTTTGCCCCAAAACTCACAAAAATCCAACTTTATCGTTAACCCGGAAAGAACCCAGAGAAATGCATGATCAAATTCTTGATCATGTATTTTTTTCAAATAAAAGTTCTTTAAAATTCCAAAAAACAAAAAGCTTAAACTCTAATCGATGTATCTGAAAATAAATAAATATACCTGAATGAGAGGGTAAGAAAAAATTTGGAGAGGGCCAACAGCGAAAACAAACGTCAAAATGACCTTTCTATAGCAATCTATTATATCTGACATCGAGTTCTTGATTTTGGGCTGAATCTTGAACTCGTCGATCTTCTTCGAACGCATGAGCTCCACGATCACGTACGGCAATGGCAGCACCGTATAGAAAATGAACAAGAAGAATGTGTTGTGGCAATACAGAACGTAATCCGATTTTCGGGCCGAGTAATTAAACCATAATGCCTCACCAAACGTCAGGTTTCTTCCCACGGATATCTCAGCCTCTTGTAGGGTTTGATATGGCAACATGATTCTTGTTAATTTCTGTTTTGTATCTCTCTCTCTCTCTCTATATATATATATATATATATATTTATTTATAGATATGTGGGGGAATATATGGAATATAGAGAGAGAGAGAAAGGAGAAGTAGAATGGAGTGTTTTTTCTTTATGTATGAGAAGCAGTTGCAGAAGAAGGATGAGCTGAAGATGAAGAAAAACAAGAATTGGAGAAAGTGGTAAATTGTATTATTGTTTATTTAATTTGTGGTTAAGCGAATAAAATGGAGGTTCCCTTTATAATATTCATTAAGTCTTCCGTATAAATTGGACGACTAGATTGTGAAATTTTGATCGATGTAGTAAAAAGTTTGTGGCGATATATTAATATATGGGGCAAAATCGTTTTTTTTTTTTAAAGCGATTGTATTAACATCAAAAGACATTACACCAACCTCCAGGCATACCTGGTGTCAAAACCTATACACTACCAAACCTACTCTGTATAGTATCCCTAATTTCAATCCTTTTTTTTTTTTTACGCTTCATGTTATACGCACAAATACATAATAAATGTATATATGAGTGGTTAGAATGTGAAGAGAAAAATCTCAAAAAAAAAAATTCACATTACATAATTTTCTCTCATCACATCCTAATCGCTCGTATATACACTTGTCATGTATTTGTGCATGTAACAGGAAGTGTATAGTGTAACAGAAGATTTGAATTGCCCTAACTCTATCCACAATCTTGTTGACAGGGTTACACTCTATAGTAAATAAACAACTATTTCTTTCTAACCACACAGTATGCTACGCTGGAAAAAGAGCTTTTTTGTTTTTACAACTTTACTCAGATTTACAATTACTTATACGTGCCAACTTGACATTGTCATTCCAATTGTTCATTTTGAAAGTCCTAACTTTTGCCAGCTCTTGATCATAAGTGAACTCATGCCTGTATAGCAAATGGTCTCTACTTTCCTCCACTTTTAAAAAAAATCACATGTGACATTCTCAATATTTTTCGATTTTGCAATTCTATCCTTAGTTTTCATTTTGTCTAGAATAGCAAGCGACAAGATAATTCGGTGTCTAGCCAATGGACCCTTTCTCCACACTAATTTATACTAGTGTTCCATGACTGAAAGTGTTATGTGCCCAGTCAGTCATCTGTTGGCTTGATATTAACACTATATCAGTCTTATCATTTAGATTATATCAAACCTATTACGGAATGCTTCTTTATTGTCGACTACTCGAGGAGTATAGATAAAGATCTCATGGGTTACATATGGTTAGGGGAGCGGTCGGGATACCTATGGAATGCTCTCAAAGACCCTGATCCTAAATATATGTTCCAGGTCATAGACGCTGTGAGATGTGTGATATCACTGGCCTCGCCAAGACTTGTTCATGCATGTAACCTCTCCCAAGAGGTCGACGTGTTCCATTGTCGATAGCTTGTATGGCAATACATGTATGAAGATTCATACTTTGGTATGGAATTGAACGGCCCCACAAGGATTCCTCGTTGGTGCTGTCGAACTTGGAGTCCTTCGGCTTTCGTAGTGTGAGATAATCCTTAGACATGAGATGTCATTGGAAAGGGTACTACCCACTCTACTTTGATATGCACGTGCACTCCAGGAGAGTCATACGGCTTGTATGTTGAGGTATAGTCTGGTAGTACAGCGGAACAAGTGACAATCACAGGGGATTCATCCAAGGTCATAAGAACCCAGTATTTCCTATACTTTGAGTGAAGCTGAATGATCGAGAAGTCTCTGGCCAGATCATTGTCTTATAAGAAGGATTGGTGATCCCTGCTTAGAAGACTGGATCATTAGTCGAACTAACATAGTCATAGTTTCTGAGACTGTTAGGGTTTCGACCGTCGCCAAGCCCTAGGTCTTAGACGAAAAAAAGATGGAGGGATTCGACTCACACAAAAATCGAAATCTGGATAGGTTTGCATTTTTCATCGTTAACATCTAGGAAGTCGTGGCGACGTTGCTAGACATCGAACCACGACCAATAGGTGCATTGGGTTAATTGGTGAAATTAATCCAAGGTCTAGTTAATTATTATGAATAATTAATCTAGCCTATGGAAGGACTTATTGCTAGCTTGTTAATGAGCCTAAGGGATGACACAATACTTAGTGTAGTACCTATTGGCTAGTCAATTCTTTGTGAATTAATGGAGAGATTAATTAATTGAAATTAATTAATTGGGAAAAGGAATAAATTAATTAAATGGTCTTAATTAATAAAAGTTTTATAATTTAATATTGAAATGTTAAATTGGGAAAGACTAGTTAATTAATTAGCGATCTAATTAATTAATATGTGAAAGAGAAAATAAATATATATGATTATACATGTATGGACGTGTATTTGGATAGATATGGTGGAAAGATTTTATCTTGTTCACCAAATCTATGTATATATATATATTTAATATATATATATATATCTTGTAAATATATTTGGTAGAATCTATTCTAATTAATTAGTTAACTAATTGATATGGAAAGATCTTATAAATATATTAGGATAGATATTATGAATATGGTAAGATCTATTTATTTAATTGGTTGATTAATTATATGGAAGGATCTTATTTGGATAGATCTCATATATTTTGGAAGGATCTCAAATATATAGAAAGATCTTGTTGATTAGTTAATAGATCTAATTAACTAAGGAAGAGAATTTGAAAAGGAAAAAATATATATTATGTTATGTAATATATATATATATATATATATATATACACACACGATTTGCCGTGTATAGATAAAAAGCATGAGCTTTTTATTTGTACCATATATATATATAATATTATATTATTAATAAGCATGTGCCTATTAATGAATGATAGATATAACAATATATGTATATATATTCATACACGCCTAATGAGCCGTGTATGTGATGGCATGTGTGCCGTGTGGCACACTAACATCTATATATATATTATTAAATTGTAATATGTCAAGGCAATTCACTTCATACAAACTAAGTTTTGTGTGATTATTTCTCCATCTTTTTTCTTTCACCTCTTTCATAAATACTTTTTCAACTCATGTGTTGAGTATAAAGAACACCAAAATATATTCCTAACCATTCTCACAAGCCAATATTCAATATTCTCCTTGCTAGCACTGGAAGAGATAGTCGAGGGTACGAGCTATGATGTTGATAAACTTAGAGGTGCAACACTTGGAGCGCTAGAGCAAATCCAATCCAAAGAGGTGTAGCAGGGAGTTGCTTAAAAAGATGTTGCTGCTTTTTGGTTTTCAAAAGGTAAACACGAGAAAACTTATCTATAGGATAGTTTTGAATCCGATGAAACCATGTTTGCCTAGCCCTAATTTCGGGGATGAAGCTTTAATTTTTAAATTTATACCCTCTGCTGCGTCAGCTTTCCCGGGGGTTCATACCGAGATCTCAACAATGGTATCAGAGCCAAGGTTTTGACATGGCTCGGATTTTTTGTATATGTTTATGTGCTTTAAATTTTGTTTTATCGCATGTAAAATGGATTCGGTTTTCTGATTTTATTTTTGAACCGATTAAAATTGTTTAAATCTGAAAAATGAATTTTTTCGAAATCTGAGAAATTGCGTTTTTTATGAAACTTAGATTGCTACATTTTTTATGCCATGAAATTGCATGAGGGTTCATGCGCCATTATTCACCGAGAGACGACAAAAATGGGCTTGAGCCTGCACCCATAACTGTCGGCTCACAGGACTGCGTACGGGGTGGTCTCTGTTGCAACCTCACGTGCTAACAGCAGAGGAGCTGTGTGAGTGAGGGTCGCGGACAGCGACCTGCTGTTGAGCAGCCGCTGTGGGCGGGGCTGCCACTACCGCGCACGGCGACGCAATTTCTGGGGCAACGCGGCTGCTGCCCCGTTAAATCAGAAACAGACCACCGTGTCGATGGCGGACCGCTAGGGTAGGAACCCTAAGGTTTTTTCGAATTTTGGTAAATTGCAATTTGGCTCTTTGAGGTTATTTTGTAATTTTATATTTTGGGTTTAAAATGCAATTGAATATATTTTTGGGCTTAGGCTTAAAAATGGACTTTTCAAAAATATGGGTTTTTATTTATATTTTGAAAGGACGAAATAAAATTGGTATTTTATTGACTTTCAAAATTAGAATAAAATTGAATTTTTAAATTGGCCTCTTTTTGAAGAAATGGATTTCTTCATGTTTTTTCAAAATATGGATTCTCATTTAAATTTTGAAAGGACGAAATAAAATTGGTATTTTATTGACTTTCGATATTAAAATGAAATTGAGATTTTTAAAATTTGGGGCCTTTATGATTAAGTGAAGAAGTGGACTTCTTCATGGAATTTCAAAGAATATGAGTTTTATTTGAATTCCAAGTATGAGATAAAATTGATATTTATAGACTTTGAAAATTGAATAAAATAAATAATTTTTGAAATTGGGATTTTTCGGATTATATGAAAAAGTGAACTTTTTCATTGTTTTTCAAAATGTGCATTTATTATTTAGTTCTCGGAAAATTAATATGATATTAATTGATTCCTAGAATAGAATAATATTAGAATTTTGGAAATTGAATTAATTTTTGGATTAATGGAGAATTATGATTATCCATGGGATTTTCTAAAATTTGTTTTTTAAAAATAATTAATTGGTCCACTAATTGAATTAGATTATCCTTAATTAAAGCCGGTAAATTTATGTTTATGAAAGCATGATGTGAGCATGTATTATGTGATTATGTGGTGATCCCGGTCGAGCCATAGACTGGTCATTTTTTAATTTGAGGCCTACGTGCCATATATTCATTTTATGTACATGAGAGGGTGAGGTTTCTTTTTCTATTGTATTGTTGTAATTTGAAGACGATGATGGAAATTTTCAAGCTCGAGGAGCTGTGAAGACCTTAGTATAGGGTCCAGGTCCTTAGATTAGATTAGTCGACACCTTGATGGCTTGGGGTGTTTTTAGGATTAGCTTGACTAGGATCACATTTACCACTTTATGTATAGCATGCTTGTTGTTATTTATCGTTAGTATCTTATATATGGTATGTTGTGTTGCATGATCACCTAAGAAAGATAAATAACTAGATATAGTGAGACCTTGTATGTGAAAAACCCCATATCCATATTAAGTCCCTAAATGGATAAATCGGAGGCCCGGAAGCCCCTTGATTAGTTCAAGTGTCTTCCATCATTAGATATGAGAGGAAATAGAGCGGCTTGTCATCATTGTCTCACGAGTCGTGGAATGGTGGCAAGTTAAGTGTACTAATCTCACAACTAGGCCTTCTACTATGACAGACGATCATACTAGAAGTGCACACGGGTCTCAATTTTGCTAAGGAGTCGTCCATGAGTCGTGGGTCCACCTGGCTACTGTTATTGCGTGAGAATTTGATGGGTCGGACTTAAATGTAGACTAGTGTACGATTGCATCGTGTTCTCGGGACGTACATGAAATGTCAGGCAAACATCTCGAGAACCACCTAGATGTGGATAGGGCCATCGTGCCTGATCAAATGTTACCACCACTGTCTCACGAGTCATGGAATGAGGTTGGGACATTAGACGCTCGAGCCCACTGGAAATTGTTGCATTTCCCATCTTTCTGTCTGTGGATCGAAAAGCAGTGGGAGCACACGTGAAGTTAAAATTTTCATAATTTCATATGGATATAATCTATGATTGAATGCTAATGTTTTTCCATTTTCGCAAAGTAACAGTCAAACGGCTAAAACTCACTCTCCATAATCCTTGAAACTAATAAGCTAAATGGCCCGAACTTCCCTGACTGGTATCGCAACCTTATGATTGTGCTGCAATCGGAAAGTCTTGACTATGTCTTAACTCAGCCTATTGAGCTTGCACTTGAGACAAGTGCTCCAAGGGCTGCTCGTGATGCGCATGAGAAATGGCACAAAGATGATATCTATATGCGTTGTCTCATTCTGGCCTCCATGATTAATGAGTTGCAGAGGCAGTCTGAGACTGTGGAACACGCATCAGAAATCGTTGCTACACTGGAAAAGTTGTATGGCGTTAAGACATGCCGTGAGAAGTTTGCCGTGTCTCGCGAGTTATTCAGAGCTCATATGACTAAAGGAACACCGGTCACCGACCATGTGTTGAGAATGATTGCCTTGGTAAACAAACTCAACGATGTGGAGGTGCCAATAAATCCTGACTTAGCTATTGATTTAGTAATTCAATCACTATTTCCTGCCTACGATCAGTTCGTAATGAATTTCAACATGAACCAATTGGTTGCCACTCTTCCTGAGTTAGCAGACATGTTGCACACTGCTGAGGCAAAGGTCAAGAAGGCTAAACCCGTGCTGCTTGCTGACACTTCTTCATCTCCCACTATTGGTAAGAAGAATAACAAGTGGAGGAAGAATAACAAGTGGAGGAAGAAGAAGAAGAAGAAGAAGAAGAAGAAGAAGAAGAAGAAAGGCAAAAAACTGCAAGCAAAGGACGGTATCAAGAAAGTCAAAGGGAAAAATGGGAAATGTTTTAACTGCAAGAAAAAGGGACACTGGAAAGATCAATGCCCTGAGCCTCCTCATGAACGCACTAAAGGTACATTTGTTGTAATGTTAACTTGGTAGTTAACTATGCTTCTTAAGTGTTATGACACTGTTAAGGTACTCACTTATGCAATGGATTGCAGATGGTGGGAAAAAGTAGGGAACAAAGAAATGACGTCGTAGTCTTGAAGATACCAGGAGGCATTTTTCGCGGCTAAGGCTGAAGGACAAGAAATCATTTATTTGTCGTTTTTTTTTTAATTATGAGACAATGTTTTGAAGAATATTTTTTATCAAGTTTTTGAATTAATGTTATGAACCATGTTTTACTCCACCTTGGTTTATGGGTGGAGATTTGATGTTTTTTTAAAATACTTTTTATTATTATTTATGGTTCTGCAATTAGTTCTTATGCTATCTTCACAACATTTGACTCATATGGCACAACAAATGTGTACATTGATCTAGCTGGCAAGGTAATAACCTAGGCGAGCATATTAATCTATTAGACATAGAATAATGAGTGTGACCCCAAAATGGTCGCATTAGATGTGACATAAAAACCACACACATCAAGGATGTGAAAGATATTGCTTGTGTCAAGCAAACAGTGGGAGGAATAGAGGATTATAGATCCTCTTGTCTTGTGTTTACAAGTATCCTCGTGTTCGTTACACCTTGGAACGAAATGGATTATTTCATAATATCCTACCTTCCAGGTGAAGGAGTTCTTTTATGAAAGAATGGGGATAGTAATGAAAACAAGGGACTCGATAAACATAAACACCACTGGCAGTTAAAATGAATAGACTTGTTAACCTATAAACCTATGAACATAAGTTCCATACGCTTCGAGACGAAAATTCTGACGGTGAGTATGACGAAAGTCAAGAAAACTTGACAAGTAGTGGAAGCCAGCCTACATCGTAAGTGCTTCAAAGATCGATCTACTGATTGAATCTTTTCTGAACATAGGTTCTAAAGGTTAATAGGTATACAACTGGCTTGTTAGTATCATATGTTGGTGACATTACATGAGTAACGTACATGTGATCATCATCTCAATTTTTCAAAATGGACTTGAAAAGGTAAAGGCGCCCCAATTGCACTAGATAGCAATATGTGCGGGCCATCGGGTTGCCAAAATCCTTTTCTATCCAAACGCATAGATAATATGTTGACTAAGCTCAATATGGAAGAATTAAAAGGTAATTATTTCTGTAAAGCATAACCAAAAAGTACATGCAATTCTATGAGTTAAAATTGGTGATGACTGATACGTCTCATGTATATAGTCGAACCCCAATTTGATCCAATGGATTGGATTGGTGTTGTTCATTAGATAACAACATGGAAAAATTGGAACTAGAAGCTCTAGTCTTAAGACATGAACTTAAGTGATGATCGAGGATTTGTTTTATGCCAAATGGAAAAGGTAAAGGTTGAGGACGTCTCTTAAAAAGAGACAAAGGCTAACTGACACGCGAAATCCTAGCAAGTATACTAGGTCGTGCAAAGTAATAAAGTGGACTATTTAGCCCGGGGTGTATCGTCTCCACAGGGACAATTGGATTCAATGCTCGTAATTGCTATATTACCTATTTCTAAGCTAAATCAATTTATAAGATGATAAGTGTTTATACTATGAAAATAACTAAAGATAACTAAAATGATTATCAAGGTAATAAATCAAATGGGAAGAGGTGATTGGGTTATGATCCTACTATGTTCTATTCTATGTTCATGAACTCTCAATTATCCGGATTTTTAGAACGCTCTTGTTATGGAGAAACCCCCTAATGTATTTATTATTCAATCTCTTGAAATAACAAGCCTATACTAGTTAACAACTTCCTATATCTCTATAGTGAAGATTGAATTAACTAACATGCATTTAGATTCGAAGGAATTCCTTGTTTACGAAGATCCTACATTCAATCGGGTCATCTTATCACAAAAAGCCACACAACGCAATCGATTCTATCTCTAGTCAATTGTTACGTTATGATTTTTGATTTTCGATCTCCCTTTATCTATCTCCTCTCGGTCTCAAGACAAAGCATTTTATCAAACACATGGTGATCAAGCATATGCAAGCATTAAGCATAAAATCAAACATGTAACAAGAATGTAATAAATCCGGAAAGTAATCATTCATTAAACACAAAACATCACAAAGTATTCACATAACCCAACCACAAAGATGCTTAGCTCATACTTACAATAACAAATGATTCAACAATTCTATAAGACATAGTTGATAACTAATCAAAGAGAAAGAGTTGAATTACTCCCTATTGCAAAGTGTGAATCCAAGTTTTGATGATGAAATTGATGATGATTAGGATGATGAGGATGAGGATGATGATCCTCTTCAAGCTTCCTTGGGTGGTGGCTGATATGTAAGGAGTCTAGGGTGTGTTTAGGGCATATCTTTCGTCCAAATGACCTGATGGTCTATTTATAGGCCAAGTCCGCTGCTTTGAACGTCGCGGCATTGATGGTTGAACGCCGCAGTGATCAACATTCTGCCTCCGAACGCCGCGGCGTTGGTGATGAACGTCGCGGCGTTCCCCTACTGCTCCGTACAGTTTTGGTAAAATATGCATAACTTTCTCTACCGATGTCGGATTGAGGTGATTCAAATTGCTACGCGAAGCTAAGACAACGGTCTACAAAACAAAACAAAATCTATACCAATCAAAGCATTATGAGGGATAAAAAGTGATCAAATTAACGATCAAATCATATTAAAATGGAGCATAAAATGCTGTAAAATGTGAAGTTATCAACTACCCCCCAAATAGGCTATGATCGTCTCGATCAATAAATGGCGAACAAGTATTCATAAGTTCAGATTTTACAACTTAGTTAGGGATCTTGAAAGGTTTTATGTCTCAATAATCAAGTACGTACACGAATTAAATCCTCGAAAATGATTATGACAAGTTACACTTTACCTAGAACACTCAACAATTTGAAAGCCTCCAAAACATCTTCGATTCCATCTCAAAATCATGAACTCCATATCCATTTTTATGTCAAGAGCACACTTTAAATAAGATTATGCAAACTCATTAGATAATAAAAACATTAAAACACTTCAAAACTTGTTAACCTATCGGTGTGCATGAAATGTGAAAGTCAAGATCAAAAGGTCTTTTTGGCTTGTAACGTAAGGCTAGGTAATGGCTTGGACGGGAATATATGGATAAGGTGACTAAACTTAAGAAAGCATACAACTCAATATCATTGAGCTAAACACTCACTTATCAACCGAACAAATCTCTACATCTTGTCACTTATCACTTTTAAATTTCTTTTTTTTCTTTTCTTTTCAAGCTCACAACTCCCAAACTTGTTTCTTTTGATACCGGGGGCGTAATGATTCCAAATCCAATCAATTCACATTGAAGCTCAGTTCGTAGCCAAGTCGAGAGAGAGCTCACATAATATATTTTTCGGTAACTTCCAATCTCTCGACTCTTTAGCCAACTTACAACATTTCTTTTTCCTCTCTTTATTTCACATAAACTCAAGACCTCAAAATTTCTCAAAATCATCAAGAACAAACACACCTTTTAACCCATTAATCCATGAGATTCGACACCCAAAACAAAGCATAAACCCAAATTAAAGCCAAATGATATGAAGTTATATGCTCTCTTACTTGGGAAATACTTTGTTTTTCTTTCTTTTAGGCTAAAGGGTGGTTGGTATGGCTTATGTAAGAAAAGCGAATGGCGGTTTTTAGTGTGCTTAGCACACTCCATTTTTATCAATACAGCTCAAAATAAGGTCTAGAGATTATGTAGTATCGTGAAGACCAATTGTAAGGTTAAAGAAAATGAAAGATGGCCTAAATCATTTCATGACTTCGCACACTCAACACACATTTCAAAGTTGACAAAATTGAAAGTTCAATGCTTTAAATCCTCAACAATTCACATAAGCATGGCTAAAGAGGCTTTCACATTACGACAAATGATTTCTTCTTAGATAAAGTAGAGACATTCAAACGAATCATGCTCCAAGCAAAAGTATAACAAATCATGAAAATGAAATCATTGATTATCATAGTTTTCTAATCCCAAATCAAGCATGAAACTTAACAAATGAGTACAAGCTACACCAAATCACCACATCACAATAAAATTAGGACGTCTACCCCACCCCCCAACTAATCTAGCACATTGTCCCCAATGAGCAGACATACATATGTAAAGTAAGGGAAAGAAAGACGTCCCTGATGGTTGAAGCTAAGTGATGTCCAAAAAGCGAAAGAGCGACAAGGCGAAAAGTCTGACAATAAAGCCTAGCCATCTGTGAAGTTAGAAAAATAAGAAGAGACAAAAAGCAGCATCAAAACAACTTAGAACACTTAAAAGAAAAGAAACAAAAATAATAATAATAACGGAAATGAAAGAAAGCATGTAAAACGAGGGTTGCCTCCCACGAAGCGCTTCTTTAAAGTCGGTAGCTCGACTCCTTTTATGCTCTTAACCAACACCATTAGGGTCAGGGTCAGGATTCCCCTTCATGGGTGTTGTTGACCAAGTCATCGTGCAACCACTTTCCTTGAACGATCTTTGAACTCCTCTAATAGAATCAACTTGAGAAACACCATTAGTTGAAGAAGACGGTTTAAAGGCATTGAAAACATTAAAGCTTACCGTTTCTTCCCCAACCGAAAATGTGAGCCTACCACGCTTGACATCAATAATGGCTTCAGATGTAGCTAGGAAAGGTCGACCTAGTATGATAGGCATTTCCACGTCTTCCTCCATGTCTAAGACTATGAAATCCACCGGGAAGATGAACTTATCAACTTTTACGAGGACATCCTCTATAATCCCTCTTGGATACTTTATGGATCGGTCAGCTAATTCGAGTGAAATGGTGGTGGGCTTTAGCTCTCCAAATCCTAATTTCCTGAAAAGTGAGAATGGAAGTAAGTTAATGCTCGCTCCCAAATCGCATAGAACTTTAGGAAAATTGATAGAACCAATTTGAAAAGGAAGTGTAAAACTCCCTGGATCTTTAAGCTTAGGGGGAAGTTTATTCTGAAGTATCGCGGAACATTCCTCGGTGAGTGCAACGGTTGCATGTTCTTCAAGCTTGCGTTTGTTCGAAAGAATTTCCTTGAGAAATTTAGCATAGCTTGGCATTTGGAGAATATCATCTGCAAAAGGAATGTTAATGCACAATTGTTTAAACATTTCTATAAATTTGAGAAATTGAGCATCAAGTTTCCCCCTTTTTAGTGCCAAAGGAAAAGGTGGTCGTGGATGTACAGGTTCAGGAGCGGTGCGGGAAACAGATTCGCCGTTTTCCAAAACAGGTGACTGTGCCACGGCATTGGGCCGCGGTTCGGAGTTATGCCGCGGTCTTGCGCCGCGGTCTTGTTCAGAAAATTGCTTGTCCGAGATGGTGTGCCGCAGTTCAGTGCCGCGGTCCTCTTCTGAAAAATTGGACACTGGAATGTTAGACCGCGGCGTAGTGCCGCGGTTCAAGTCGGATTTTTGGAGATTTTCAGCACCAACGTTTTTACCACTTCTCAATGCGATGGCCTGAACCTGTTCTTTCGGGTTTTTCTCAGTGTCGCTAGGTAGTGATCCCGGTGTTCTACCTGAAAGTTGACTAGCCAATTGTCCCAATTGAGTTTGTATGTTGCTCACATTAATTTCAAGGTTGTGACACCGTTCATCATTTCTCCTCATATATTCATCAGTTTTCTTTTCATATTGGAGCATCAATTCTTCAAAACTCTGTTTCTTTTCCTGTGGTTGGTAACCTCCTTGTTTGTGAAATGTGTTGGGTTGAAAACCTCTTTGGTGTTGAAATGGCGGTCTATCACTGTGTGTTTGAAACCCGGGAGGTTGCTTGACCACATTGTTGTTGTTACTCCATGAGAAGTTCGGGTGATTTCTCCACCCCGGGTTATATTTTTCTGAAAATGGGTCGTTTTGTGTCCTATTCGAATTTTGCACATAATTTGCATCTTCAACACATTCGGATTGATAAGATTGATTGCCATGTTGACACTCCGTAAGGTGATGATTTCCACCACAATTGTCACACAACGTTTTCACTTGGTTTACCGAGAAATTCATTGCATCCAATTTCTTGTGCAAAAGTTCTACCTGATTAGCTAGTGAAGTGGAAGTGTCCACTTCATAAACTCCACTCGCCTTCTTTGGAAGTATTACTCTCTCGGTAGGCCATTGGTAGTTGTTTTCCGACATTCTATCGATCATTTCCCAAGCTGCTTGTGGTGGTAAATTCATGAGTGAACCACCCGCAGCTGCGTCAAGATGAGTGCGAAGGCCGGGTTCAAGGCCTTGATAAAAGATGGTCACTTGAGTCCAAACCGCAAAACCATGGTGAGGGAATTTTCGGAGAAGTTCCTTGAATCTTTCAAGTGCTTCATAGAGTGACTCTCCCTTAATTTGTCGAAAACCTTGTATCTCAACTTTGATAGCGGCTGTTTTCCCCGGTGGAAAATACTTACTCAAAAACTTCTCCACCAACTGGTCCCAAGTATGAATGGATGCCGTTGGCAATGAGTCAAGCCAAGCTCTTGCTTTATCCCTCAATGAGAACGAGAAGAGTCTCATTCTAATAGCATCATCGGTCACTCCATTTTGTCGAAATGTGCTCAAATAGCTAAGGAACTTGGTGATGTGAGCATGTGGCGACTCATCCGCAGTACCCCGATATTGTTCATTGGAAATGAGTTGAAGAATAGCCAGTGAGATTGTGAAATTGTTTGCTTCTACCGTGGGTAGTACAATAGCACCAGCGCCTCCATGAACAGTGGGTTGCATATAATCACGTAAAGAACGGGGAGCTTGTTCTTGTCTTTGTGCTAAGGTGGCAGCAACAGCGGCTTGAATCAAGGCTTGAATTCCCGGGTCCTCTAAATTGATGGGATTGTTCCCTTCCATTGCCTCAAATTGATTCTCGTTTTGTTTTTGTGCTCGTCTTTTTCTATTGAAAGTTCGCTCGATCTCCGGATCAAAATCTTCAAGGTCTCTTTCAGATGTGCGGGTCATGCACTACTCAAAGAGATCAACCTAACAATAGAATCAAAAGAGCAAAATTTCAAACGTAGAGATAGCAAACCAAAATGTAAAAACAGCAACTTAGTCTTAGAATAGATAAGTGAATTACAATATTAAATAATGCAATTGTCCCCGGCAACGGCGCCAAAAACTTGACACACGAAATCCTAGAAAGTATACTAGGTCGTGCAAAGTAATAAAGTGGACTATTTAGCCCGGGGTGTATCGTCTCCACAGGGACAATTGGATTCAATGCTCGTAATTGCTATATTACCTATTTCTAAGCTAAATCAATTTATAAGATGATAGGTGTTTATACTATGAAAATAACTAAAGATAACTAAAATGATTATCAAGGTAATAAATCAAATGGGAAGAGGTGATTGGGTTATGATCCTAGTATGTTCTATTCTATGTTCATAAACTCTCAATTATCCGGATTTTTAGAACGCTCTTGTTATGGCGAAATCCCCTAATGTATTTATTATTCAATCTCTTGAAATAACAAGCCTATACTAGTTAACAACTTCCTATATCTCTATAGTGAAGATTGAATTAACTAACATGCATTTAGGTTCGAAGGAATTCCTTGTTTACGAAGATCCTACATTCAATCGGGTCATCTTATCACAAAAAGCCACACAACGCAATCGATTCTATCTCTAGTCAATTGTTACGTTATGATGTTTGATTTTTGATCTCCCTTTATCTATCTCCTCTCGGTCTCAAGACAAAGCATTTTATCAAACACATGGTGATCAAGCATATGCAAGCATTAAGCATAAAATCAAACATGTAACAAGAATGTAATAAATCCGGAAAGTAATCATTCATTAAACACAAAACATCACAAAGTATTCACATAACCCAACCACAAAGATGCTTACCTCATACTTACAATAACAAATGATTCAACAATTCTATAAGACATAGTTGATAACTAATCAAAGAGAAAGAGTTGAATTACTCCCTATTGCAAAGTGTGAATCCAAGTTTTGATGATGAAATTGATGATGATTAGGATGATGAGGATGAGGATGATGATCCTCTTCAAGCTTCCTTGGGTGGTGGTGGATATGTAAGGAGTCTAGGGTGTGTTTAGGGCATATCTTTCGTCCAAATGACCTGATGGTCTATTTATAGGCCAAGTACGCTGCTTTGAACGCCGCGGCGTTGATGGTTGAACGCCACGGTGATCAACATTCTGCCTCCGAACGCCGCGGCGTTGGTGATGAACGCCGCGGCGTTCCCCTGCTGCTCCGTACAGTTTTGGTAAAATATGCATAACTTTCTCTACCGATGTCGGATTGAGGTGATTCAAATTGCTACGCGAAGCGAAGACAACGGTCTACAATAGTGAAGAAGAAACCTTAGTCTGATTCGGCTGGCAAAGGGACGAAAACCGCATTTCTATATGAGCATTATGTAAAATCTTTCGTCAACTATCTCATTTTGTTTCTTTCTTCAATTTCAAGCTCAATTTGGATCTCCTTTCTCGTCTTTCATGCGTAAATCAACTTGTATTCTAAAAAACAAAATCTATACCAATCAAAGCATTATGAGGGATAAAAAGTGATCAAAGTAACGATCAAATCATATTAAAATGGGGCATAAAATGCTGTAAAATGTGAAATTATCACTAACTCTACCATTTAAGTCATGCATAAGAATGCGGTGATAAAAGGTAGTAAAATAGGTGAATCTATGAGATTCTACCAATCGAATATCAAGTACATAAGTACTGTGATTATCGATAAGGGTGTAAGCTCTTAAAAAGGAACAAAGGTCTCACCTACTATCTACACATACCTAGTGGCAAAGCGAATAATCTGAGAGAATATTTGATCTGATCCGACGTTCGTGTGGAACAAGTCAACTCAGCGGAAACATGGCAAACCCCCTTTACCAAAACCATTGAGTAGTAGCTGTGATCAATATGTCATCTGGACGATGGACCTGTGTGGGAACAGTAGGCGCTTGGGAAAGTGGGAGATTGAAAGTGTTATGTGCCCAGCGAGCCATTTGTTGGCTTGAACATTAACACTATGTGAGTCTTATCATTTAAATTATATCAAACCTATTATGGAATGCTTCTTTATTGTCGACTACTCGAGGAGTATAGATAAAGTTCCCATGGGTTACATATGGTTAGGGGAGCGGTCGGGATACTTATGGAATGCTCTCAAAGACCCTAATCCTAAATATATGTTCCAAGTCATAGAGGCTGTGAGATGTGGGATATCACTGGTCTTGCCAAGACTTGTTCATGCATGTAAACTCTCTCAAGAGGTTGACGTGTTCCATTCTCGATAGCTTGTATGGAAATACATGTATGAAGATTCATACTTTGGTATGGAATTGAACGGGCCCGCAAGGATTCCTCGTTGGTGCTGTCGAACTTGGAGTCCTTTGGTTTTCGTAGTGTGAGATAATCCTTAGACATGAGATGTCATTGGAAAGGGTACCACCCACTCTGCTTTGATATGCACGTGCACTCCAGGAGAGTCATACGACGTGTATGTTGGGTATAGTCTGGTAGTACAGCGGAACAAGTGACAGTGGGAGGGGATTCATCCAAGGTCATAAGTACCCGGTATTTCCTATGCTGTTGAGTGAAGCTGAATGATCGAGAAGTCTCTGGCCAGAGCATTGTCTTATAAGAGGGATTGGTGATCCCTGCTTACAAGACCGGATCATTAGTCGAACAAATATAGTCATAGTTTCTGAGGTTATTGGGGTTTCGACCTTCGCCAAGCCCTAGGTCTTAGACGGGAAAAAAATGGAGGGATTCAACTCACACAAAGATCGAAATCTGGATAAGTTTGCTTTTTTCATCGTTAACATCTAGGAAGTCGTGGCAACGTTGCTAGACATCGAACCACGACCAATAGGTGCCTTGGGTTAATTGGTGAAATTAATCCAAGGTCGAGTTAATTATTATGAATAATTAATCTAGCTTATTGAAGGACTTATTGCTAGCTTGTAAATGAGCCTAAGGTGTCACACACAATACTTAGTGTAGTACGTATTGGCTAGTTAATTTTTGTGAATTAATGAAGAGATTAATTAATTGGAATTAATTAATCGGGAAAAGGAATAGATTAACTAAGTGGTCTTAATTAATAAAAGTCTTATACTTTAATATTGGAATATTAAATTGGGAAAGATTAGTTAATTAATTAGTGATCTGATTAATTAATATGTGAAAGAGAAAATAAATATATATGAATATACATGTATGGGCATGTATTTGGATATATATGGTGGAAAGATTTTATCTTGTTCACGAAGTCTATGTATATATATATTTAATATATATATCTTGTAAATATATTTGGTAGGATCTATTCTAATTAATTTGTGAGTAGAAATTCCTCTTTGGGCCAAGTTGGGTAGTGCAATACCTTATGGGCCCAAGCCCAATGGTTTTATGGACTTGGATCATTCTAGAAGATATTATATTTGGACATGCTTAGGTGGAGGCCCAGACGACCCGACCTGCACAGGTAGGGCAGCGCTAATTGTGGACAGCCTGGAGACAAGATCTAACCAATCACCTACCTTGCCAAATATAGACCTGCAGAGATCAGCCCCAAGATTTTATATATTTACCATTTATACCTTATTAAATATATCCCAAAATAGAGGGATCGTGATTTATTCTCATTACCTTATATGTATTTTAGGCATAGTTGACTTACCATTCTAGCATACCCATCAATTACTTGTATAAATACCCCATATGAGGATAAATAAACCAAGCAACAACTTTACACCCGTGGACGTAGGTCTTCATTAGACCGAACCACGTAAATCTCTTGTTATTTACATTATCGTTCTTATATTATATATTAAATCTCACTATAACACTCATATTCTCCCATATATTAATATAAATATTATTGATGTGAAACCCACACACATCAATTGGCGCCGTCTGTGGGAATATTGAGCTAGACATGAGTTATATTTATCTTTTTGTGAAATTATGTAGAATATATATGTATATATATAAATGGAGTAGTGAGTGCGGCGAAGAAATCCGAGAATCTCATATGCAGTGCGTTAGACCTCCAATTTTGAAGTAGACTTTGAAGAATTAACTCTGTGTATGATATTCATCTTTGTTATCAATCCTATGTTTACATAACACATTTCTGCAGGGGAATAATTTACGTGAATAGCAGGTGAAGAGGTAAATATTTTCAAACTCAAGCTTTGAAATTCTCACATAAGCACATGCCATATACTACTGTTGCTGTTTAAGATAATTCATGTCATTTAGCAAACAAGACTAGTGCAGGGTATTTCATGTCTGCATTAATTATCTCATGCCTCCTAAAAATAATTATCTATTATGGCAACATGTACGGTAATTTTGGAAACATGGCATGGATGGATCGATTTTGTCTCTCATAGTAGTTTTGGAAAATTACCTAAAATATAATTGATTTGAGATTTAATTAGAGCTTGTTTCTCTTTTGGCCAAAGGCAAACAATTGATCGTTTTAGAAATAAGTTTTAGATCACCAATATCAAATTTAAAAGGGCTTAGTCGGAGTTTCGTTTATTATAAATATGCATAACATTATAGATAATGTTCATAAAAAAAAGGGTAATTTTCTAATAAGTATTGTTATTTACTTTAAATTGATTTTCTGATAACAAGTCATCATTTACTTGGATGATTATTTTAATTGTTGGATATGAGATTTCGTTTGAGGTTAAGAATACGTGCAGAAACTTTGTCAATGAGATTTAGAATTTAATGCAATCGTGCAAAAACTTCCATGTTATATTAATGTATAAATATTTACATGCCATGATGAAGATGATATCATTTGACTTTCCATATGATTGAGATATGACCTTCTATGCCTATATTAATTCCTTTTTTATGTTGTCACGCGGAATAGGAAAATTAAGCCACACATATGGAATGAGATCATGCTCTTATATTACATTATTTTTTGTGGAATAAATCGGGCTACTTACCATGTTTTGTTAAATCCTCAATTATCTTATGACATTGAAATGGAAGGTCACAAATAAAAAGGAGAATCCCTAAGTTTCACTCATATTTTTGGAGAACATGAACTAATAATAAATCGGGAACGCATGGTTTGCTTTAATCTTTTTATGAAGTCCTTTTTATAGGTCAACAACGAATCAAGGCATTGGGAAACTAGCTACGCAGGTATGGAAAATCTAGGTGTGGCGACCCAGGTAAGAAAGTGTGACCAAGGCTGCCCAGCAAACGTGGGAAAAATCAGAAATAGCTGGAGCACCTAAGGCTGCCCAGCAAATGTGGAAAAAATCAAAAATAGCTGGAACAGCTAAGACTGCCCAGCAAAGACGGTAATAACTGAAGCAGCTAAGGCTGCTCAGCAAAGATGGTAAAAGCTGGAGCAGCTAAGGCCCAGCAAAGGTGGAAAAAGGACTGTAATAGCTGGAGCAGCTAAGGCTGCCCAGCAAATAAGGGAAAAATTTGGGAAAAGTCGGATAGATGGAGTGGCCCACGCTACTCATCAAAATCATAAAGTCGGAATAACTAGAGCAGCTTATGCTGCTCAGTGAAGGTCGGAAAAGGTGGGAATAGCTGAGGCAGCTCATGCTGCTCAACAAAGACTGTAATAGCTGAGATAGCTAAGGCTGCTCAGCAAATGAGAGAATCCAGGTTAGGTCTTTGCTTGACCAAAAGGAAACTTAAAAAGTGCCATAACGAAAATCATCTTTAGACATCATTCAGGTATCATGAGCATAGCATTGCGTGCGCATCATAGGCATGGTCAAGCATCATCCATGCATTATGTGCATAGCTACTTATCCCCATCAATAGTAACATAGGCATGGTCAAGCATCATCCATGCATCATGTGCATAGCTACTTATCCACATCAAGCGTACCAAAAAGAAAGGAGGTACCGCACCTCGGAAAAAGTTCTTGGCTCTAGAGGAGCGTCACATTTGTCGTCTAGACCTAGAGTATAAGGATGATCTGGCAGGTTGGGCACCCCGACCTGGACTACGGAGAGAGTAAAAGCATGATGAGGAACTGCATCAACTGATACAGTACTCGCACCACGACATACCTGGGAAAGACGACCTGCAGAAACGCCAATATGGGGCTCCCGATAGGTGTGACAAAGATCTAAAGGATGATGCTAGTAGCTTTGTGTCCTTCAGATTTGGCTGGGCAGACCTTGGCAGGATGACTAAAGCAAAAGAAAAGCTGGAGCAGATGGAGCTCATCGCCAAACGAATGGAAGAAATGGAGCGCAAAATGACAGGAGACAAGATCTAAATGGATAGGGATATTCCATTCACGGAATCCATCATGAGGGAGGAATTGCCAAGAGACTTTAGGATTCTTTCCATCGTACCCTACGAAGGAACGACAGATCCGGAAGATCATTTATATACTTTTTGAAATTATGTTTTGCTGCACAGGTATTCTGATGCTATCAAATGCAGGGTCTTCTTGACCACGCTGACCAAATCTGCACAGCAATGGTTCAACCAACTTTCTGATGGGTCCATTGGATCCTTCTCAGAGTTTAGCTCAAGGTTTTTGCATCAATTTGCAAGTAGCAAAAGGCACGAGAAAACTCCTTTGAGTTTGTTCAACATAAAGCAAAAAGGAGACGAGATCCTAAGGGCACACATTAGGCATTTCAACACGGCTACGCCGAAAGTACCATCTGCAATGTCCGACCAGAAAGTCAGTGCTTTTTCGCAAGGCTTGAGGGAAGGAGATCTCTTTAAATCACTTACCAAGAGACCAGTCCTGGGCTTCGACGAATTACTCGGCCGAGATGAGAAATACATCAACATGGAAGACGCGCAAATCATGAGGCGATCCGAGCAGAGGAAGGATAAGCCTAAGGAAGACAATCATAATAAGACTCGCAGGAGTGGTTGGACATCTAGACCAGCCCCGTTGGCCTTACCTAGTCCAGGTATGCATGCCAGATAAGAGGTGGTCATACCTGCAAATATCAGGGTGCAGACCCATCGGGTCAAATACTTCGAACCTGAGCAAAACGAGCAGCGACTAAGGGAAGAGCTAGACCTAATCGAGGAAGGCAGAGATAAGACATACCTGAGGATAGAACACTACAAACAAAGAATCATGCGGAACTAGGCAGCAAGGGTGAAGGCCAGATCTCTACAGGTGGGTGATCTGGTACTCAAGAGAGTAGATGCAGTGCACACAGTGAAGAAGTTGAACCCTAACTGGGAGGGTCCCTACAAAGTAATCAAGGTGTTAGCGGGAGGAGCATACGAACTGGAGGACAGCCAGGGAAAACTACTCCCTTGTCCGTGGAACATACAAAATTTGAAAAAATTCGATATTCAATTATTCGTGATATGCTTTATTTTGCAATTCAATGCATGGACTCACCAAATTGCTAATGTTTTTGTGAGTAGTGATGGTTTTTGTTTTCAGGAAATACCTAAGATTGCAGTACCTTCTTTTCAACGTCAGATGCGGAGCTCCAAAATTCTAGTAAGAATTTATTTTATATTTCTAATTATACATACGTATATATATAAATTGATTATTGAAATGTGGAGTAAGGGTAGTTGGTGGAAGGAAGGTAGTCGGAGGACTAGGAATGCACCACCTGGGTAGGTAGCCGGGGTCCGTGACGCCAGGCCTGAAATCGGTGGCAAACCCGAAGGCCCTATACCAAGAGAAAATAAGGAGGGACTGGGTAAGGAATCACCTTCGGGGTGGTTCCAGGACCTGTCCTAGGAAGACCGGGGTTTGGAGCGATAAGGAGGAAAGGGCAACCATAAGGTTAGAGAAGAACTAAGGAGGGAAGGTATGGAGAAATCTGGAAAATAAGGCAGGATACCAGCGGTAAGGGCTGGCCACCCAAGCCCGTTCAGGAAAATTGTGTACGGAGGGGAGAGAAAGGTGTAATAAGGCAGGCAGCAAATGCAAGTCTCCACGATTGCATATGTGTGGTGCAAGTCTCTAAGATTGTACGCGCTTAGTGACGAGTGTTCGATCCCGTGTGTAAGCCTCCACGATTGCAAATGCAAGTCTCCACGATTGCATGAGAGAAAGTAAGGTTGTTTGATCTCGATGCAAGTCCCCACGATTGCATAAGAGAAAGTAAGGGAGTTTGATCCCGATGCAAGTCTCCACGATTGCATAATGACAGTGCAAGTCCACATGATTGTACGTGTCAAGAAATTACTAAGAATTGACGGATGTTTTGAAGCAAGTCCCCACGATTGCGGAAATTGTACCACCTGACCCAGCTGCAGCTATAGCTTAGTGTAGGTCTGGGGGTATTACCTGAAAACTGATTAATTTGTTTGATTTTCGTGAGGTATATTGGATGTTGGATTCCACAGGAAATGCTAAGGAAATGTTTGAAATTCTAGGATAGAGGTATGGTCATGATATTTTGTGACGATTTTATGAGCACAATATTTTAGAGGAATTTTATTCACTGTTTATCCTACTAAATTTATCTTGTGATGAAGTAACACTAAGGCTAACCTACTCATCTAAGGAGGGAGAGCAAGTTTGGTTCTATTTTTTATTTTGTGAAACGAGGCAGGTGAGACGTAGGCAAAGCTGAGCAATACAACCTGCAAACTGGAGGAACTGTGACCTAGGCAGGTGAAGAGAAGGAGAAAGAAGGAGTGAGAAGTACACGTGCTTGTTCAAAAGCACAATTCATGAAAGAAGGAAAATTACTTTGCAAGCTTTGTCTCGGCAAAGAAAGGAGTAGCATTAGCTAAGTCAAGAAGGGAGCCTCAGCAACAGGCTGCCCAGGTGAAACAACAACCTTCTGGTCTACTACAGGGAGGGCGACCGGACCTACATAGGAAGGATTCTTTGACATAGCTAGAGAGGTCACGCCTGTGATCATAACGATAGAAGATTCTTCGTGATGTCGGCACTCAAAGAAAGAAATTTCTCCGCAACATACATCAAATTGATCATGGATCAACTAAGGAAGGGTCATGGATGCGACTATCCGACTTGCGGAGGTCTGCAGATCTGCAAGGTTCGAAGAAAGCACATATAGGCTTGATGTACCTGTCCCTGTACATCCAAGGCTGGAGAAGATGATGCCAGAGGTGGTCATAAGATCACTTCAATATATGAAATACCTAGAGCAACACGACCTGCACAAGCTGGAGAAGTAACTGTAGATTGCGCCACTCGTGTTTGCAGACCTGCAGGACGACCAACATGAAGGAAGGGGAGGACTCACCTCTAGTAAGTGGACTTGACACTACGGCGACTGGTGGACCATCGCCACGACTAATCAAACATGCCATTTGAAGTTTCCTGGAAGAATAAGAGTATTAAACACTCAAAGAAGAAGTGGAGTACAAAAATGTCAATCAAGTTGTTACGAATTCTCGAATCTATCTGGAGAGGAAAGTTCGTCTTAGCTCTGTAGCTCAAGCAGCTATGCAGCTAAGGTAGCTTGGCAATTTTGTCAGCTTGGCCAACAACACTTATTTCCTTTCAACTCTTACAGCTTGACTACGTCAAACTTTAGAGTTGGGGGGACTTATTGATGTGAGTAGAAATTCGTCCTTGGGCCAACCTGGGTAGTCCAATACCTTATGGGCCCAAGCCCAATGGTTTTATGGACTTGGATCATTCTAGAAGATATTATATTTGGACATGCTTGGCTGGAGGCCCCGACAACCCGACCTGCACAGGTAGGGCAGCGCTAATTATGGACAGTCTGGAGACAAGATCTAATCAATCACCTACCTTGTCAAATATAGACACGCGGAGATCAGCCCCAAGATTTTATATATTTACCATTTATACCTTATTAAATATATCCCAAAATAGAGTGATCATGATTTATTCTCATTACCTTATATGTATTTTAGCCATAGTTGACTTACCATTCTAGCATACCCATCAATTACTCGTATAAATACCCCATATGAGGATGAATAAACCAAGCAACAACTTTACACCCGTGGACGTAGGTCTTCATTAGATCGAACCACGTAAATTTCTTATTATTTACATTATCGTTCTTATATTATATATTAAATCTCACTATAATACTCATATTCTCCCATATATTAATATAAATATTATTGATGTGAAACCCACACACATCAGATATGAAGAGATCTTATAAATTATTAGGATAGATATTATGGATATGGTAAGATCTATTTAGTTAATTAGTTGACTAATTATATGGAAGGATCTTATTTGGATAGATCTCATATATTTGGGAATAATCTCAAATATATGGAAAGATCTTGTTGGTTAATTAGTGGATCTAATTAATTAAGAAAGAGAATTTGAGAAAGAAAAGAAATTATATTATAATATATATATATATACACACGATTTGCCATGTATAGATAAAAAGCATGAGCTTTTTATTTGTACCATATATATATGTATATATATAATATTATATTATTAATAAGCATGTGCCTATTAATTAATTATAGATATAACAATATATGTATGTATATATATATATATATATATTCATACACGCCTAACGAGGCGTGTATGTGATGGCATGTGTGCCTTGTAGCATACTACCATCTATCTATGTATCTATCTATCTATCTATATATATATATATATATTGTTATATCTATAATTAATAATATAAAATTATTATATATATACATATATATATATATATATTGTACAAATAAAAAGCTCATTTTTTTATCTATACACGGCAAAATCGATATATGGTACAAATAAAAAGCTCATGCTTTTTATCTATAATCGTGTATATGTATATATATAATAATATTATATTATTAATAAGCATGTGCCTATTAATTAATTATAGATATAACAATATATGTATATGTATATTCATACACGCCTAAGATCCCTAAACCACTTCAAGGCCTTCAAATCGGAATAGAAAAAGATTAACTCCACTAAATCGAGATCGATTTTCTCCACCATACGCTCCGGTCTTCACTCTAGAAGTTTTGCTCGGAACACTGATCTGAAAGTAAGAAAAATTTAGTACAAAGAAATGAGGGAAGAGTGGCCTGTGGGTGTATAGAGAGGAGAGAAAATGGATAATGAATAAATAAGAAATGAACGGCTTAGATGCAGCAGAGAGTACATTGATGACTATGGGGGATACGCAATACGACGTCATTTTGGAAGCAGATGTAAAAAAAAAAAAAAAATAGGCTCGCTAAACGACAAACAAGTGGACGTCCAAAAACACTGTAGCTCATTATAGACACTTATTTATATATGGTAATATATATATATATATATTTATATATTATATTGTGATATCTTAAGGTAATTCACTTCATACTAACTCTATTTTGGGTGATCCTTTCTCCATCTTTTCTCTTTCACCTCTTTCACAAATATTCTTCCAACTCATGTGTTGAGTACGAAGAACACCAAAATATATTCCTACCCATTTCTCATAAGTCAAGATTCGATATTCTCCTTGATAGCACTAGTGGAGATAATCAAGGGTACGAGCTAAGGTGTGGATAAACTTAGAGGCGCAACACTTGGGACGCTAGGGCAAATCCAATCCGGAGAGGTGTAGCAGGAAGTTGCTTAAAAAGACGTTGCTGCTTTTTGGTCTTCCAAAGATAAACACGAGAAAACTTATCTCTAAGTTAGTTTTGAATCCGATGGTACCATGTCTACCTAGCCCTAATTTCGAGGATGCCGCTTTAATTTTTAAATTTATACCTTCCGCTATCTCGACGTCCCCGGGGGTTCATACCGAGATCCCAACAATGACAAGTTCATAGGCTTTTTTAATTGAAAACAGTCCATTCTTCCATGTATTTTGTGTCCTACCCACAACGTCTAAGAATATGTGCCTAATTGTAAGGAGCCTTTTCCAGAACCATGAAGCTGTACTTTCTACACTCCACACATTTCCTGATTTTAGGTAGTAGGCATTCACCCATATAATCCACAGTGAATCTGCTTTTGTAGTAATGTTCCAAATATGCTTGAAGATTGCAGCTATATTCCACTGACTGGGGGATATTATCCCAACTCCACCCTCTTTTTTTGGCACACATAAATCCTTCCAGCTAACAACAGTACTACATTTGTCATGTGCTCTCCTAGTCACAAAAATAATTTACACAATCTTTCTATTTCATACACTACTGTCAGGAGTAAGGGGAATATATGACTCCAGTACATCTGGACACCAAAAATAACAGTTTTAATTAAAAGGATTCTACTTGCAAAGGATAAATATTTGGTTGTCCATGTAGTAATCCTTTTACCTATCTTTTCAATGAGGGCCTGGCAGTTTTTCACTGTAAGTCTAGAGGAAATAAGAGGCACACCCAGGTATCTCATGGGCATCACTCCCTTCAACATAACCAGTAACCAACAACAACTAATTTCCCAACCCTGCAATTGCACCCCCACATATAAGTTGGCTTTTATCCAAGTTAGCTTGCAACCCAGAGATCTCAGAGAATTTCCCAAAATTATCTGTAATCTTACAAACAGATGTTTCCACTCCTTTACAAAGCATCATTAAATCATCTGCAAGATATAGATTGATTAAGCCCACTCTTTTGTATTTTGGATGAAATTTAAATTCAGGGTCCTTATGGAGCAATTTAAAACTTTTGGTCAAATAGTCCATTACCAACACAAAGAGGTAAGGGGACATAGGATCCCCTTACCTTAACCCCCTTCTACCTTGAAAATAACCAAAGACAGATCCATGCATCATGATGTAAAATTTAGCAGTAGACACACACAACATAATAAACTTAGTAAACTCATTGGGGAAGCCATAAGCCAATAGTACCTTTCCAAGAACTCCCAGCTAACAGTATCATATGCCTTCCTTATATCAACCTTCATCACCACTCTGGTGTTATCCCCTTCCTCTCATATCCTTTTACCAATTCATGGCATAGGACAATCTTATCCACTATTGTTCTTCCTTTGATAAAAACCCCTTCGGCTTGGACAACAATCAGTGGCAAGACCTCTTTTAATTTGTTACTATAAGTTTAGAAATGACCTTATATATAACAGATCAGCAAGCAATGGTCCTATAATCTCCCACAATGGATGGATTTGGGCATTTGGGAACAAGGTGTAATAAGGTGTGGTTAATCTCTATCACAACTTTCTTTTCTCAAAGCAGTCCATTACTACTTTTGTGAATTCCCCCCTATGTGCCATGCTCTTCTGTAGAAACTAGAGTTGAAGCCATCTGGCCCTAGACTTTTCTCCTCGAGTATTGAAAATAAGACCTTCTTCACCTCATCAACAGTTACTGGTCTCGTAGGGGTGGATATCTCTAAATCTGTATGCAAGATGTACTCCTGGTTCACAACCTCCTGACTAATCTCTGCCTTAGCTGGACTTACAGTTCCAATAAGGTTTTGATAATAGTCAAGAATTTCATGTTTAATGTCATCTGGTGCTATACGGGCCGATCTTCTATTGTTCTACAAACAATGAATTTTCCCATGAACCTTTTTCGCTTTAATCCAAGCAAAAAAAAAAAAAACTTGGTACATTCATCCCCATAATGATGAAACTCTATTTGAGCTCTTTGTCTGATGAATACAACTTCCATCTTCATTAGAGTTTTTAATTTTCGATATTGCTCATTTTCCTTTTTAAAAAAATCACCATCTAATGGAGAAGCACACAATCGTTCCATTTTCCCTGTAGACACCCTCTCATTTGAGTAACTGCCCTGAAATGGTTGAATACAGCCCCTTAAGCATTGCTTTCAGGTTTTTACTTTTTTGGATAATTATGAACATAGGACACCCCTTCACTTCATTACCTCATTCCTCTTTGACCATGTTAAAATAACCAGGATGCAACTACCATCCATTCAGAAATCTGAAGGTTGAGCTTCCCAACCTAACCTCTTTCAATCTTAAGATCATTGGGTTATTATTAGATATGTCAGGATCCAAGAATTCCATTGTACTTCCACCCATATTTATGAACCAATCTCCATTTGCTAAAACTCTGTCCAGCTTGTAATAGATTCTGGGCTCACTATCTTGATGATTGCTCCATATGTAGTATTTCCCTCTATATGATATATCTTCCATCCCTATACTATCCACCCATTCTTTCATATCCACATTTCCCCCATCAAAGCTGCCATCACTGAGCATTTTTTATTATACATCAAAGTGGCATTCCAATATTCACAAAGGACCCATGGTTCTGAAAATTGCATTTGACTTAGCTCCTGACACAAGAATCTCCTCCCCATGTCATCATTTAGACCATAAACTATTGTAAGTATGAATTTATACATATGTATTTCCATTTCACATGTGATCTGTTATTCTGTTATATTTAACACACTGCTTTTGATTGTATCGTTTCTCTACATAACCCAGATTCTTCCATTTCCAGCCTTAGCGTAGTTATTGATGACTGTCCAGTTATCCGCAAAATATTTCCTCACTTTTTGATAATTTTTTGGCTTTACTCTTGTTTCTACTATTGCACACACATCCATCTTATTATTCTCATCCAACCTCCTAACAGCAAGCTGTTTTTCAGCTGTATTGAGCTCCCTTATATTCCATGTTACGATAATTATTGTTTCGGGGGTTCTTCAACTAGTAAAAGACCACCATGTACACTCACTCCAACCTGACTCAGCATATGAAATAGATGTGGGGTTTTCGCGAAAAAATCAAATAAACGCAGCGAAAGAATTTCAAAAATTTAATTTAAAACCCAAAGTTTAAATTCTTTGATCGCATATCCAAATCTCTAATTCGCGTAACGAATAACTACTTACCCGTTGAAGCGAAGTGGTTGGAGAATTCTATTCCTCCCCAAAAACTTGAATTGATGAAGTCTTGATTTCTTCAATCCTCGTGTAATCTTCAATTCTTGAATTCGTTGACTTTCTTGAATTTGATCCGAACAACAAAATTACACTCTCTCTAAATTATCACGCACGGATTAATTGACGAAAAATTTCCACTTTTTCTCTAAGCGGGCGACGGCTAGAGTATAGAGAGGGGAGGAGTATTTTCTTCTTTTCTTTCTAGGAGAGTTATGAAAGTCTATGTCTTGTTTTATGTCAAAGACTTCTTTTATATCTTATGACTTATTGACCAAGACAAACAAAAGATACCTTGTATGTTGAGCATCCTTATGGACGCGTAACTTGACTTAATAGGCCTCCTCTTGGACGCCCATTATGGTCTCGGGTTGTTTTTTGTTTTAATTAATTATCTATTAAATTAATAATTCATTATATCCAATAAATAAATAAATTAATTAATTAATCAAATTAATTAGATAAATTAATTCATCAATTTATTTCCATAGGAAATTAATCTTATCCTTATAATTAATTATTTCATCTAATGAATAATTAATTATTTAATTTATCTAATAAATTAAAACTCCTAGAAAAATAGAAACTCCTTTTATCCATTTTTCTTTATCAATCATTTAGCGCGACTCTTTAGGTTCGTTTCGTTTGGCAATGAGAGAAAACCAAAGGAAGTGGGTAACACCTACCCAATCATGTGGCCCACTTCGTAGCCCAAACGAAATCGAATTATTGGATCATTCCACAACCTTCCAATCGTAAATACCGTATAAGTATAAACCTTTTGTTCGCATACCCCAATCAAGTGAGAGTCATGGTTATGTCAAACTCACTGAACTTGACCATATATATTAATTTTAATAATACGAGATCAGTGAGATCGATTTAGTGCCTCGCACAATCGTCTCCTTTTGATTTGGCCAAAAACTTTGATCTTTATTTATCTATAATCACATAGGGTACTTTCTTACTCAGTTATGAGAGAACAAATCTCATGTTAGATATCAGCTAAGACTACCACTTGCCCATCAAGCCACATTTCGAGGCCTATCCCACCAACGGGTGAATTGAGTTTAACTACTCTAATGAAATACTTGACGTCACAAGTGCATCTTCAGTCTGATACTTCAGGTCAAAGGTTCACTTATACCTATTACGCATAATCAATTCTGTCATTGACAGTCACGGAGTGAAAACCCATGTGACAAAACTGATGTGAGTCGTGTTCGAGCATATCAGTTCCACTGATGTGCCTACAATCTTAAACTCCTACCATCCCATGGTACTCGACTGGCACTCCCATGCCACAGCTAACATTGTACAAGTGTTCTAAGTTTTTATTTGTCTATTAAAGACTTCATTTTACTTGCGAACTAGATTTAGTAATCAAGATCGATCTTGTGCCAACCTTCCTATCCCATAGGAAGCAGAGGGATCACACTGAAAACATGGACAAAACTTTTACACAACTTATAGATGCAGATAAAATTTAAGTGAAAGCTAAATGAAGCCTTTATTATTAATATCAAAATAGTTTTATTACATGAAAGATGTTCTATCATTCTATCCTCTATAGCATCTGAGGGGATAATCCTAACAATCTCCCACTTGTTTAGACTTGTTATGAGACTTTGGTTCCTTAGCTTGCGCTATTGCTCCATTGTTATCACAATAAAGTGGTAACGGGAGTTGTGTACTAGGAACCACTTCAAGTTCTCCAAGGAACTTTCTCATCCAAACAGCTTCTTTGGCTGCCTCTGAGGCTGCCACATATTCAACTTGAGTGGAGGAATCCGCGGTTGTGCTTTGCTTGGAACTTTTCCAAGACATCGCCCCACCATTAAGCGTGAATACAAACCGTGAAGTGGATTTTAGGTCATCAACATCAGACTGGAAGTCTGAGTCAATGTAACCTTCCATCTTCAGGTCTCCACCTCCATAGATGAAAATCATATCCATAGTTCTTTTGAGATACTTTAGGATATTCTTCACAGCTATCCAATGTTCCTTTCCCGGGTTTGCCTGAAGTAGACTCACCACGCTTACAACATAGGCAATGTCAGGTCTTGTACACAACATTGCATATATCAGGCAACCAACTGCAGAAGCATAGGGTACATTGCTCATCTCCTTTCTATCTTCCTCACTTTGAGGACACATAGATTTGGATAAGTGTACTCCATGCCTCATGGGAAGAAACCTTTTCTTAGAATTATCCATCCTAAATCTCTTTAGGGCCTCTTCTAAGTAAAGAGCTTGGGAGAGACCTATCATTCTATTCGTTCTATCTCTATAGATACGAATTCCTAGAATGTATGTTGCTTCTCCCAAGTCTTTCATGGAAAACGTACTCGAAAGCCATTTCTTGACAGTGGTGAGCATTCCCATGTCATTTCCTATAAGTAGGATATCATCCACATATAGCACTAAGAACGAGATCTTGCTCCCACTAGTGATCTTGTAGACACAGGGTTCATCTTCGTTCTTGATGAAGCCATATCCTTTTACTACTTCATCAAAATGAAGATTCCAGCTTCTAGATGCTTGCTTGAGACCGTATATGGACCTCTCAAGTTTACATACTTTATGAATATCGGTCTTGGATACAAAACCTTTTGGATGTTCCATATAGATGTCCTCTTCGAGGAATCCATTTAGAAAAGTCGTTTTGACATCCATCTGCCATATCTCATAATCTAAGTACGCAGCTCTGGATAACAGTATTCGGATGGACTTTATCATGGCCATGGGAGAAAAGGTTTCTTGATAGTCAATCCCTTCTCTTTGACTATACCATTTCGCTACTAGACTGGCTTTAAAGGTGTAAACCTTGCCATGGCTACCTATCTTTCTTTTGTAGATCCACTTACATGTTATAGATTTTATACCTTCAGGACGATCTACCAAAGCCCAGACTTGGTTCGATTGCATAGAGTCCATCTCTGTTTCCATTGCTTCACGCCATCTTGAAGCGTCGACATCCACCATTGCTTGATCATAGGTACAAGGATCATCTTCATGACCCTCTTGTAATACGGTGTGAAGCTCTGGCTCCCCTACAGTAGATACACATACCTCTCAAGTTCATGTGGTATTCTACCAGATCTACGTGTTGGTTGTGCTACTATTGGGTCAGGCCTTGGTTCTTAGATAGATGTCTCAGAGGGAGTTTCATTTTGTTCTTCTAGAACAATCTTTCTACCTTTGCCTCCTTCCAAGATGAATTCATCTTCAAGGAAGTGGGCTTGTAGGGCTACAACAATTCTCTGATCATCATGTAGGCAAAAGAATCTCATGGAATCTTCAGGATAACCAATGAAACGTCCCATGAGGGATCTTGTCTCCAATTTCTCCACTTTAATCTTCTTGACATAAACAGGACATCCCCAAATCTTAATGTGATTAAGACTTGGTTTCCTATTATTCTACATCTCTTACAGAGTTTTTGGAACGGATTTGGAGGGACATCTGTTCAATATATAAGCAACATTAAGGAGCCCGTGTCCCTACAATAAAATGGGTAAATCAGGGTAACTAAGCATGGAGCGAACCATGTCCAACAGTGTTCGGTTCCTTCGCTCGGCTACTCCATTTAGTTGACGAGTTGCTGGTGGTGTAAGTTGTAACATTATTCCTTGTTCTCTAAGGAATTCATCAAACTCGGCGCTCATATATTCTCCTCTACGATCCGACCGCGGAGTTTTTATATTTTGCCTAGTTTGATTTTCTACCAATGCCTTAAATTCTTTGAACCATTCAAAGGATTCAGACTTTTGCTTCATCAGACATACTAGACCATATCTTGAATGGTCGTCTGTGAAAGTGATGAAGTAGTAGAAACCTCCACGAGCCATTTTTCCAAATGGTCCGGAAACGTCGGTATGCACTAATCTTAAGACTTGAGTGGCTCTTTCAAAAGTCCCGATGAAGGGTGATCTAGCCATCTTGCCTAAGAGACATGATTCACATGTTGGATAGGGATCTAACCCTAGAGAGCTTAAAAGCCCGTCTTTTTCCATTTTGTGGGTCTTGTGCTCTTCAGCATGGCCAAGTCTAAGATGCGACTTTAGTCTTAAATTAGCTTCTTGCCTACCACGTTTATTAGTTACAACATTCACATCAGATGAATTACGGACATTTAAATAATACAAACCATTAACTAAAGAAGTATTGCCAACTAATTTATTTCCATAATAAATGTTGCAATTTAATTTAGAAAAATGGAATGTACAACCAATCTTCACTAATATAGGAATGGAAATAATGTTCTTAAGCCCCTTGGGCAAAACTAAAACATCATTTAAAAACAATAAATGTCTAGAATTCAAATATAAAGAAATAAATCCAATCCTAGTAGTTGCGATGCTTTCCCCACTGCCTACTTTGATCTTCACTTCTTCTTAGCCCAGCTTTCTACTTCTCCGCAGATCCTGTTCCAAACAACACACATGGGCACTAACCCCTGAGTCCGGAATCCATGAAGTAGAAAAAATGGTCATAGAACAATTAGTTTCAAAAATGAAAAGTTCCATACCTTTTGCCCCTTTGCCTAATTTAGGACAGTTCCTCTTCCAGTGGCCAGGCTCACCGCACTCGAGACATTTGTCCGTCTTCTTAGGCCCTTTGCTCTTATAATACCCTTGAGCCTTTCCCTTACCCTTTTGAACCCCCCTCCCTTTAGCTCCTAGCTCACCAGCCTTCTTCTTGTTCTTCCTCTTCTTAGACTTAGACTTTTTAGGTCCAGAAAAGATGACCAAGGCAGTTTCCTTTCCCTTTGGTTTCATTTGAGAATGTGCAGTAACCAACTTGTTCATTAGCCCAGCTAAATTGCACTCTATCTCATTGCAGTTAAAGTTAACCACAAATTGGGAGAATGAATCAGGAAGAGACTGCAAGATTAATCAGTTTGAAGGGTGGCGTTCATGGTGAAGTCGAGAGATTCCAATTTCTCAATCCTCGATATCATTTTGATGACATGATCACTAACCTTCTCACTTTCTTTCATCTTGGCTCCGAAGAGCTCGTTTGATATCCCATATCGTGCAGTTCGACTGTGCTCACCGTAGAGCTCTACCAGGTGAGCTAGGATAGCTCTTGCAGTGGGCATCTTATCATGTGACCTTTGGAGTTCATTGGTCATAGATCCCAACATGTATCCTCTCACCCGGATGTCGTCCTTAACCCATTTTTCATGGGCTTGGACCTCTTACTCGCTAGCACGTGTTCTAGTTGGAGTCGCCGGGATATTAGCCTCTAAGACGTATCTTAGAGATTCCATATTGAGGACAATCCCCTAATTTCTTAGCCAATCCACATAATTGGGTCCACTAAGAATATTCTTTTCGAGTAAGATTGAAAATGGGTTTGTCATATTTGAGAGAGATAAACGAGAAAAAAACTACAGAAATAAACCAGATTAATTAGATTACTTGTATTTGACTTAACTAAGAAAAATTAAGGACTTAAAACTTATCTTGGCTCCCACTGCATTTTTCGAATCTCACACTCCCATGTGAAAACGGAAATCATCATTGACATCGATTCCACATTGGGTATTGAGGTCCTCAATCAATTACATGGGTTGCAACTTAACCGATTTCTGGCCCATTAATCAATTGAAGTGATGTCTAACATCAATTTATCCAATAAATGTTTCAATACCTTTCCCCATAGTTTATCAAGCCGCAACCTAACCGATTTCTTAGCTCGTGAACTACCCGAATTCATTCCCACTAACTCCTGTAATCTAACATTTGAATTTCACCTTGCAACCTAACCGGTTTCTAAGGTGAAATATGTTTCGATTAAGGCATGCCATGCACTTAATAAAATTTCAAATTATTTCCAAATGCATAACCCCCATAACTGGGAAGCATTACACATTTGTAGTAATTTTAATTTTAATAAGCTTAGTGGAAGGCGAGGATGTCATACATCCTTTACTAACTCGATATTATTTATTTGGGAGAATTTAATTTGTCAAATGTTTGGTCTCACTTTGCAAATTAATCAATTTATATAACGCAACTATCACATATTGAACATGCATAATTCATACTACTAATAATCATGCCTATCAATATTAATATGGAATCAAATAAATAAATCCATTTACACTCGATCATGGACTTTTGCTAGAGGGCCCGAGCCAATGGGCCATCACATTGAAAGGTAAAGCGAAAAAACTAAGCTCTATGGGCTTTAATAATTTTAAATTATTTTACCACAACAACCCATAATAGAAAAAGTAAATCGAACATCACCTAATTCCATGATCGGTGTTTCCATTACATAAGATATGCTCGCATCAATTAATACATGCTCATGACATTTAATACACACTCGCTATATTAAAACACTTATGTTGATTATTTAAAATTTTAGTCCAACTAAAAAGTCCTTTATTAAAATTCTCAATTTTTATATTGATTATTTCAATTAAAATCATTCTAGTCCTACTAGATGACTTAGATATACAAAATTATAAATTAAGTATATTTACCTTTAATTAAAATAATATTAGTCCAACTAAAATAAATACATAAAATATGGAATCCTATTTTATTATGATTTAAAGCAATCTTTAATTGGAAATTTTTTTATTTGATTAAAGAATTAATTATTAATCATCCAATAAAAATAATTTGTATTCTTTATTCAAATATTCAAATAATTTCCAAGTTGAGGAAAAATTAATAATATTTAATTCAGAAATTAATTATTAATCTCTAAAAAAAAATTAATTATTCTAATTTAATATTTTTATTCCAATTAATCTTATTGGGCTCGATTTCATCAAACCCAAGTTACCATCTTTTTGGTCTACTCGAATTTAATTCAATTAGGCTCAAAATTAATTAATTAGAAAAAACATGCACGCATTATTAATTTCTACTGGGGTAGTTTTAATTTAAAACTAAATCACCAATCCAATGGTCCATTTGGAATTAATTAAATTAAGCCCAAACTAATTAATAAGTCGAAATTATGTAATTTACCAATTGGGCCTAATTTGAATTATACCGGGTCATCATCCTTTTGACCCACCCAAATAATTAAATTTACCCAAAACTCAAATATCAATTTTGACCCAATACATAGCACGTTTACCGACACGGATCTAAGACCCAAATCAGCGGGTCGTGTGTTAAAACACACGATCCGTCAGGCCGTATGGCCGAGTGGCCAGGCCATATGACCTGGCCGTGTATTGACAAGGTGCCATGCGCTGTGTGGCGCGCGCAGCGCACGCGGAGCGCTGGGTGCAGTAGCATCAGGGCCTTCAGGCCCCATTTTTTCCTCGTTTTTGATTTTTTTACATACATCACAAAAATTCCAAGATTTACAATAAACATAAAAAAATCAAAATTCATGTTTAAAACCATAAAAACGCAGATTTAATTAACACATAATCGCATGCTTCAAAAACACATATTATGCATATCATAAATCACATAAACACGATTAAATATGCGAATCAGAACCTAGCTTTGATACCACTGTTGAGTTTTTGCGAAAAAATCAAATAAACAGAGCGGAAGGATTTCAAAATTTTAATTTAAAACCCAAAATTAATATTTTTTGATCACATATTCAAATCTTTAATTCGCGTAACGAATAACTACTAACCCGTTGAAGCGAAGTGGTTGGAGAATCCAATTCCTCGTCAAAAACTCGAATTGATGAAGTCTTGATTTCTTCAATCCTCGTGTAATCTTCAATTCTTGAATTCGTTGATTTTCTTGAATTTGATCCGAACAACGAAATTACGTTGTCTCTAAATTATCACGCACGGATTGATTGAAGAAAAATTCCCACTTTTTCTCTAAGGGGGCGACGGCTAGATTATAGAGAGGGGAGGAGGATTTTCTTCTTTTCTTTTTAGGAGAGTTATGAAAGTCTATGTCTTGTTTTAGGTCAAAGACTCCTTTTATATCTCATGACTTATTGACCAAGACAAACAAAAAATACCTTAAATGTCGGGCATCCTTATGGACACCCAACTTGACCTAATAGGCATCCTCTTGGACGCCCATTATGGTCTCGGGGTGCCTTTTTGTTTTAATTAATTATCTATTTAATTAATAGAGAAAATAACATATACCCCCCTAAACTATGAGGTAATGTGCGCTTTGCTCCCCAAACTATTAAAAATTGCACTCAACACCCTAAATTGTCCTATATGTGCACTTTGCCCCCTCGGTCAGTTTCGGGCAACACACACCCCTCGGTCAGCTTCGGGCAGCACACAGGGGGCAAAGTGCTACAAACCGCATAGGTGAAGAGGCAAAGCGCACATCACCTCATAGGTTGGGGGGTATTTGCTATTTTCTCTTCTTCTTTTTTTAAATTCAAATATTCTTAATATTAACTTAGCCCCCCTCGGTCAATTTCGGGAAAAATTTTACCCATGCATCATTCAATTTAAATCATGCATATTGGGATTTATTTGGATTTTTTTCATAATATTATTTCTAGGTTTGAAATAAATAATTATCAAATATGAAAATAAGAAAAATAAAAATAAAACATAAAAATAAATAAGGAAACAATGAAAAGAAGTATAAATTCAAATATTCATAATTTTCTAAAAACAAAAAAGACAATTCAAAAATCCGAAAACATGAAAATAAATTTAAAAAAATGAAAAAAAGTATAAAAATAAAAAATTTAAAAAATTAGTAAAAATTTAAAAAATTTAAAAAATTAGTAAAAATAAAAAAAATCTGGTGATTTGCACTTTGCCCCCTCACATATGCGGTTTGTAGCACTTTGCCACCTGTGTGCTGCCCGAAGCTGATCGAGGGGGCAAAATACACATATATGATAATTTAGGGTGTTAACTGCAACTTTTAATAGTTTGGGGGGAGGGGGGCAAAGTACACATCACCTAATAGTTTGGGGGGGTATCTGCTATTTTCTCTAATTAATAATTCATTATATCCAATAAATAAATTAATTAATTAAATAATCAAATTAATTAGATAAATTAATTCATTAATTTATTTCCATAGGAAATTAATCAATAATTAATCTTATCCTTATAATTAATTATTTAGTCCAATGAATAATTAATTATTTAATTTATCCAATAAATTAAAACTCCTAGAAAAATAGAAACTCCTTTTATTCATTTTTCTTTATCAATCCTTTAGCGTGACTCTTTAGGTTCGTTTCGTTTGGCAATAAGAGGAAACCAAAGGAAGTGGGTAACACCTAACCAGTCACGTGGCCCATTTTGTAGTCCAAACGAAATTGAATGATTGGATCATTCCACAACTTTCCAATCGTAAATACCGTATAAGTATAAACCTTTTGTTCGCGGACCCCAGTCAAGTGAGAGTCACGGTTATGTCAAACTCATTGGACTGGACCATATGCATTAATTATAATAATACGAGATCATTGCGATCGATTTAGTGCCTCGCACAATCATCTCTTGTTGCTTTGGCTAAAGACTTTGATCTGTATTTATCTATAATCACTTAAAGTATTTTCTCACTCACTTATGAGAGAACAAATCTCATGTTAGATATCAGCTAAGACTACCACTTGCCCATCAAGCCACATTTTGAGGCCGATCCCACCAACGGGTGAATTGGGTTTAACTACTCTAATGAAATACTTGACGTCACAAGTGCATCTTCAGCCTGATACTTCAGGTCAAAGGTTCACTTATACCTATTACGCATAATCAGTTATGTCATTGACAGTCACAGAGTGAAAATCCATATGACAGAACCGATGCGAGTCGTGTTCGAGCATATCAGTTTCACTGATGTGTCTACAATCTTAACCTCCTACCATCCCATGGTACTCGACTAGCACTCTCATGTCAGAGCTAAAATTATACAAGTGTTCTAAATCTTTATTTGTCCATAAGACTTTATTTTACTTGCGAACTAGATTTAGTAATCAAGATCGATCTTTCTAGTGCCAACCTTCCTATCTCATAGGAAACAGAGGAATCGCACTGAAAACATGGACAAAATATTTTACACAACTTATAGATATCGATAAAATTTAAGTGAAAACTAAATGATGCCTTTATTATTAATATCAAAATAAGTTTATTACAAAAAATATGCCCTATTATTCTATCCTCTGGCATTTGAGGACATAATCCTAACAATAGATTGGTCAAAGTATGATGTACCTCAATGTTTGAAGACTTTCCTGCCCATATATTGCTCTTCTTCTGTTTTGAGCTCTTCATTTCCTACCAATCTTGGCTAACTCCCTTCCCTTTATCAGTATGCTTCAAAGGTGTTAAAGGTTTACCCATTAGTTTACTAGGCCCTTCTTGTTGTTTCTCCTTGGAAGAGCCCTAGGCCACTTGCCTATTCCAGCCTGCTTCCCTATGCACCCAATATTTGCATCTCCTACAATACATTGGAACCCATTTATATTTAACCTTTTGATTCACCACACATCAGTAACCTCACTTCTAACAATAATTTCAGATGGCAATTCATGGCCTACCTCTATCTGCACCAACACCCAAGCATATTCCAATTTTAATTTGTTCACAATCATCTCATAGGTGTATAGAGGCTCACCTATTCTGCTCAATATCTTACTCAAGCTATTGGCGCCCACATTTCAAGTGAAAGGTTTGGCAACTATATTCAGATTAGGACAGTGCTAAGGTCCTCCGCTCTAGTCACTCCCTCTTGCCATCTCTTTAGAATTAATGGTTTTGAGCAGAAGAACATAGTACCTTTGTTGAGGGCTGCTTCCATATCCTCTTCTCTCTCAAATCTCAGGATGAAATACCCGTTTTTGTGCTTCACAAGTCACAACCCTAGGCAGATTCATTTCCTTCCATCTTACCCTCAAAAAATTCACCATGGTATTCACCGGATTATCTTGGCTTAAGATATAAGACGTCAAGGAATACTTCCAGTATTGTATCTCCTGCACCACATCCTCTTTAGTGAGCTGTATTTCATCCCCACTACACTCGATTTTCTGTAATTTTAGCCCCGATTTTTCGTCGCGATTTCCTTTAAAAAGATCACTCCATGGCTTCGGTGCTTCCTTAGCTGGCTTACGTGGTTCAGGCACCGGAGTTTGTAATTTCCCTCCTTCGCCCTCCCCCTCTTCACTTACCTCTTTCGCATTTGAATGACTCTGCTCTTCCTCCCGTATAACCTCCATGTTAATCTCGTTAGGTAAATCTGTTGTGGTTGTGTTTGGGCTACATGGATTCAGAGTTCTGGCACCCGAGTGCTGCTTTGAGACATGGCAATTTGTGCTTTGGGACTCGTTATAGCTTCAATCGGCTTCCTTCCTTTCCTTTTCGCCATTTAGGGGATTTGTGCACGTTAGCCGGCTAATGTGCATCGAGAGAAAAGTTCCCAATATGTTTGGTTCTATATGTTTCCTTTTTACAATTTTGGTCCATTGGTTACGGTATTCTCACATTGTATCACGTAATTTTTAAAAATTCTTACATATAGTCCCAACCAAATGTTTCGTCCCAAATTTAAGGGTCAACCCTGCTACTCAACATTTTGAACTGTTTTTAGGGAGATTTTGTGCGCGAGTAGCACATGATATTGAATAAATATATCGTGATGTTGAATAAAATCTGTGTGTGCGTGCATTCACGAACGAATTCTCCAAAAAAAATTGGTCAAAATGTTGACTAACAGAGTTAACCGTTATAAATTTCGGACAAAAAATTCAATTCGGACCAAATATGAGAATTTTAAAAAAGTTACAGAAGACTATGTGAGAATCCCGTAGCTAATGAGACCAAAGTATAAAAAGCCGAACATATGAGATAAAAATGCAGTTTTCCCCAATTTATGGTTTACGTCTTCAAAAATTATTAAAACAGGAAGTTATATTTTTTCTGGAGTACATGGAAACATAAAAAAAAAAAAAAAAATTTCATAAATTAGAAAAGGAATTTAGGGGTAGAAAGGTAGAACTAGTGGAAGTAAATAAAGTATTTTGAGCATCCAAAGTGTTTAGAAATGGAAGCAAAAACAGAATTTACTCAATGCAAATCATTGGGATATTTAAATCTTGTTGTTATAGATCATCTCCATCCCCTGGCCTTCAAAGTACTTTAAAGGCTCATCATCTCAAACAACAAATGAGAAGTCCATTTTGTCATAGCATTAATTCACCCGCAGATGGATATTTTCGTTGAATTTCATCTTTAATGCAATGAAAAATGAAATTTTTTAAGACAAAGATCATGACTCCTTCATTCTTAAATTACAAATTTTCGAAGTTGGTTTTTTTTTTCTTTAATTCAAGACGAATAGGATACACTAAATATGTAATCCGACAAACTCGGATTGATAGTCATAATTTGGAGCCATAAAGACTCTATTTAGCTCCATAAAGAAGAGGAGAGCCACAACTTGAGGCAACCTGGATTCAAACTCATGATCTCTCACATAAAGTGGAAGGGATGGATACCACTAGACCAACAAGTTTTGGGTTCAAGGTTGTTGTTTTTTTGTTTTTGGTTTCCCCACTGGATGTTCGGGTCAGCTTTCGCGCACCTCGACTAATCTCCGCTCGCGATGTGTGGCTGCCACTGGCCAAGCATTCTTTTGACAACGCTGGGAATCGATCCTGAGAGCACACCAGGTCTACCCCAAGTTGTCCCAGTGATAGCCTTATACCACTGGGCCAAGAGGCTTGATTGTTTGAAGTTGGTTATTTTGTTGGTTTTGCATGAAGTTCCTCTTTCAAAAAATCTCGACATGGCTTAGTTGATCCAAAGCCTGAAAAGCTCCAAGTCTTGCTTATATTAATAGATAGGATCTTTTGTCCATGTTGCATCTCATATTTCCAGGGTCTAATTGACACGTGTCAAATAAAAATTCAACAATTATACTTGTCATTCGCTAAATACCTTTAGAACAGGAAATGCAACACCATTTGTAAAAAACCTCATTTGCATCCATACTATCTGAGAAAGTCAGAGACCCCTAAAAACACTACCTTGGACTGTCAATTTTTGTTGAAGCCTTAAATTTGACAATATATATATATATAAAGTGTGAGACCTTAGAGTTTGGATTTTGGTCTGCCATCTTTTTGGTATGGCAAAACCAACGCGTCATATTTGCATTAATTCTACAATGTTTGGGTGCAATGCACCCGTTTCACTTTTGACCAACAGATTATAGTGTGGTGGTTACTCCTATTGTATCAATGCCTATGATTAAACATAAGTATTACTCCTATTGTATCAACACATTTTAACCTTATAACTTCTCACGTAAGAACCCCACTACATCCATGTCCGTTTTAACACCGATAAAAACTGCATTTGTTTATGTCAAATTTCGGAAATAAGAACTAAGCAGCCATTATAGATTAATTAGCAGTCTGCCTCCAAGCTCCAACCCTCGCTCTCTTCTCGGATTTGTGTAAGTTCACTCCGTTCTCAGTAGTTTTCTTCCTCATCTCATGTCTTTCACTACTAAAGAAAAGGCCTATTACAGCGGGTTTTTTCTTTTTACCTATTGCAGCGGTTGTAACTGTTGTACTAGGCAACGCTGTAATAGGCTTAGACCTATTACAGCGGTTAAAAACCGCTATAATAGGTTCCCTATTACAATGGTTCTGGACAGAACCGCTGTAATAGGGTCCGCTTTTTATTTTATTTTTTATATGCAAAATCCTATTACACCGGTTCTGATGTGAACCGCTGTAATAGGTAATTTCTTTTTTCCACCCGCACCATACTAGTTTGGAACCTTCCTGTACAGTATATATTCAATAAACCAAAATAAACCAGATCTCTGCACAGTATAACAAATTCAACAAAACTCAAAACTTCATTAATATAACCAATTCTTTCCTCAAACAAATGAGATCACGTGTTAATTTACAATCAACTAATTAAATTACTCACAATTTAAATACAACAAATCAAATCACAATTTATAACAAGTCACAATGTACAAAAAATACATTACCTAATTTCTAGGGAGCTGCTAACAAAATATATTGTGCCACTTCGCAGCGTACTTCATCAATTTGCTCTTGAGTATAGAAGGATTGAGAATCATGAAAGTACTGCAAGATATATATAGAGATTGCAAAACTCAAATGACGTTTCAGTTACCTACCAAAGGTTTAATAATTTCAAAAGGGAAAGAAATTAAGTATTAATTAGGATTATACATACCGTTGTTGGGATTATAGAATATCCGTGGCTAATAACCTCCTTCATGAATCTCATAACGAAATAGCCACAATCCACCTCGTTTATCTGCCGGGGGCACTACAAAAGTAATCAAAGTTGTATTTAAACACTAACTTCTATACGAATAATTAATCTCTTGAAACTAGAAAACGCTAACCTTTATTTTAATCCATTGGCAGGTCTTATTTTTAGATTTCTTGTTGTTGCGATTTGCACGAAATATGTGCACAGCCCTGTAAAAAAATATAAAAAACAAGAAAATAATCTAACTTACGGGCAATTATGTGAAATCTAGGAAGATATATAGACTTTAAAAAAATACTAAATATAATGGATACATTGATTGAATGAAAAACTTACTGATTGATTTTTTGTGTCATCTCATCTCAGTAATCCGGCTCACCATGCAAAGAATCCAGATAGTAAACGACCTCTTGAAATGGATCAATCGCAAGCAACAACCAATGTCCCCTAAAAGGCATTCAAAAGATAAGTTCAAAATTTGTTTTGTGTAACTAGTTTTACAAATTAAAGTTGAGTCTTTAGTAGCTCACCCGGTGTTGTAAGGTGCAACAAATAACTTATTCATTTGTGCACTCTGTATCATAGTACCTGCTATGTACTGCACTTGTATAGTATGCTTGCTTGTTCCCGCAGCTATGGAATGTGGGCTAAGGAACCCGAAATTTGCTTCTTTCCCTTCGGGGATCACGTACTTAACTCACAAACACCTAAATTGTGCATAAAAAATGAATTTCAAGTAACGAAAATAATCATAGTTCAGATGCAATAAAATAATTAAAAAACTTACTTTATATACATTGTAATGAGAGAGGCTCCTATCTGTTCTTGACGCAAAAGGTGACAGATCTCCTCCCTCCCAATATACTCTGGGAATGCAAAATTCATAATAATTTCCTCAATGTCTATAGTGATCTGGGCATTAATAGACATCATCTTCATGTACTTTCCAAGAAATATGAGATCATTAGGGAGTCCAGTTAGTACAAGGTCTACACATCTGTCACCTTCACGTGCAGGCTTGGCCACTGGAGGTTTGACAGTTGAGTGCTTCGACATCCCTGATTTCTGGTTTTCAGATGATTTGGATGGTCCAAGTGACTGTTTAAGCAAAGAAAATAAAACATGAATGTTACACACCAAAGTATATTTAGTAACCTGAAACAATTGTTATAATTTATTAATGACTAGCTATTAATTACATACCGGTGCATCAGTGACAATGACAAGACTAGCTGGACAAGCAACATAGGTATCTAAAGCACTAGAAATGGTGAGCACTTCATCATTGAGAGGGACGGGTAGGGGTGTATCCGCCTCAACTGCAATGTCAATTTGCACTTTCACAAGGTTGGTGGATAATGGACGGTTGTGAAGTATTCTATCCTTCACTCGATTGTACATCTATCATTTAGCCACCACACTATATGACGGTGATGAAAGTGCTAATTGACATGGCACGATAACCTACATATATATATATACAACATTATATTAGAAAGTTTTGTGTGATTTACAGAAAAAATAGAGAGTTGCAAGTTACATGATCAATAAACAAGTTCAAATCATTACCTCAGGAAGCATCTTAACTGGTTCTGGGCAGCAATGTTTCAAAGAAATCACCTCATCTTCATGTGGCTGACAAGATTTAGGCGCTTCCAAATCATCAATCCGGCGTTGCATTGCAAACATCGTTTGGGAGAGGTTCTGAACCATGTTTCTCAAGCTTTCCATCTCCATTTCTTTAGAAGGCTTTGGATCCGTAAAGTACTCTCTTTGTGAGACCCCAAAGCCAACACCCCTAACGCGACCCGGATGCTCCTTCTTTTTAAGAGCTTTAGTCAATACATCATTTCGACTCTTCTCATTTCCACTATGGCTAGTACTCTCTTGTGAAATGCTCTCCTGTAATAATACATTTAAAAAAAAAATTAGTGAACTTTGTTCTTTCAATAGTATTTCAAAACAAACATACAACACATTATAGAGCTAAAATTGCAAATAACTCACCAATTCATTCACTACTCTTCTAAAATTGTTGTTATCAATTTGATTTATTTTATCGAAACGCGTAATCCTCCACACGAGTGCTCGTGTCACCTCTATGCCATCGGACCCCGCATCCCTTAGTCTATTCATCTATATTTTGATTAATATATATATATATATATATATATATATATATATTAACAAGGCATTCTTATTAAAAAAATTGTAAGGATTCACTGCTAAATGAACTACGTACCTCAATTTGCTCCACAAGAGCATGTCCAAGACGTGATCTCCTGTAAGGATATTCAGGTTCCTTTGCTCTTTCCTGATTTTTCCTACTTAGTTTCTGTTTATTAAATAATCAAATTATTAGTTAAATATAAACGCAATAACCAACAAATGAAACCGTAAATTAAAATAACTAGTTACCTCAAACTCTTCACTGAGGCGAAGATCTACAAATGCCTTCCAATCGTCTTCAGGTATCTCATATTGTGAAGGTGGGTTGTAATTAATGTTCCCATCATCATCTCGCCCCCACACTTTACTCAAGTAGCTCCTGAAGTTACGTGCTAGCTTTCCAGCTTCTGCTAGTACGAACTTTTGTCTACTTTCTTCAATATCAAATGTCAACTACAAAAAGCAAACAACAAAGTATATATGAAATTATAATTTAGAAATACATTAACACTTAGAAATATGATAATATCTAAATTACATTTGTATCATCCCAAATGTTTCTTTTTATTGGTGACGGGACTTTTCGCCAATCACTGATGGTAATTGGCACCTTCTGCCGAGCCAAGACTCCTATATAACCAACCAATGTTGATTTGTTTGGGTCAACTGGTTGACCTCTATCATTCCAGCCGACAGGTAGCCTTATGCTTTTACTTCTGGCATTGATAACTTTTTTCATAGCCGTGACACCTCTCTGTATCTCCTTTTCATGACGGCTATCTGATCCATATACATCATCCCCGGGAAAACTACCAGCAGGATCTGAATCCATCGACCTACAAAAGCCAAAAAATACAGAAGTTAGATTCATATAAATTTGGCAGATTTATTTGGCAATAATAATTTTAAAATAGAAGTAGCAAATACATAAGTTGATCACCAGTTGGATCACGTAAATCACATAAAACTACAAATAAAGCGTCATTTTATAAATATTGATCAGGATCACATAAAGAATCATATTTCCAGCAACTACAAATATTGATCACCAGTTGGATCAATGTACCCTAAACCACAAAATAACCACAATTTAATCCCAAATTAAACGTAACTAACCCCCAGCTAACCCAAATTAACCCTAAATTCACATTTGTCCCTATTTCCCTTAAATTTTCCACAAAAATAGGCAAATCTCAATAATATAAATTTTCTAGCAACTAAGTATTGATTAAAAAATAAGTCTATCATACAATTATGAAATAAGTTCAAATACCTTTCATCGTTTTCTTTTTGTCGTTGGCTTAGCAGTCTTTTGCTGCAACTCGGTACGACCATTTTTTTTAGTACGCCGACGAACTGATGGATTAATCCATATTCTCTCTTGGTGATCTTATCGCATATACAATTCATCATCACTTATATCCAAGTCATCTTCACTATCAATTGATTGTGAATCACCTAAGATAGGATTTTCTCCATCATCTTCACTTTTTTCATAATCATCATCAATACAAGTATTTTTGTTTGCCGATAAAACAATGGACCACCTCTTATCAATAGGATCGGTGATAAAAAATACTTGCTTAGCTTGTGATGCCAAAATGAAAGGTTTATCTTTGTATCCACCCTTTCAAGGTCTACTCGAGTGAAGCCTATTTCACTATTATCGACACCATTTTTATTGTCAACCCACCTACACCCAAATACAGGCACCCGAAACCAACTATAATCCAGCTCCCATATACGTTCAATCACCCCATAATATGATGAATCGGCATAGATAAGGTTATTATCTTTCGCACTTGAGATATGCATTGCTTGAGCTACAAGACTCACCCCATTATTCTGCATTGTACTTCGTTCATCTTGGTCTTTTGTATAGAATGTGCGACCATTTATACGATAATCTGAATAACAAAATACTAGTCTGTCTGGACCCATCGACAGCCTCATCAATTTATCCGAAATTGAAAGTGGATTCTCTTTCTGTTTCTCTTCAATATGCTTTCGGAACCAATCGATGAAACTCTTGTTATGCTCTCTTGAAATCCAGCTCTCATTTTTAGTTCGATTGAATCTCCTAAGTTGGTTCTTATGCTCTTCAACATATGGGTCAACCTCATCGGTGTTGTGGAGCACATATAGGTGTGTCTGCTCCCTTTGTGTAATAGGAACACTAACTAATTGCTTTCCAATTACGCTTTTTCCTTCTGTTCTCCCTCTCACAACATGAGACTTTGGAAGCTCTGCAACACTAGAATCTTCCAGATACTCTGTGCAAAATGTAATGGCTTCATCAACTATGTACCGTTCAATAATGCAACCTTCCGGTCGACTACGATTTTTCACGTAGCCTTTCAATACCTTCATATAACGCTCAGCCGAATACATAGATCTCATAAAAGCCGGTCCACATAGTTGTGTCTCTCTAACTAAGTGAATAGGTACGTGAGTCATTATATCAAAGAAGGTAGGTGGAAATTACATCTCAAGCTCACACAAAGTGTTGACAATTTGTTTCTGAAGTGCAGGAAATTGTTCAGGATCAAACACCTTGCTCCACATTGCTTTAAAGAAGAAACATAATCTAATTATCGTGTCTCTCACCTTTTTTGGCAAAATGGCCCGTATAGCAATTGGTAGCAAATGATCCATAATTACATGACAATCGTGAGTCTTCATGTGCTTTAGCTTCAAGTCCTTCATTGATACAAGACTGCTAATGTTTGAAGAATACCTTTCTGGAACTTTCACATGACTAAGAAACTCACACAATGCAATTTTTTCTTTCCTGGATAGAGTGTGAGCTGCTGGAGGCAAATATCTACGTTTTCCCTTCTTTGTTGGTGCCAATTTTCCTCTTATCTTCATTTCAACCAAGTCTAACATTGCCTTTACGCCATCTTTTGTCTTTCCGGGCACATTTGGAAGTGTACCAATGACACTGTCAAATACATTTTTCTCAATATGCATAATATCAAGAAAATGTCTAACATGTAAGGACGTCCAATACGGCAACTCAAAGAAAATTGACCTTTTTTTCCACCCAGTTTTTGCAAGACCACCTGCAAAAGTCTTTTCAAATTTGACCTCCAAGTCTTTTACATTCTCAAACACTTCTTCACCAGTTAAGCACTTAGGAGCTCGACCTTCTTCTATATTCCTATTAAAAGTTTTCTTCCACTGACGATATCGATGGTTCCGATTTAGCCATCTCCGATGCCCTTGGAATGCATACTTCTGAGAGTGTGTCAAATGATATTGATCTGTACTCTTGACACATATGGGGCATCCACATTGGCCATGTACACCATATCCCTTGAGGTTTGCTCTTGCCGGAAAATCATTGATTGTTCCAAATAACATGACTCTGAGATTGAAATTTTCTTTTTTGAACCCGTCATATACTTGAATACAGGTTTCCCACAACACCTTCAAATCCTCAATTAAAGGAGTCAAGTAGACATCTATATCATTTCCAGGTTGTTTCGGCCTAGAAATGAGTATAAGCATCATTATATGCTCTCGCTTCATGCATCGAGATGGGGAAGGTTGTAGATCATCAAAATCACCGGCCATGTACTATATGAGCTATTTTGCAAGCCATGAGGGTTCATGCCATCTGTAGCCAATACAAGGTGCAGCTTTCTTGATTCTTCGCCAAATTCAGGGAAATCATCATCAATCTTTTTCCATTGAGGAGAATCTGAGGGGTGTCGAATCTTGTCATCTTCAAGACTTCTATCAGCATGCCATGTCAAGTCCTTGGCTAACTCTTACTATTGTACATGCGCTTAAATCGTGGTATTATGGGCAAATACCACATGGTTTTGATAGGAGCAGATCCATTCTTCTTGTACCGTGAGGCGCCACATTTCGGACAGGACTTCAATGATGCATAGTCAGTTCTAAACAATATGCAATCATTGAGACAAGCATGTATCCTCTCATATCCCATGCCAATTGAGGTTAACATCCGTTTAGCCTCATAAGTACGATTAGCTCAAACATTATCCTTGGATAGCATGCTTTTTAATAGACCAAGTCTGTGAAACTCTTATCACTCCACCCATTGTTGCCTTTTAACTTGTATAGGTTTAGGACTGCTTTCAATTTTGTGAATTTACTACCACTATACAGTGGTGTCTTTGAATCACTTGTCAAAGTGTCAAATATTTTAGGACAATTTCGCAAATCCTCCTCAATCACATTTGTCATCTCCTCCAAACGATCAGGCTCATAATCATTCATGTTGAAATCCTGTGATGGATATGATGTACCACCCAAATCATCTGACGTGATACTGCTTTCACCATGTCTTGTCCAACGTGTGTAGCTTTTATCAATTTTATTACACACCAAATGATCTTCCAACTCACGTGGACTAATTCTCTTTCCAAAACAACAATGTAAACATGGGCAAGTGATCCTAGTTCGATATGGTGCATGCTCAACCGCAAACTTTATGAACTCTTTCACCCCTTTCTCATACTGTTCCGACATACGATACGCTAAAATCCAACTTCGATCCATTTTGATTCTGAATTAATTAAATTAAACAATTTTAACATCAGTTGATAGTTGAATTAATTAAATAGTTTTCATTTTAATTTATTTCCCATTATTCTAGAAAAAATTCAGCAAAGTAACAACGCAAAAATTTCTACCAAGTTCTTGACTTAATCTTCACCCGGGTGGGTTGCAACCAACAAAATTCGAATCTTACGATCCGCTAAAATTCAATTTTGATCTAAATTAATTAAATTAAATAATTTTAACATCAGTTGAGTTGAATTAATTAAATTATTTTAATTTTAATTTATTTCTCATTATCCTAGAAAAAATTCGGCAGAGTAACAACGCAAAAATTTCTACCAAGTTCTCGACTTAATCTTTCCCCAAACTTGCAACCAACAAAATTCGTATCTTTCAAACACAACAAACCCAACATTCTAATCTTTCACCCACAACAAACCCAAAATGTTGATCTCACTATATGAAAATATTGATCACCAGTTGGATCACATAAAACATCATATTTCAAGCAACTAAAAATATTAATCACCAGTTGGATCACATAAATCACATAAAACTAAAAATAAAACATCATTTTATAAATATTGATCACCGGTTGGATCACATAAAACATCATATTTCCAGCAACTACAAGTATTGATCACCAGTTAGATCACATAAATCATATAAAACTACAAATAAAGCATCATATTTTCAACAACTAAGTATAAATATAGATCACCAGTTGGATCAATGTACCCTAAACTACAAAATAACCACAATTTAATCCCAAATTAAACGTAATTAACACCCGACTAACCCAAATTAACACTAAATTTAGTCAAGTCCCTATTTCCCTTAAATTTTCGACAAAAATAGGCAAATCTCAAGAATATACACAAAAATACATACACCCACACATACACAAATATATATACATACACCTATACACAAATATTTATCTAACTCAAACTCTATATTCTATATGTGTGTGTGTGTGTGTGTATATTTATCTAAGAAAAATTACCCACTAAATGGCGGCGGCGGCGGCGGTCCTTGCATATATATATATATAGAGAGAGAGAGAGAGAGAGTTAAATATATATATATATAGAGAAAGAGAGAGAGAGAGAGATACTAAAAGCGAAGGTGGACGGCGGTGGGTGAGAGAGAGGCCGAGTAGAGAGAGAGAAAGCGAGAGAGAGAGAGAGAGAGCGATAGAGAGAGAGAGACGGTGGTTGTTGAGCGGTCTGTGGTGGTGGTGGTGTAATAGAGAGAGAGTTGAATTTGGGGGCAATTTGGGGGGGAGGGGGGAAGGCGGCCAGGTGCCCTAGGTAAAAAACCCGACCGCCTATTACAGCGGTTCGGGTACGAACCGCTGTAATAGGCAGTTTTTTAATTTTTTTTAATTCTATTACAGCGGTTCGAACCCGAACCATTGTAATAGAACAATTTTTTATATATATATTTTAACGGACCGCCTATTATAGCGGTTCAAAAACGAACCGCTGTAATAGGTCCAAACCGAGATACAGCGGTTCACCCCGAACCGCTGTAATAGCCCAATTTGTTTTTTATATATTTTAACAGACCGCCTATTACGGAGGTTCAGAAACGAACCGCTGTAATAGGTTCGAACCGAGAAGCCCTATTACAGCGGTTTTGTAAAAACCGCTGTAATATGTACCTTTGTTCAGCGGTTTCACCAAAACCGCTGTAATAGGTGCGCTGTAATAGTGTATTTTTGTAGTAGTGTTTTTTACTTTATTTGTCATTTTCTTTTCATGTTGTTTTGTTTACAGCATCACTCTACCAGTGAGGATAACAAGAGAGAAGAGATTACTAAAGAATATTAATGGCGGCTATACAAACTTCAATTATGGACTATGAGATGTGGACTTATGGACTCTTTTTCTATCTATTTGAAAACTACGGTGTTAATTTTTCTTTTTTTTTTAATCTATTGATGTCATCGATATTGGAAAGATTTTAAAGTATAATTATTTATTCTGTTTTTCTAATTCTCTAATGACAACTATTAATTTGTTTTTCACTTAATTTATCATGTTTAAGAACAATTGTTTAGTGTAGGAGAGGAGAAATCATTCAAGTGGAATATCTCAGTATCATTTTTATCCTTTTCTTTTTCTAATCAGACTGATGTGTGTGGGTTTCACACCAATAATAATATGTAATATAATATATAAAAATATAGTACAAAGCACAAGATTAAATGTAAAGAACACAAGAGATTTACGTGGTTCGGTCTAATGAAGACCTACGTCCATGGGTGTAAAGTGGTTGCCTGGTTTATTCATCCTCATAAGGGGTATTTATACAAGTAATTGATGGATATGCTAAAATGGTAAGTCAACTATGCCTAAAATACATAAGGTAACAAGAATAAATCATGATCCTTCCATCTTGGGCTATATCTTTTATGGTATAATAGGTAAAGAAAAGGTAATATGCTGGCTTGACCTCCACAGGTCCAGATATGGAAAGTGTTTTGATTGATTGATTCTTGTCTCCAGGCTTACCTTATATAAAATGCTACACCTGTGCAGGTCGGGGTGACCGAACCTCCAGTTGGACAGACCTGAACGAATAGTCTTCTAGAAGGATCCAAGCCCACGATGCCATTGGGCTTAGGCCCATAAAGTATATAATTATCCAACTTAGCCCAAAGACCTATTTCAACCCACATCAATAGTCCCCCCAACTCTGTAGTTTGACGTAGTCAAGCTACGAGAGTTGAGAAAAAATGTAACTTTGGCCGAGCTAGAAGAGACCTTAATCTACGCAGATAGAGTTATATGAAACATTGCGCCAAGTGAAGCGTCTTTGTAGGTTTTGCTTTGATTCATCCCTTTCTAGACCTCCCGAGATGATGTGAATAGTTGCTCGATCATTTTTATCGACCTCCATAGGTGCCGCCCCTTAAGTTAGTGCCTTGTTAATTTGCTAAGGAAAGTTCCCTCTTCCTCCAGATGTATCCAAGAAATCATAACCATTGATTCACTTTTTTGTACTCCACTTCTTCTTGGAGTGTTTAATACTCCCTTCTTCAAGGAAGCTTCAGATGATATGCTTGATTAGTCGTGGCAATGGTCCACCAATCATTGTAATGTCGGGTTAACTTATTATCCTAGGTGAATTCTCCCCTTTCTTTAGGTTGGTCCTCCTGCGGGTCTGCAACCACAAGTGGTGCACCCTACAGTAGCTTCTCCCGTTTGTCCATGTCGTGCCGCTTCAGGTAGTTCATCATTTTGAATTGATCTCCTGATCACTTCTGGCATCATCTTCTCCAGCTTTGGATGTCCAGGGATGGGTACATCAGGTCTTTACGTGCTTTCTTCGAACCCGGCAGACCTACATAGTATAGGTATCGCATCCACGATCCTATTTAGTTGATCTATGATCAATTTGATTTATGTTACAGAGAAATTTCTTTCATTGAGTGCCGACATTACAAAGTTACTTTTATCTCTACGATCACGGGTGTGACCTCTCCAGCTACCCCTAAGAACATCCGCAGGTCCGACCGTCCTCCTTGTAGCTGACCAGCATGTTGTTGTTGAAGCTACGCTTCCCGATTTAACTAATGTTATTCCTTTATTTTGCTTGCAAAGTAATTTTCCTTCATAAATTGTGCTTTTGGACAAGCACATGTACTCCTCTCCTACCTTCTCATTCTCTTCACCTGCCTAGGTTGGGGTGCCCAACCTCCAGATCGTCTTCATCACCCAGGTCTAGCCGACTCACATGACGTCCCTCTAGAGCTAAGTACTTTTTTCGAGACGCATTGTCACCTTTCTCTTCTTGGCACTCCAGTCGTTTGGCTTGCTTGTTTGAATTGCTGCTGTTGTTTGCGACACCAGGTATAGGTCCTCTAGTCTTTGCTAAAGAATCTTCCTTCTCTAGGTCCAGTTGCTCTATCTTTAGTTGATCAGCCTGTGGTAGCTTTGGCTACCCAACCTACAGCTGTGGAAAATCTTCTTCCAGATGGTGCTAGCATTACTCCTTCTATTGCCGCCGGGATCAAACCCGCATAGTAGATTTCCTTCTTTTGAAGAACGTTGGTTTTGAATGGGCATGTGTAGCTTCTAAACAATTTCATTTCTTTCGCTTTTTGTTATTTCCATACCTGCCCAAGTTAGGGCATACACCTCCCTGCTCTTCTCCCTGCTAAGGCTTTATGAATTTGCTATTGGTATATTTTGCTCGTCTTAACTGACCTGCCCAGTTTAGGCCAGGGGCATCCTCGGCCTTCCCCCAGCTTGGGATTTGTTTTGCATTCGAGACATGTACTGCTCAGCTTTGCCTTTGCCTTACCTGCCTTGTTTCACAAAATAAAAAATAGAACCGAACTTGCTCTATCTCCTCAGATGAGCAGGTTAGACTTAGTGTTACTTTATCACAAGATAAATTTAGTAGGATAAACAATGAATCAAATTGCTATAAAATATTGTGCTCATAAGATTGTTATAAAATATCGTGACCATACCTCCTTCCTGGCATTTCAAACATTCTTTCAGAATTTCCTGTGGAATCCGGCATCCAATATTCCTCACAAAAAATCAAATGAAATTTGTTAGTTTCCAGGTGGTACCTACCAGACCTGCACTGAGCTAATGCTACAGCTGGGTCAAGTGGTCCACATTTTTGCAATCGTGGGGACTTCCATTTCCACACCCGTCAATTCTTAGTAACTTGCTTGACACATACAATCATGGGGACTTGCACTCACTTTTCTTCTCTCTTGCAATCGTGGGGACTTGCATTCGTACTTTCTCTTAAGCAATCATGGGGACTTGCATCGGGATCAAACACCCTTTTTCAAGTGCGTACAATCGTGGGGACTTGTACCACCTCTTTGCAATCGTGGAGACTTGCACACGGGATCGAACACCCGTCATTAGGCTCGTAAAATCATGGATACTTGCACCGCAACTATGCAATTGTGGAGACTTGCATTTACCGCCTGCCTTATATCCCCTTGTTCTCCCTCCGTACCAAAATTTTCCTAGACAGGCTAGGGTGGCCAGCCCATACCGTCGGCATCCTTCCTTATGTCCCACATTCTCCGAATTTCCCTCCTTGTTTCACCTCCAACCTTATGGCTGCCCTTTCCCCCTTATCGCTCCAAACCCCGGTCTTCCTTAGGGTAGGCCCATAAGTGTTCCCGAGGGCCTACCCCTCCTTATTTCTCCCTGGCATGGAGATCGTCTGATCTATAGGCGAATGATCCATACCTAGACAGATCCGGGTCCCCACCCAGATGGTTCAGTCCTAACCTTCGACTACCTCCACTTCGCCAGCCCCCCTTTACTTCACAATGTATCATTCATAATTATATATATAACTCAATCTCAAAGTTTTGGCAAAATAAAATCTTACTAAATTATTGGAGCTTTGCACGTGACCCTGCAAAAACTTTACAACCTTTTTACCTGAAAACACAACAATCAAAACTACAAAAATATTAGTGGTTTTGTGAGTCCATTAAATCATAAAAATAAAGCGTATTGTAAATAATCAAACATAAATTTTTCAAGTTTTGCATGTTCCACGGGTGAGGGAGTTGTTCTCCCTTGTAGACTTCTCTAGCTAGTAACTTTCCTGAAAAGACAAAAAATCATAAATTCATGAAGACAAATGTTAGTGAAAATTGTGAGTCTTGTAAAAAAAAGCTTATAGAAGTCTCGGTAAGTATAACTCTTTAATCCTAATTGGATAATATTACAACTTAGTTTATGATGTGGACAAATAACTATGCACATGATGCGTAGATGATGTCTGACCATGCCTATGATGCGCACACTATGCTATGCTCATGATACCTGAATGATGTCCAAGGAGAAGATTTGTTACGGAACTTTTTTCGTTTCCTTTCGGTCATGCAAATACTTAACCTGGATTCCCGCACTTGCTGAGCAGCATGAGCTACCTCAGCTATTACCATCCTTTGCTGAGCAGTCTAAGTCGTTTCAACTATTATTGATTTTTCCCACTTTTGCTGGGCAGCATGACCTGCCTCAGCTATTGCTTATTTTTCCCACTTTTGCTAGGCAACATGACCTGCTTCAGCTATGACCGATTTTTTCCACCTTTGCTAGGTAGGTCAGGGCTGCTCCAGCTAGTGCCGATTTTTTTTACCTTTGCTGGGCAGGTTGATCAGCCTCAGCTATTGCCACTTTTCCCACCTTTGCTGGGCAGTTCAGGGCTGCCTCAGCTATTGCCATTTTTTCCCACCTTTGCTGGGCAGTTCAGGGCTGCCTCAGCTATTGCCATTTTTTTTTTACCTTTGCTGGGCAGCCTGAGCTGCCTCAGCTATTGCCAATTTTTCCCACCTTTGATGGGCAACCCGAGCTCCCTCAGCTATTACCGTCATTTCCCACCTTTGCTTGGCAGCATGACCTCCCTCAGCTATGATCGATTTTTCCCACCTTTGCTGGGCAGGTCAGTTCTGCTCTAGCTAGTGCCGATTTTTCCGACCTTTGCTGGGCAGCCTGAGCTGCCTCAGCTATTGCCACTTTTTCCCACCTTTGCTGGGCAGCCTGAGCTGCCTCAGCTATTGCCACTTTGTTCACACTTGCTTACCTGGCTCACCACACCTAGATTTGTCGTTGATCTACACACACTCCATAAAAGATAAGAGCAAACCATGTCTTTCTACATAAATCAATTTATGCTATTTATGGAATAACAATATTAGTGAGGTCTAAAGTTTTACCTTTTTATTTGTGACCTTCCATTTCATTGTTATAAGATAATTGATGATTTAGCAGACTAATATAAGCATGGTAAGTAGCATGATTTATTCCACAATTAAAAATAACGTAAAGATCTTATTCCCTATGTGTCTTAACTTTCCTACTCCACGCAACAACATAAAAAAGGAAATAATATCAGCATGAAAATTATCCATTATACTCCACAATTTACTCCTTGTATTACTGCCTAAAAAATAACATAACATAATAGGACATAGAAAACTAATTTGTTTTATCTACTCATGCAGGAGAATTAACCCAATAAAATAACTAAAGAGGGGAAGATATGACAAAAAACATTCGCTAATATTTTGTCAACATATTTTACCGAATTAGACAAAGAAAATATTCCTGTAATGACTTCCAACATAATTTACCGATTTAGACAAAATTCCTTTTATGACTTCCAACATAATTTACTGATTTAGACAATAATTTAACAAGGGGTGATTTAATATTTGCGTCATCGAAATTAAGATACTAAACAAATCAGCCATGTTCACATATGCCCCACCAAATCACTAATCTTCACCTGCTAAAACAATGAAGTAATATATGGTGTATCACCTATTATCGTTAGTGGCGCTTTACATTTTACCGCAAATTGAAAATACAACATCTGGCTAAGTGCATGATATAAGCAATTAAACTAGAAGTGAAGACATATCATATCACATATTTTCCAGAATCATCTTTTGTTGCTCAAAGTTTTCATATAATTAGATGCGTTAGTGGACTCTAGCCCATGAATGAGTTAAATGAAAATCTTTTGCGCAGAGGATGAGTATTTTTCAAGCTATTCACCCTGCCGTAATTATATTTCATGAGAAAATTATGAAATTTCATCCTAAATTATACATCACCTCTGTGAAATGAGTGAAATTGAAATTAAACCTGTTAGTGCAAAAATAGGGTATCACACGTAAGAATGATAGGTGGATTTTCTCTTGGAAATCTTTTTTCAAACTTGATCCATCCACCAACACCTCGTCCCACCATCAAACCTCTTACAAACAATTTACTAGAAAAATAACTCACGCTCGCTCAATATTCCCACAGACAGCGCCAATTGATGTGTGTGGGTTTCACACCAATAATAATATGCAATATAATATATAAAAATATAGTATAAAGCACGAGATTAAATGTAAAGAACAGAAGAGATTTACGTGGTTCGGTCTAATGAAGACCTACGTCCACGGGTGTAAAGTGGTTGCTTGGTTTATTCATCCTCATAGCTATATCTTTTATGGTATAATTGGTAAAGAAAAGGTAATCTGCTGGCTTGACCTCCACAGGTCCGGATATGAAAAGTGTCTTGATTGATTGATTCTTGTCTCCAGACTTGCCTTATATAGAATGTTCTATCTGTGCAGGTAGGGGTGACCGAACCTCCAGCTGGACAAACCTGAACGGATAGTCTTCTAGAAGGATCCTAGCCCACGATGCCATTGGGCTTAGGCCCATAAAATATATAATTATCCAGTTTGACCCAAAGACCTATTTCAACCCACATAAACAAAACGATTTGTTATATGCACTTAATTTCTTTACTTTATTCATCTTGCCATTTCTTTTTCATTTTTCTATTATCATTTTTAACTATGCAAAGCATGATTATTTGTAAATACAAGAAATAATAAGAAATTTGATATCAAGTGAAGAAACTAAAGTTTATTAGTCTCTATATTTATTACGGTACTAAATTTTTTAATATTATGAAAAAAGTCATATGCAATGTTGGGTTAGAATTAATGAAGCGTACATTCAAAAAGGAGATTCTGTTTATTGCTATAGTTTTTTAAATTGAATTATAACAAATAATTTCACTTTATTTCTTTATTTCTAAAAGGAGTATTTTACACTTTTATTTTTTTGCACGCGCATTGAGTGTGCTCCGGTCGCTAGTAAAAATAAAAGACAAACGGGCCAATGAATGTTCATAAACCGGCGGATAGAATAACTGTCATTCTCTCATCCACGTCCAACATGGAAGTAACTGCCATTTTTCCTTGCATATTGATCAAGTCCAACATACACTTACACAAATCAGATTTCCTTCAAATCATGGAAAAACTATCTTGGACTGTCATTTTTTCTTGCATATTGATCAAGTCCAACGTACACTTACACAAATCAGATTTCCTTTAAATCATGGAAACATTACATGGTAAAAGTCTCTGCAAGGAAAATCAAGACCAACAAGATTCAGCACAATTGGTAGATAGCTGGGTTCCTTAAGCATTTGTCCAGGGTTCGATTTCTAACTGTGTGTATGGAAAAGGCTTTGTTGGGACTTGGGAGAGGCAAAACCCACTTCGGTGATCTCTACGGCTCGAAGGGAAATAGTCTTCAGCGTCCGACCGAGGGAAACCCTGGTATATACCCAAAAAAAAAAGTCTCTGCAAGGAAAAAGGTGAATAGGTAGGGGGATATTTATCTTTTGACATTTCACATTTCGGCTCTAAAACTTACTTAAAAGGAATTGAGTCATTCATTTTTTATTTTTATTTTTACAAATTTCCTTAAAACGAAAACTCCAATCCACTGTCCTGAAAATCGCCGGCCAATCTGATGGACGAACTAAAATGCAATGCGAAGGCTGGATCATCTCTACAAGCTACATGTTTGGTGAGAATCACTTTAATTACATACCATATTCTTTTGAGATTTACATGAATTCGACGGTCTTTGATTTACGAGATAAAAGTTATTTAAGTTTGTCTTCGAATTTTTTTCTTTTAAATTAAGCTAATTTTTGTAGTTGTGTTTTATTATGGTTCTCATTAAGAATCAACAAATTAAGTCCAACATAAACAACAAAGATATATTGCTTAGTTACAGATTTTATAGTTTCATTCTGATTATATTCATATGAATTGTTTTTATGTATAAGATTTATATTGACATCAATTATTTTAATGCACATAGATCGAATGTGCGTCGACCCCTAGCATATCATAATGGGTGAATTGAAGCTATTGAATATGAAGCACTCAAGAGAGGCCAAAAAATCAAACAAGCTATTTGATATCTGGTTCAAGGTGGATGGTCAAAAAATTGTTTTAGCTTAGTTCATTAACATAGCAAACCTAATTTGAACACTTTTTTTGTTTGATAAATTTTAAAACTCGGCTCGACTAGTAAAAAAAGGATAAAATATGTGCAAAAATATCAGACTAACTACTCGAACTCGACTCGTGTCCAATTCGATTAAAGCCTGTTCGAGCTTTGTTTCATTGGCAATCAAATCAAGTTCAAACTAAAATTTCGAATAACTCAAACAAGCTTGAACAATACATCATTCGACTCGACCCAATTCGTTTACAACCCTATTTATAGCAATGATTATGGCCTCATAATTGGTCAACCAATTTAGATATCTCCTCAGACTTCCAAATTGAATAACTCCATATAAGCTATCAAATACCACAGAATTATTATTCATTCTTCCTTTGTTTTCACTTGAATGTTTTCACTTAAATCTTATTCAGAATCACCATAGATGTTTCAAGCATGTTACTTAATCTAAATTTATAAGAACACTTCTGTGTGAAAATGACAATCATTTTCAGATACAGAAGCTACCACTTTGAAGCTGAACTTAAGTTTCCTCTTATAAATATAGGATATTGGAAGGCCAACTTTTATTCTCCTAATCCACCTCCCTTCTTCAAGTTCATGGCAAGGCATCGGGTTGTCTTTCCGGTAGAGAAGCTTGGAATTCTGGCAATGCTTTGCACGACGTGTATATTCCATGCAAAACCGGGAACTTGGACTGCAAAAACAAGGAAACTGGAGTTTGTTATGAAACGATTTTGGAGAAGGAAGGAAAAAAAGAAGCAGCAGATTTGATTTAGTTAATTAGTTATTCCTTATTTTGAATTATTATTTAATTAGATTTCCTTGTTGGGTTAGAAGTTTATTTCCTTGTTTATTTAGTTACTTGTTGATTAAGTTTTCTAGTTGCTTAGGGGTCAAGTTATTTCCTTTTGTAGTAGGGGTCTTTAGTTATATATAGGCGTTAAGGGTTATATTTTTCAATTATTCGGTTTTGAATCAATAAAGTATCGAGCTTAGGCTTGGGAGAAGATTTATTCTTGTAGGGCAAGATTTATTATTGTAAGACTTTCGAGTTATCGAAAGTATATTCTTTTATCGTTTTTCTGTTTTTATCAATTTGGTCCGACTTGCCGGATCTCTTGACGCCACCATGACCTTTTCAATCTCCCGCCAATCTCTCCTAACGACATTAAAAGAAATCAGAATTGCATTCAATTCCGTCATCACCCGTATGGATTCCGTCGACAATCATCTTGCCAACATTCTGGCGAAAATCAGGGACCTAAAAAGCAGTACAATCTCGTCCTCAGCCACCACTTGTGATTGCAACCGCCTCGTCGGCTTCATCAACACAAAAAATTGTTGCTGCCATGGCTGCTGAAATTCCACCACCTTTGGCCAGTTTTATCCCACCATTCACACCACACGCAACCAATCTACCCGTCCTCAACCAAATTCTACAAACCACCACCCCTAACCTCCAAACAATAGAAACCAAGTTGTCTACCATCAACCAAATTCCGCAAACCATCCCACAACAAACACACAACCACCCTGCCGCTGTACTCCCTAATTTTGTTGGCACTAAACTGCTTGGGCGGTTAGCACAAAATGAATCTTCCGACATTCCCAAAATTGCGTTTCGCATCCAAAACAGGCACCATGAGTTCTTGGTTTACAGTGCTTCTCGGAACGAGCACATGCAACAATTTCCCCGGTTCAGCCTTGAGGACAAGGCTGTCTTTAATGGGGGGTGAAATTGTTATGAAACGATTTTGGAGAAGGAAGGAAAAAAGAAGCGGCAAATTTGATTTAGTTAATTAGTTATTCCTTATTTTGAGTTATTATTTAATTAGGTTTCCGTGTTGGGTTAGAAGTTTATTTCCTTGTTTATTTAGTTACTTGTTGTTTAAGTTTTCTAGTTGCTTATGGGTCAAGTTAATTCCTTTTGTAGTAGGGGTCTTTAGTTATATATAGGCGTTAAGGGTTACGTTTTTCAATTATTCAGTTTTGAATCAATAAAAGTATCGAGCTTAGGCTTGGGACAAGATTTATTCTTGTAGAGCAAGATTTATTCTTGTAGGACTTTCGAGTTATCGAAAGTATATTCTGTTATCATTTTTCTGTTTTTATCAAGTTCGTCTTGCACAAATCGTAGAAGTAAATATTTGGTTAATTAGGTAACCTCCCCTCAAACAGTTAAATTACCAAAACTTCTCCCATAAATGAAATTTAGGATTTTTTTTTTTCTTTTTTTTTTGGTTACAGGAATTTAGGAATGTTATTAGACAAGAAAAGAACCAAAAACTCGTGGAAAAGAAGTTGCCCTCAAACTTTACAAAATGCAACAATAATATTTCCGAGGTCGAGAACCGACAATGAAAAGTAAATTTAAGTGAAAGCTTGGTTAAATTGCACTTGCTTTCCCTCTGAAATAGCTTAATTACCAACTCCTCCCAATAACAGAATTTAGAACATTTATAAACAAGTGCAAAAGGAAGTTGTCCACAAACATCACAAAGTGCAGCAATACTTTTTCAGTTGTCGAGAACACAACATGAAACGCGAATACGATGAAATGAAGATGATTGAGTGGGTACTTTGGACAGAGTGGAGAGACGATTTACCATATCAATGTTAAAACTCTTTGCAGTTGTTGCAATTTCTGGAGCCAAAAATACATCAGCCTGCAGATAGGTATAAATCATCTTTATTTTGCAAGAATAGTTTCTAAATGCTCAATAGTCAATACAAGTGTAAATTACATTTTCAAATAGAACTGAAAGCAAAATATATTTACCATATAAACTTCTTCTCCTGTAGCATATGTGTCTGCACATTCTTTCAAAAGTTTCTCAAGAGCTGGATTCAAATTAGGCGTGTTTTCATTAGCGAAAGAACTAATAAGGGATACTAAAAATGCTTAACATGTAACATTGTGTCTACTTTAGTGCTCGTAGTTAAAAGAAAAGGAAGGATTCTTCACTAAATAGTAATCCTTACTTTCTTCTCATAAGTCTTCATTTAATTACGTATGTACGTTGGAAATAAAGGCCGTTATATTGTGAAGTTTAACTCAAATCTTAGGAGTAAAAGGCACAACCCCTCAACCTATACGAGGTTTGTACTTTGACATCCGTCCAATCAATTTTTATTCCAACATCCAACCTATGAAAATACTTACAAAGTACCCATTGATCTCATTTCCAGCGGAGTATTCTGTCGGAGATTCTTAGATACCTTAAGTTATGAGCCAATTGTCCCCTCAACTTAAAAAAATGCATGTAACATCTAAACCTATTTAAATTTTTACACTTCGTCATTGGATCCTTATATTGATTGAATAAAGTGGAATATTTCACCAAAAACTAGTCATGTGCTACTTTAGTACCTACTACCTAATGTACTGACATTTCAATCAATTCTAGTTATCTTAAAGATTACAAATTATGTTTATAGCTATTTTTTTTTAGAGTTCATGTAGGTCAGATAATTAAAAACTATTTTTATGTTATCTCTAAATAATTGTTTTGATATAATTATGTGGATATTTGTTTAGTGAATCATATGGGTTGCTTGGGTAAAATTTATGATAAGAAAGACAGGTTGTTTGGATGGATCTGAAAATCAAGAATATTGGATTTTGGTATCAAAAATATTGGATTTTGGTATCAAAATCACCTGTTTCATCTTCCTTATGTGGAAGCTCAAAATTTTACGCATATCATGCATTATTCCTGCATGAGTCTGCATATATAATTACAATGGTCGGAAATGTCTATATACATATATATATATATATATATATATATATATATATAAACATTTCAACTACAATTATAAATTATATGGTTACCAATGTTTATCAATATTTTGATAAAAAGATGTCTATATATTAGACAAGTGGATAACACGTGGCAAAATTTTAGTGAAATATTTCACTTTATTTAATCAAAATAAGGATTTGATGACTCCCCCAGTTTACACGGGTTAGCAAAAACACATCTTTTTAAGGTAGTTGGGGGAGGGGGGAATCTACAAGCCTCAAATATCTAAGAAGCTCCGTTAGAATGCTCCGGTGGAAACAGGATCAGGGGTATTTTTATTTTTTAACAATATTGGAAGGTTGGTGTGTCGAGTATAAAAATTGATAGGATAAGGACAAGAGAATTGATAAAGGCACTCCACATTTTGTTAGAGGCACTCCAGTTTTATTTAAATTTCACCATATAGACGAAAATGCCCTTTAGTCTACTAAAGTAATTCTTTTCATTTTCTTTGACAAATTAGTTTTATTCCACTTTTCTAACTAACTGTAGAATAAGTATTCAAAATTTGATAGTTCATAATTTTAAAATTTAAAAGTGACGGATAACTACCGTAATGAATAATAATAAAAAATATTCATAGATATGACTAAAACTTTTACTTATTTATTTAGAACCAAATTAGGATGAATGTTATTTTATTTTGGATGAAATTGACAATTATTTTTTATTAAGTTTAATAAAAAAATAAAATTAGCTATTATTCTAGGTGGACATATTGAGTTCCCCAATACTAACTCAATGTAATATGATCTAGCTATTATTTTTACTTTTTTGGTAGTTTTTAAGCCTTTGATGTTATATTAATTTTCAATATTAAAAAAGAAAATCTAATATTTACTGTGGAGTAAAGGAGCAACACATATCATTTAACGAGTTCGATAAAATCATATTGGGGTGCTATATGTCAAAATTCTGGTGAAACATTCAACTTTATTCACTCAAAATATGGATTTAATGGTGAAGTGCACGATTAGTGGTTAAAATTCACATTTTTTAAGGTCAAATGGGTAAAGTGCACATGTCTCAAAGCGTCTAAGAATCTCCAACAGAATATTTGTAGAATATTCCGTCAAAAAAGGAATCAGGGGGTATTATGTAAAAATCTAAAGGTTGGGATGTTGAATACAAATTTTTATAGAAAAGAGTGCAAAGTGCTCTATCCCTTACCCTTCCAAGTTCAATATAAAAAGACATATCAGAGAATATTACCAAGGAAGCCCTTCTCGATATGGAAGTCCACCAATGCTTTACTCTCTTTGGGACCAAGTTTTTCCTCAACATGTTTCTACCACATTGGTGGACAACATTAATAATTATTCTTCGGAGGTCTCCGGACTCTAAGGCTCGGGTCAATCACATCCGTGCATATGATGTAACCTAATTTGGTCCACTGGACATGGACGTTTGTGATTGTTTCGGGACCTAGAGTCCCATATGACTCCCAATATAGAGAATTAAATGTAAAGTAATATTAATGAAATTGACTGATTTGAAAACGATATGCAAGAAAACCTTACCAGCAGGGATAACATGTGAAGAGGCTGTATACTGGAAGATACAATACTTGCAGCCTGTGAGCAAATTGGATGTTTTAGAATGGTGACTATACTCATGAGTCATGACCAGACTGCATACTTATGCACAGAAAGTTTGATTCTTGAACTAAATTTGTTTGATAAAGCTATATAGCGAAGGGAGATAACGTAAAATAGTTTATTTCTGCAGAAGTAACTTGTGCAAGTATGGAACAGCGTACTTAAAACACAAACCCTGAATTCTGTATGGTTGTGTTTCGATTGGACGAGTTGGATTTCAAGAAGTGATTTTGAGCTACGGATTACAAATGACTTCAACATTTAGTCCATCTCCAATCCATCGTAGTGATTAAATAAATAACTCAAAATTGTTACTAAATGATTTGAACATCCGTGGTAATTGGAATTATACAAACAACTCATAAATCTTTCAATCTAAATGCAGCCTAAGTGAAGCTTAATAAATGAGACTCAGAAGGATAACGAGATAATTCAAGTCTCCAATAACTTCTTCGAGGATATTACTATTACAATACTCTTCAACATAAGCTTAAAGAAAAACACCATTTAGGATCTGACCTGGAGATTGATTGCTCTTAGTTGAGGATCAACTGGCAAAAGTGCATTCCGAGGATAATTCTCTTCTAAATACTAGACCGGAAAAAAAAACACGAAATATTACATTTAAACTTCAAAATTATGTTCGATTTCAGAAACAAACTAAGCATAAGCATTTACTTAACCAACCAGTAAAATTGCATATGAGTCTGAAACAATTACATCCCCATCAACCAAAACCGGGACGAAGTGAAGAGGATTTAATTTCTCAAACTCTGCAAGACAAATGCAATTTCTACAAGACATTCATATCAGTGGAATAAGATGATATAATATATATTGTATGTTCTCAAGACAACTACATAATATTCAGAGACTGTATTTTCAATCGATCCAGAAAATCAGTCCCTGGATCAGCTAGGGATGGCAACGGGGCGGTTCTAGCGGGTCCTGGAACCGCCCCTCATAGTTTTCTGCAGACGCGGAACCGCCCCACCAGGAACTGGAACCGGAACTGCCGGGTTAGACATGCGAGACCCGTTTTTTTTTTTTTTTTTCTGTTTTTGAATTAGGGTATTGACCAACAAATTGATATTCAATTCGTGAGTTAATATCAAAGTGTTTGGATGTAGACTACATTTTCATAATTCAAATTTTTTACTTTCTATAATCCACTATAATAATTCTTGCAATATAGTAATTCTTTAATAGATTGGGTTCGAAAAATTTGGTTTATATAACATTTTATGTTATCCAATTCTAATAGTATATAATTGAGTATCCGAATTTTAGTACTCAAAACGACAAAGTAGAGACAATTTTACTTTTGATAGAAACAACATGAACATTTAAATTTACATGTACAAAGGCAAAAACTGCCTGTTCTTTGACTCTGTTAACACAGAGCAAAAGGCAGCACTGTTTGATTTTTAAGAAAACATAGAAAAAAGAATTGGGTTGGTTGGGTGCAAGATTTTTGGAATCGAAGCCGGAACCGATTACTGTCAAAAGAATCGGACCTGGGGAGGTTACGGATTGGACCCGGATCCATTGCCATCCTAGATCAGCCTAACCTGTATAACAGGATACTAACTTTTTCTTTTTTCTTTTTTTACTTTTTTTAGCTGAATTACCAAGATACAAACTCAAAATGCCTCTTTTGGTATTTTTTTTATGTTTCAGTTCTTGAAATTGTACAAGTTTAATTCCTCTTAATCTGCTTTCTGTCTATTCTATTCTATTGCCAACAAAAATTTACCTACTGATGCAAATATGTTTGAAGAATATCAATATGACAAATAATAAAAACAAGATAAATATGTGGTAAAGAAAGCTGTAAAAAAAAATGAAATCCAAAAATACGAATACAGCAGGCACCTGGAGTGAACTGCTCTCCTATGGTAAGATTGACAGCTCTATACTCATAAGAAAGTCCTATAAACACCACAAAACAATGAAACTTGATCAAACATACTTTTCATCACAGAGAAATTGCAGCAAAATAAATGTGAAAACAGTAGTGGAGGTACCTTTAAGATTCAAGGCAAAACGTATGCGCCAAGAACAAGAGCTCTTCCAGTAAGAGTAGAGTACAAGCTTCGAAGCTGCTGCTGCTGCTGATGATGATGATAAATCAACTGGGCTATGCATCTGCAATTATATTGTACCCATTAAAACAACAACCATATGTTATTGCTATAATATATATATATATATATATATATATATATCCCCATTTACAGATCATTCTCTCTCTCTCTTGTGTGTGTGTGTTTTTTTTTGGTTACCTGCTGCTTGGAAGCCATGAATAATGGAGATGGAGATTCCAGCACAAGCACCTAAACTACACAATGATAGATACGTTTGTCCCTTGGAATAACATATAAGTAGATGTTGGTTGGTCTTACCAAAAAAAAAAGTAGATGTTGGTTAGGTGAGGATTTAATTAGCACTTGACTATTGTGCTAAGTAGGGACGGAGCGAGAGGGGGACGTTATCAGATTTAGACCCCCATCTGCAAGGGCGACTTGACTATTGTACTAACTACTAAGTAGGGACAGAGCAAGAGGGGGACGTTATCAGATTTAGAACCATATTTGCAGGGGCGAGTCAAATTTAGTACTAATGTTTTGGGTTTTTCTTTTCCTTTTTTCATAAATTTTGGGGAGGCCAATGCGATGTGTAATGTCCAAAATACCCCCTTATAAAAATGCCGCTAAAGTAAGAAACGTGCAGCGTTTCTTGTATTAATTTTTTTTTTCTTTTTGAGGTAATGTATTAAGTCAATTACATTTCAACTCTTTCAGCTAAACAAATAAAAAACCCATGACAACTACTAAAAACGCGTTGACAACTACTGAAAACTTTTTAGTTATCTAACACTTGGATGAAAATTGAAATCTTCAATGAGAAACAGAGGAGAGAGTAGAAGTATAGCACCATATCGGAGGAATATTTATGTTAAGAATCCTGGTATCATGCATAGCAAAAATTAAAAATCATATCCTGATTCCTAAAGCCAAGATCAATTTGTTGTTCATTCATTTTAATTAAAAAGATGAATGCAAAAACTTACATTTTCGCGTATTCAATCAATCCTCGCGAATTTTCAAATCTTCGTTCAACGGTCCACGTGTCCCGTCTCTAGATAATCACGCGTCGGAATTGACTCCAGAAATCTCCATCTCTTTTCTCCAGGGGCGGCTAGATGAGAAGAGAGGAAGAGAATTTATTTTCTCTGTATTGTATTTCTGGTGGAGGATTTTATGGATTGTGAATAGTATGAATGATTGAATTCCTTCTCTAAGGCTTGTGTTGGAGGATTAAATAATCCTCCAACTTAAGCCCATCATATCACACACCCGTAAGGGCCTGTTGGACGCCCCATGTGGGCTAAATTGACCCAGTCAATTTAGTCCACTTAATTTAATTATATTACATTTAATCCAATTAAATAAATATACATTAAATTAATATTCCAATTTTAATATTTAATTAACCCAGTTAATTAACTATTCAAATTAAATAATTTAATTTACCATTGTTTAATCTAATTAAACAACCAATTAAATTGGTTCGTCCAATTAATTAATTCGTCCTACCATAGGACAAATTACTAACTCCAAATACAAAACTCAATTTTCGGTCTATTCCTTTATAGGCCGACTCTCTAGGTTCGTCTCGATTGACAATGGGAGGATACCAAAGAATGTGGATGACACCTAATCAGCACCATGGCCCCACATCGTAGCCCAACCAAGTACGAAATGACTATGTCATTACGAATCTCTAGATTATGAATATTGTATGAGTATAAGCCCTTCACTGACGTATCCCGATCGAGTGAAAGTCATGGAATGTCAAACTCACAGGACTCGATGCTATGCTAAGAATCATAGTAACATGAGATTGCCAAACTACCCTTAGTGTCCAACACGGGTTAGTTCATGAGCTCTGTCTAGAGACTTTAATCTCATTTACCAATGATCGCATAGGATACTTCTCGTTTACTTTCGAGACAGTGAATTCCATTTTGCTAACCAGTTAAAACTGCTACTTGCCCATCAAGCCGCACTTCGAGGTCGACCCCACCAACGGGTGAATTGGATCTAACTACTCTAATGACAGACTTGATGTCACAAGCACATTTTCAACTTGATTACTCAGGTCAAAGGCTCACGCATACTATCATAATCAGTAATCCGATCATTGACAATCGCTGAGTAAAAACCCATGTGATCGGATTACTACGAGTCATATTCGAATACACTAATCCAATCCAATCAATGTATCCATGACACAAACTCCCACTATCCCATAGTGTTAGAGTGACACAAACAGCCAAAAAATGGCAATTTCAGAGTTTTACCAGTCACAATGCTATCGGCCATCTCATGGCCAAAATTGATCATTTTCGGCTATTACGACGGTGTCACCCTCAGCGACGCATATCCTTGTTGTCGGGGACTCCATCTCCGGCGTAAATTACAGCCCCATCGATAGAGATACACAACGACTTTGATCAGCGAGATTCCACACCGCTTGCAGCGACGACATGCTTACCAGAGACGCTTTCGCTTTCCGGCTACACTCGACGAACAGTGGGATGCGAACAACATTGAAAACTAAAGACGCATCTTTGCCGGCGCCAATTTGCTCCGATCTCCAGCGATATCAGAGGCGGGTCAAACATCGCCTCTTTGCGATACCGGGGGAAATTCAAGACAGAATGGATTAATTTTCCAGATTTGCGAAACAACCCCAAAAATTTAGAAATTATAATTTACAGAATTTCAGATTTTTCAAGACAATTCATATTGATTCAAAATCAATAAATTACGCACTCAATATGAACACGAAGAACACGCATATAAAATCAACAAAGCCAACAAATTTGGCTCTGATACCGCTGTTGGGAATCCTGGTATCATGCACAACGGAAATTAAAAATCATATCCGGATTTCCAAAGCCAAGATCAATTTGTTGTACGTTGATTTTAATTAAAAAGATGAATGTGAAAACTTACCTTTTCGCGTATTCAATAAATCCTCGCGAATCTTCAAATCTTCGTTCAGCGGTCCACGTGTCCCGTCTCTAGATAATCATGCGTCGGAATTGACTCCAGAAATCTCCATCTCTTTTCTCCAGGGGCGGCTAGATAAGAGAGAGAGGAATAGAATTTATTTTCTCTGTATTGTATTTCTGGTGGAGGATTTCACGTATTGTGAATAGTATGAATGATTGAATTCCGTCTCTAAGGCTTGTGTTGGAGGATTAAATAATCCTCCAACTTAAACCCATCATATCACACGCCCCTAAGGGCCTGTTGGACGCCCCATGTGGGCTAAATTGACCCAGTCAATTTAGTCCACTTAATTTAATTATATTACATTTAATCCAATTAAATAAATATAGATTAAATTAATATTCCAATTTAAATATTTAATTAACTATTCAAATTAAATAATTGAATTTACCATTGTTTAATCCAATTAAACAACCAATTAAATTGGTTCGTCCAATTAATTAATTCGTCCTACCATAGGACAAATTACCAAAATACCCTCCAAATACAAAACTCGATTTCCGATCTATTTCTTTATAGCACGACTCTCTAGGTTCGTCTCGATTGGCAATGAGAGGATACCAAAGGATGTGGGTAACACCTAGCCAGCACTATGGCCCCGCATCGTAGCCCAACCAAGTACGAAATGACTATGTTATTACGAACCTCTAGATTATGAATACTGTATGACTATAAGCCCTTCACTGACGTATCCCGATCAAATGAGAGTCATGGAATGTCAAACTCACAGGACTTGATGCTATGCTAAGAATCATAGTAAAATGAGTTTACCAAACTACCCTCGGTGTCCAACACGGGTTAGTTTATGAGCTCTGGCCAGAGAATTTAATCTCATTTACCTATGATCGCATAGGATGCTTCTCATTTACTTGCAAGACAGTGAATTTCATTTTGCTAACCAGTTAAGACTGCTACTTGCCCATCAAGACGCACTTCGAGGTCTACCCCACCAATAGATGAATTGATCTAACTACTCTAATGACAGACTTGATGTCGCATGCACATCTTCAACTTGATTACTCAGGTCAAAGGCTCACGCATACTATCATAATCAGTAATCCGATCATTGACAATCACTGAGTAAAAACTCATGTGATCCGAGCCATGTTCGAATACACTAATCCAATCCAAGCAATGTATCCATGACACAAACTCCCACTATCCCATAGTGTTAAAGTGGCACTCCTTGTTAGAGCATGTGTCATACAAGTCCACATGAATCTCAACGTCCAATTGAGATTCTCCAACTTGCAAACCGTTTAAGTGATCAAGTACCAATCCTTCCAGTGCCCATCGCCTTAACCACTATAAGGAGTGTGAAGGTTTGCCTTGACACACATGGACTAGTTGTTCATTTAAGACTTATAGATGCCATTAAGAATTATATGAACAACTTACTAATGCCTTTATATTAATATTAGGTTGTACAACATAAACTAGTGCCCTATTCTCTAAGTCCTCGTTGGCATCGAGGGCACAAACCCAACAATTTATACAGTATACCGGAGGGAAAAAGCAAAGAAAATCTAGTGTAATTGTTCATAACCAGCAACCTCCCACCTCTTCTTCATTTCCCCCAAGGTTATTTTATTTATAAGCAGTATTCGCAAATTTAGTGTTTTTGTGAAATAATTTTAATTTTCTAATTTTGATTGTTAAACCATTCTTGTTTAGTCCCATTTTCGATCAATGGCTGATTTATCCTCGGTGGGCACCAAACGCGGCTGTGTAGAGTCTTCAGCGGACCCTGAAACTTCCTCCACACCCCCGTTAAGTAAACTTATATATCTTCCTAGTATTTAATATTTTTATCAAAATTTATAAATATAGTTGTTTCAGTTTGTGTGTGATCTATTTATTTAATGTGTTTTACGTTTTATGGTTGGTAATTTTTGTTGTTTAACTTTCTAAAACACCTGATTTTTGAATGGTATAAAATTTTAGTGGTTATATTTGACAAATGTTGTCGTGAAGCGTATTGTTTCAGCCCAATTAGGAAGTATATAATTTTAGGGTTATATCAGGTTGTATTTATAAGTAATTTAATTGAATTTTGTTATAGGTTTTCGACGCAAATGACATCCCTCGGTCCACTTTTACACTGACTCCGGAGAAATTTAACTTGAAGTGTAAAACTGGCAGCAAATGCAAATTGAACGAGGATCTTAAATATATTGAAGATTGTTTGAGTGACTAATAGAGTTGAGAATTACGTGTTTTATAATCCTTTAATCGTACGATTTTCATAGAATTAAATATGATTTTATACCACATATGCGTGTAATCTGTCTATTTTGAGTATACATGTATAAATCATGACATTTGAGACAAAAGGATGAAAGAAACAATAAGAGATGAAATTTTAGAGTAGAAAAGCGGAAAGCCCCTGAAAGCTGACGTTCGAACGTGAGTAACACGACGTTCGGACATGGTGATGGTGTTGGGAATCCTGGTATCATGTGCAGTGGAATTTAAAACATATCCGGATTCCCAAAAGCCAAGACCAATTCGTTGATTTTAACATAAAACGAAGAACGTGAAAAACTTACCTTTTTCGAATTCTATTAATCCTCGCGAATCTTTAATGGTCTAAACATCCCGTCTCTAGATTATCACGCAGGAACGGAATTTTTGAAAATCTTCATCATCATCTTCCAAACGGCTAGGCAGAGATAATATGAATCTTTTGTCTTGTATTTCGGTGGAGATTTTCAGTATTCTCTATTGTGTTATTTGACTGAATTAATTAACTAATCCTTTATTGCTTGTGTTGGAGGATTAAATAATCCTCCAACTTAAACCCAGTTCACACGCCCCTAGGGCCTGTTGGATGCCCCATGTGGGCTAAATTGACCCAGTCAATTTAGTTCACTTAATTTAATTATATTTCATTAATCCAATTAAATAAATATACATTAAATTAATATCTCAATTTAAATATTTAATTAACCCAGTTAATTACTATTCAAATTAAATAATTTAATTCACCATTGTTTAATCCAATTAAACAAGCAATTAAATTAGTTAGTCCAATTAATTAATTCGTCCTACCATAGGACAAATTACCAAAATACCCTCCAAATACAAAACTCGATTTTCGGTCTATTCCTTTATAGCGTGACTCTCTAGGTTCGTCTCGATTGACAATGGGAGGATACCAAAGGATGTGGGTGACACCTAGCCAGCACCGTGGTCCCACATCGTAGCCCAACCGAGTACGAAATGACTGTGTCATTACGAACCTCTAGATTATGAATACTGTATGAGTATAAGCCCTTCACCGACGTATCCCGATCGAGTGAGAGTCATGGAATATCAAACTCACAGGACTCGATGCTATGCTAAGAATCATAATAAAATGAGATTACAGAACTACCCTCCGTGTCAAACACGAGTTAGTTCATGATCTTTGGCCAGAGACTTTAATCTCATTTACCTATGATTGCGTAGGACACTTCTCGTTTACTTTCGAGACAGTGAATTCCATCTTGCTAATCAGTTAAGACTGCTACTTGCCCATCAAGCCGCACTTCGAGGTTGATCCCACCTACGGGTGAATTGGATCTAACTACTCTAATGACAGACTTGAGGTCACAAGCACATTTTCAACGTGATTACTCAGGTCTAAGGCTCACGCATACTATCATAATCAGTAATCCAATCATTGACAGTCAATGAGTAAAACCCCATGTGATTGGATTACTACGAGCCGTGTTTGAATACATTAATCCCATCAATGTATCTATGACACAAACTCCCACTATCCCATAGTGTTCGACTGACACTCCCTGTCAGAGCATGTGTCATATAAGTCCACACGAATCTCAATGTTCAATTGAGATTCTCCGACTTGCGAACCATTTAAGTGATCAAGTACCAAACCCTTCCAGTGCCTATCTCCTTAACTACTATAAGGAGTGCGAAGGTTTCCTTGACACACATGGACTAATTGCTCATTTAAGTCTTATAGATGCCATTAATATTTATAGGAACAATATATTAAATGCCTTTCTATTAGTTAAGGGTTGTGCAATATAAACTAGTGCCCCATTCTTTAATTCCTCGTTGGCATTGAGGGCACTTTTCCAACAATCTCCCACTTGCACTCTATGCCAATTGGTATATAATACCCATCTTCTAAAGATGTCACTTTAGCACCGCCTATGATAGTGGCTTAGTAAGTGGGTCAGCCGTGTTATTAGCTGAGGTTCATTTTCTATAAGGCTACATTGCCTTTTCCAATGACCTCTCAACGTGTCTGGATTTGTGAGACCTTGGTTTCCCAACTTGCGCTTTAGCTCCATTTCATCACAGTAAAGTGATAAATGCAAACTTCACGCTAGGGACATAGATGTTCTACCACGAACTTCAGATCCAAAGAAAATTCCTTGACCACCTCTAAGTCTCCAAGGCAATTTTATATTCATTCTCAGTAGTGGAGTAATTTACTTGGAAACCTTCCAGGTTACTACTTCACAGTTGTGAGTGAATACAAACCCAAATTGGAATTTTAAATTCTTTATCAGACTTAAAGTCCGAGTAAGTATAAATTTCCACTATCAGTTCTCCAGAGGAATTGACGAAGAATATATCTTAAGTCTACCCAGTGCTTTTCCACATTAGGCAAAAGCCCTTTCTTAGATCTTCTATCCTAACTTCTCTAGGATTTATTCTAAGCAAAGGGCTTGGGAGGGCCCCATCTTATTTGCCCTATCTTCATAGAAGCAAATTCTAAGGATGAAAGTGGTTACTCCCAAGTCTTTTATGGAGTGTATGCTTGAGATTTATGTCTTGATTCAACTCAAGGAGCTCACATCATTTCCCATTTGTAGAGTAACCTCTACATATACTACTAGAAATGATATCTAGCTCCCACTAGCCTTAATGCACACAGATGGTTCTTCTTCATTTCTGATGATATCATAAATCCCAATTATGTCATCAAAGTGAAGATTCCAACTACGAGAGGTCTGCTTAAATTCACAAGTGGATTCATACAGCGTGTCGACCTTATGAGAATCAGCCTCAGATGTGAAACTCTTGGGTTGTTCTTTGTGGATGCTTTCTTCAAGGAATCCATTCATGAACGAGTCTTCATATTCATGCGCCAGATTTTCATAATCTTGGTGTGTTACTATCGAAAGTAAGATTCTAGTGGATTTGATTATAGCTGTGGCAAAGGGGCTTCCTCATAGTCAATGCCCTTCTTTTGACTACACTCTTTCGCCATCAGCCTGACTTTGCCATTCGAATCAGTCTTTCTCTTGTAGATGTGTTCACCTCTGATGAGTACAATACTCTTGAGGCGATCTACTAGAGTCTAGGATTGATTCAAAGATATCTAATCCATCTTCACTTTCATAGCTTTACACCTTTTCGTAGAGTCCATATCCACTATCGATTTGCTTTGAGTATAGGGATTGTATCCATAGTTCTTCGTTGCTATAGCATACAACTTATGCTTTCCTTGCAACAGACAACCATCTATCCCAGGCGGCTGAGATACTCTACCGGATCAACTCATTAGTGGTTATGTTATAATGGGCTTGGTGAGGGTTTCTTGAATAGTAGTCTCCTAAGGAGTTTTTGTTTTGTTTTTATAGAACAATCTTTCTACCAACTTGACTTTCTCAAATAAACTTATCTTTGAGAATGGTGGCTTTTAAGGCCACAATGATCCTCCGATCATCATGTAGGTAAAAGAGGTCTCCCACTGAATTATTTAAGACAACCAACAAACATATCCTTTTAAGAACTCAACCTCCAGATTCTTTACCTTTGTATACCCGTATCCTCACGTACTTAGGACTAGGCTTCCACTTGCGTCATATCTGATATATTGCATTAGGAATGAATTTGGAGGGACATCTATTCAAGATTCACCTATGAGCAGCGCATGACTCACTATGAATTGGACAATTCCATGTAGTTTAGCATAGAATGAGTCATGTCCAACAATGCCTCGTTCTTGCATATTACTGCCCTATTCAATTGTAGAGTTGCTGGAAGTGTCAACTGTGAAACTATACTACGTTCTTTTAAGAACGGGTCGAATTAGGCAATCATATACTTGTCACTGCGATCCAATCGTAATGCCGTTATATGATATCCATTTTCAGCCATAGACGCCAGTATCTACCAAATTTCAAAACTTGAGTGGCCCTTTAATATTTTCCCGGTGAATGGAGATTTGGTCATCCTATCCTTGAGATGAGATTCTTAAGTTTGGATAGGGATCCAATCCCAATGGGCTTTTACCCCCATATTTCTCCTAACTCATGAATCTTACGCTCTTAAGGCATAATCTAATCTTAGGTGCCAAACAATTTCTCTAGTTTATCTCTAGCATACTACGCTCTTTAGTATATATGTTCACAGTACACTAATTCCGAACTTTTACATCATTGTTAACAATTTTAGTAAGGATGCATTGTTCCTACATTTATTTTCAGATAAGTTAATACCAAACTTAAAGAAGTGTCATTTCTTGACCTAGTCAGGAAAGGATAACATTCTTAGTACCATTTGGAAAAACTAATCAATCATCTAATACTATAAAAAATGTCTAGAATATTTAAAAGAACAAGGTTTTGGTTCCACATAAATTAGTTCTCGTTCTTCCAGCTTTTCACTTCTTTCTAATTCTTCAATCATGAGCACTAACTCTAGAATGCAGAACATAAGAAGCTGAGAAAACAGGTCATAGAACACTAGTTTTAAAAACACATAGTTCATATTTGGTGCGCCTCATATAATAGCCCTACTCGTCGTCCCAGACTTAGACTTGAGTAATGTTTTCTTCAAGCATATAGTTCAACTACTCTAAACTGAGGACCATCCTCAAGTTTCTAAGTCGGTTGATTTGGTTAGGACAATTTGGACAAAATTCTCATACATAACTAACTAAACGGGTTATAAATTTAAGAGAGATATAAACAAAAGCAGAAAATAAACCAAGATCTCAATTAGGTGTTTATATATAACACACAAGTAAAACTAGGACTTTAATTTTGCTTGGCTCCCACTACATTTTTCGAAACATCGCACTCCCACTGCAATTTTTCGAAAATCTCGTTGAATAGATTTCGTAGTGAGTAATGGAGTTCTTTAACTAGTTTAATAGGTTGCAACCTTTTGGTGGTATGTGGCTTATTAATCTATTAAAGTGATGTCCAACATTAACCCATCAAATGGATATTTCAATCGATTTGTCCATTATTCATCAAATCTCAACCTTTTAACGATCTTATTGATTTATGAATAATTTAACTTCAACCCACTGACTATCTATCAGTTTAACAATTGAATTTCACTTTGCAACCTTTTGCTGGTATTTGGGGTGAAATTTGTTCTCGACCAACGGCATTTTATGCACTTACGAAAAATTTAAAATATATTTCAATATATAACCCTCATTGCTTAGGGACGATATTATATATTAAATATCATTTTAATTTTTCCTAAGTTCAGTGGAGAACAGAATACCTAGTACCCTTTACTAACTTAATATTTTTAAATGTGGGAGAATTTAATTATTTTCATACAGGTCTCAATTATGCATATTAATTTATAAAGCGCAAACATGCATATAAAACGTAGAAAATATCTAGTAATTCTACCTACGTACACACTTCCATGAACTTTCTAGATCGGCTTAAGCCAATGGGCTAATCGACATATATTTTAAGCATGGTCAAATATAAATATAAAACCTAAGTTCATGGGAGGTGTAAATATCACATAAAACGAGCATATAATATACACAAACATATAATATACACAAGCATATATGTGAATAAGAGCATAAAATTAATTAAATTTATTTAATAATCAAATCCAATTTGATTACTAGAATATTAAATCTCATTCAATTTTAGTACCAAGACTAAATCCAATTTATCGAGGTCAAATCGAATCCATTTAATTTTCATGCGATCGAAAAATCTAACTTATAAATAATTAAATCAATTTTAATTATCATGAAAAGATTAAATATAATTTAATTCAAGTGGAATTAAATCTAATCTAATTTCCATAGGAGGACTAAATCTTATTTAATCAAAGTGAAATTAAATATAAATTTAATTTCCATGGTTAGACTAAATCTAATTTAATCCAAATGAAAAATATACTCAATTTAACTTTAACGGGTGAAAATAAATCCAATTTAATTTCCATGGACTCACAAATCCAATGACTAAATCTAATTTAATCATTACACAATTAAAAACAATATAACTAATGATATACTTAAACCCAATTTAATTTCGATAGGTGATTAAATCCAATTTAATCAACTTACAAAATTAAATCCGATTTAATTAATAACTTAGTTAAAATTAATTTAATTTTGATATGTAAATTAAAACCAATTTAATTTAACATAGATCAAATCCAATTTAATTTATTGTAAATTAAATCTTATTTAATTTTAATTCGAAAGGGAAGAAAGAACCAAATTAATTCTAAATTGGATCTTGAATTATCCCAAATTTAATTCAGCTGGGCCACATTGGGTCATAACCCAATTTAGCCTATCCTATTTAAATTATATGGTACTGGGCCAAGCCCAAACTCAATAATCCAATTAACTAATTAATTAGGAACCGGGCTGGACTAATTTATTCGAACTGGGCCAGGCCCATACAAACTAAATTAATGTGGTTGGGCCAAGCCCAACACATGAGTGTTGGGTCGGGCCCAACTCAGTCCCAGCCCATTCCCCGTTAGGGCAACAGGTTTCTTCGCCTCAAATCTGCGCCGCGCCGGTGCGGTGGCTGCGCTTGATTTCCGGTGATGGAAGCGTCCCGGGTCGCCACCTCTACCGGACCAATCATCGCCGCCGGCTGAGCAACCACTTAAACACCAGTGCAGAAAACCGATTCTCATGGTCGTTCAACCATCCTTCACCGTCGATTTAAGACGCCATCTTTAGCGGCGAATCGACGGCGAAGTCAGCGTGCTCTTGGCTACGCACAACAGTAGCGCGAAGATGGTGATGCTAACGTTGCCGGCATCTAGGAAGTACAGCGGTGCCAGCAGCACCGCTATTTGACGTCGCATAACGGTTACGGGTTCGCCAGTGACGCCATCTCCGGCGTCTAACGCCGCCGTCACCAGTGAGAGGTCGTATTGCCGCCGACAACGGATCTTGGCGGCGCCTCCAACGCCGCCCACAATCACCATCGAATAGCAGCCCTTTGAGTTGCTGTGTGATAGCAATTTCTCAAATTGATATGGAACAGCTTGTTCATCTTGCAGCCGATCCAATCAATTTCCAGATTCGACTTTCCAGAAATTTTAATCGATCAATCAAAATTCAAATTTCCAGAAGTCAAAAAATTGATGAATTCAGAATTTGAATTTAATCGGATTATTCAGCCCCCAAAAATTCAGATTCCAAATTGATGAATTCTCAGATGAATAAACCGAATTCCAAATTCCAAAATGCAAAAACGTGTCAATTTTTGAGATTTGCCCAACAGCCCAGATTTTTAGGGTAAATTCTATGACCGAGACTAGTGTGTGGCATTTTAGTAAATACTCCCCAGATGGGGATCCAATGGTGTACACTAGACCGAGATCAATGGTCTCGATCTAGCATATAAAGACCCGATTTTTAGCACAATACAGATTCAAAATCATCAAACAATTTTTCATATTTCAAACTGTACAAAATCAGATTTTTCGATCTCTTGATTCCAAATCAATAATTACGCGATAAACATGAATCAACACATAAACATGCATAATCACGTAAATTAAATCAACGAAGTCAACAAATTTGGTTCTGATACCATTGTTGAGAATCCTAGTATCATGCGCAGTGAAATTTAAAACATATCTGAATTTCCAAAAGCCAAAATCAATTTGTTGATTTTCGTTGATTTTAACATAAAACGAATAAAGCGAAAAACTTACCTTTTTCGAATTCTATTAATTCTCGTGAATCTTTAACGGTCTAAACATCCCATCTCTAGATCATCACGCAGGAACGGACTTTTTGAAAATTTTCATCATCATCTCCCGAGACGGCTTGGCAGAGATAATATGAATCTTTTGTCTTGTATTTTGGTGGAGGATTTTAGTATTCTCTATTGTGTTATTTGACTGAATTAATTAATTAATCCTTTAGTGCTTGTGTTGGAGGATTAAATAATCCTCCAACTTAAGTCCAGTTCACACGCCCCTAGGGCCTGTTGGACGCCCCATGAGGGCTAAATTGACCCAATCAATTTAGTCCACTTAATTTAATTATATTTCATTTAATCCAATTAAATAAATATACATTAAATTAATATCTCAATTTAAATATTTAATTAACTAAGTAAATTAACTATTCAAATTAAATAATTTGGGAAGCCTCTTTCTCTCCTCATCTCTCTCTAAAATCTAGCCTTTTTTTTTTCTATTTTCCCCCGCCGGCGATGATTTGGTGAAGCAGTCATCTACTTCACCACTGTTACCACCATTGTCGGCGGGTTGGGTTGGAGCATCCTTCTTCAAGTTGTATATCACATGTTCAAATCTGACGAGAAAGATATGGATCTAAAGATACATCTCCAAATCTGACGAGACATATATGGATCTAAAGAGTCAGAGACAGATCTGATGAGATGAAGACGGGTGATTCTTAAGTTTTTAATTTTATATAGCATTTTAGATATTTTTTTTAGTATTTTATTTTCTCTCTCGTATGAGAGTTTGTTTTTTCTCTCGAATGAGAGTTTCATCTCTTTTTGAATAGGAGTTGCACAAGAATTTTTTTGTGTTCATTTGTGAGTTCTTAAGATTTGTTATCTTTAAGAACTTGATAATTGGTGTTTCAGATGTTCTTATTACATCGTTTGAGTCTATATGAATTGTATTGTTCCAGGCGTTGTAAAATTTCGATTGAATGATATATAAGACCGATTTTTCTTTAAAAAAAATAATTAAATAATTTAATTTACCATTGTTTAATCCAATTAAACAACCAATTAAATTAGTTTGTCCTACCATAGGACAAATTACCAAAATACCCTCTAAATACAAAACTCGATTTTCGGTCTATTCCTTTATAGTGCGACTCTCTAGGTTCGTCTCGATTGACAATGGGAGGATACCAAAGGATGTGGGTGACATCTAGCCAGCACCGTGGCCCCACATCGTAGCCCAACCGAGTATGAAATGACTGTATCATTACGAACCTCTAAATTATGAATACTGTATGACTATAAACCCTTCACTGATGTGTCCCGATCGAGTGAGAGTCATGGAATGTAAAACTCACAGGACTCGATGCTATGCTAAGAATCATAGTAATATGAGATCACAGAACTATCCTCCGTGTCAAACACGAGTTAGTTCATGAGCTCTGGCCAGAGACTTTAACCTCATTTACCTATGATTGCATAGGATACTTCTCGTTTACTTTCGAAATAGTGAATTCCATCTTGCTAATCAGTTAAGACTGCTACTTGCCCATCAAGCCGCACTTCGAGGTTGATCCCACCTACGGGTGAATTGGATCTAACTATTCTAATGACAGGCTTGACGTCACAAGCACATCTTCAACGTGATTACTCAAGTCTAAGGCTCACGCATACTATCATAATCAGTAATCCAATCATTGACAATCAATGAGTAAAAACCCATGTGATTGGATTGCTACGAGCCGTGTTTGAATACATTAATCCCATCAATGTATCTATGACACAAACTCCCACTATCCCATAGTGTTCGACTGGCACTCCCTGTCAGAGCATGTGTCATGCAAGTCCACACGAATCTCAATGCCAATTAAGATTCTCCGACTTGCGAATCATTTAACTGATCAAGTACCAAACCCTTCCAGTGCCTATCTCCTTAACTACTATAAGGAGTGCGAAGGTTTGCCTTGACACACATGGACTAATTGTTCATTTAAGTCTTATAGATGCCATTAAGACTTATACGAACATCATATTAAATGTCTTTCTATTAGTTAATGGTTGTGGAATATAAACTAGTTCCCCATTCTCTAATTTTTCGTTGGCATCAAGGGCACTTTCCCAACACATGGTCTACGCACGAACGTGAGAGAGTGCAACGCACGGACATCAGGTGCATAACGTTCGAACGTTGATGTTGGCAGAACAATTTTAGAAATTTCCAACTCTGAATCTACACTGACTCTTCCAAATTATGCCTATAAATACAACTCTGCAGTAGGGGTTAAAGGAGGCCATTTTGTTAGAGTTCTTTTCCAGCAATCTTCATATACGTCAGAGAGAGAGAGAGAGTTAGATTATAATTTTATTCTGTGTAATTCTCCATAGCAAGTAGAGGAAGATTGAAGGAAGAAAAAAAAGATTGACACAGTCATAAGGAGTTTTTATTATTTTCTTTTTACTTTCATGAATTCTTTAGTTAGTTTTTATATTACGAGTAGCTAAATTTGTACACTAAGGTCATGCTTAGGCCGAATTATGATTTTTGAGTTATAGAAAGTATTTTTCGTATGAATGATTTATATTGTTTTATGTTTTAATCTTGTGCTTGATGTTCATATGTTTGGCCAACATATGTAAGAATTAATGCTAAATTTATCTGTTCGGAAGAAAGTAAATTAAGGTGCAAAAGGATTAATAACATCTTCTAAGTCACTTGATGCTAGGGATAACTACATACTCCGGATGCTGTTAGCCGGATTTATTTGGAAGAATCTGAATTAATCTGGGGAAAATTCTAGTTTTCAATGCATATAAGAGAAATTGCTACATCTAATCTAGTATTGGTTATCATGAGCGAGTGACACGCGAAATCCTAGCAAGTATACTAGGTCGTGCAAAGTAATAAAGTGGACTATTTAGCCCGGGGTGTATCGTCTCCACAGGGACAATTGGATTCAATGCTCGTAATTGCTATATTACCTATTTCTAAGCTAAATCAATTTATAAGATGATAGGTGTTTATACTATGAAAATAACTAAAGGTAACTAAAATGATTATCAAGGTAATAAATCAAATGGGAAGAGGTGATTGGGTTATGATCCTACTATGTTCTATTCTATGTTCATGAACTCTCAATTATCCGGATTTTTAGAACGCTCTTGTTATGGCGAAACCCCCTAATGTATTTATTATTCAATCTCTTGAAATAATAAGCCTATACTAGTTAACAACTTCCTATATCTCTATAGTGAAGATTGAATTAACTAACATGCATTTAGGTTCGAAGGAATTCCTTGTTTACGAAGATCCTACATTTAATCGGGTCATCTTATCACAAAAAGCCACACAACGCAATCGATTCTATCTCTAGTCAATTGTTACGTTATGATGTTTGATTTTCGATCTCCCTTTATCTATCTCCTCTCGGTCTCAAGACAAAGCATTTTATCAAACACATGGTGATCAAGCATATGCAAGCATTAAGCATAAAATCAATCATGTAACAAGAATGTAATAAATCCGGATATTAATCGTTCATTAAACACAAAACATCACAAAGTATTCACATAACCCAACCACAAAGATGCTTAGCTCATACTTACAATAACAAATGATTCAACAATTCTATAAGACATAGTTGATAACTAATCAAAGAGAAAGAGTTGAATTACTCCCTATTACAAAGTGTGAATCCAAGCTTTGATGATGAAATTGATGATGATTAGGATGATGAGGATGAGGATGATGATCCTCTTCAAGCTTCCTTGGGTGGTGACTGATATGTAAGGAGTCTAGGGTGTGTTTAGGGCATTTTCTAGGGTATATTTCATCCAAATGACCTGAAAGTCTATTTATAGGCCAAGTCCGCTGCCTTGAACGCCGCGGCGTTGATGGTCGAACGCCGCGGTGATCAACATTCTGCCTCCGAACGCCGCGGCGTTGGTGATGAACGCCGCGGCGTTTCCCTGCTGCTCTGTACAGTTTTGGTAAAATATGCATAACTTTCTCTACCGATGTCGGATTGAGGTGATTCAAATTGGTACGCGAAGCTAAGACAACGGTCTACAATAGTGAAGAAGAAACCTTAGTTTGATTCGGCTGGAAAATGGACGAAAATCGCGTTTCTATATGAGCATTATGTAAAATCTTTCGTCAACTATCTCATTTTGTTTCTTTCTTCAATTTCAAGCTCAATTTGGATCTCCTTTCTCGTCTTTCATGCGTAAATCAACTTGTATTCTACAAAACAAAATCTATACCAATCAAAGCATTATGAGGGATAAAAAGTGATCAAAGTAACGATCAAATCATATTACAATGGGGCATAAAATACTGTAAAATATGGACTTATCAACTACCCCCCAACTAGGCTATGATCGTCTCGATCAATAAATGGCGAACAAGTATTCATAAGTTCAGATTTTACAACTTGGTTTGGGATCTTATAAGATTTCATGTCTCAATAATCAAGCACGTACAAGAATTAGACCCTCGAAAATGATTATGACAAGTTACACTTTACCTATAACACTCAACAATTTGAAAGCCCCCAAACATCTTCGAATCCATCTCGAAATCATGAACTCCAAATCCATTTTTATGTCAAGAGCACACTTTAAACAAGATTATGCAAACTCATTAGATAATAAAAACATTAAAACACTTCAAAACTTTGCTAACCTATCGGTGTGCATGAAATGTGAAAGTCAAGATCAAAAGGTCTTTTTGGCTTGTAACGTAAGGCTAGGTAATGGCTTGGACGGGAATATATGGAAAAAGTGACTAAACTCAAGAAAGCATACAACTCAATATCATCGAGCTAAACACTCACTTATCAACCGAATAAATCTTCACATCTTGCCACTTATAGCTTTCTGATTTCTTTTCCCCTTGAACTCATAATCCCAAACTTGTTTCTTTTGATGCTAGGGGTGGAAAAATGATTCCCAAACCAAATAAATCACATTGAAGCTCAGTTCGTAGCCAAGTCGAGAAAGAGCTCACATAATATATTTTTCGGTAACTTCCAATCTCTCGACTCTTTAGCCAACTTACAACATCTATTTTCCTCTCTTTATTTCACATAAACTCAAGACCTCAAAATTTCTCAAAATCATCAAGAACAAACACACCTTTTAACCCATTAATCCATGAGATTCGACACCCAAAACAAAGCATAAACCCAAATTAAAGCCAAATTATATGAAGTTATATGCTCTCTTACTTGGGAAATAAACTTTGTTTTTCTTTCTTTAGGCTAAAGGGTGGTTGGTGTGGCTTGCGAAAGAAAATCGAATGGTGGTTTTTAGTGTGCTAAACACACTCCATTCTTATCAATACGGCTCAAAATAAGGTCTAGAGATTATGTAATATCGTGAAGGCCAATTGTAAGGTTAAAGAAAATGAAAGATGGCCTAAATCATTTCATGACTTCGCACACTCAACACACATTTCAAAGTTAACAAAATTGAACACTCAATGCTTTAAATCCTCAACAATTCACATAAGCATGGCTAAAAAGGCTTTCACATATAAAATACGACAAATGATTTCATCTTAGATGAAGTAGAGACACTCAAACGAATCATGCTCCAAGCAAAAGTATAACAAATCATGAATATAAAATCATTGACTATCACAGTTTTCTAATCCCAAATCAAGCATGAAACTTAACAAATGAGTACAAGTTACACCATATCACCACATCACAATAAAATTAGGACGTCTACCCCCCAACTAATCTAGCACATTGTCCTCAATGAGCGGACAAACACATGTAAAGTAAAGGAAAGAAAGACGTCCCTGATGTTTGATCTAAGTGATGTCCAAAACGCGAAAGAGCAACAAGGTGAAGAGTCTGAAAAATAACGCCTAGCTAGCTGTGAAGTTAGAAAAACAAGAAGAGATAAAAAGCATCATCATAACACTAAAAACACACAAAACGAGAAAAACAAAACAAAAACAAAAATAACGGAAATGAAAAAAAGCATGTAAAACGTGGGTTGCCTCCCATGAAGCGCTTGTTTTAAGTCATTAGCTCGACTCCCTTGCACTGCTCATGTTGGATCATAAGGAGCAATGCCAACTTTGTATAGATGAGCCTTTTTGTGCTTTTTCCAATTGCGTAAAGGCTTCTCATTTCCCATCACATTCACAAATCCTGAAAAACTAAAATATGAGCTCAGATTCACTTTTATAAAAATGTAATAAAATTGTAAATAACTAAAAGTGAATTTTAAAGATGGGGAGTTTTCCATTGATGGTTTTAAAAAGTATGTGGCCAGGCCTAACTCCCTGAGCCTTGATTCTGACAACTTTAGTGGTGATATATCCCAGTGACTTATATATCTTCGGATCTCCTCATTCTCAACCGTAGTATCACTTGGGTTCTTAGTGTATGCCTCGAACGGGCCACTAAAGTTGTAAACTTTGTCTTCAACCTCCACCACTCTAGCTCTCTGGTTATTGATGCACATTCTTAAGAAATCAAGAGATATGATGGTAGGTGGCGTTGGATTCTTGAATATTTCTAATGCTTTTTCTTGGTCATTTGATGGAGTGGATTTTGGGACCCCTATGCTGAATTGAAGGTGCTCCAGTGATGTTGTATCTACTTCACCACACATAGATTCTGAAGGTAGTGCTGGTGTAGCAATGGGGTGTAGACAATGTGGTGTCGAATCAACAACTTGTTCAACTTCTGTATCAGATACCTCATCATTCTCCTCTGTGCCACTCTGAGAAGTGTCTGATGATCTCTCTGCCAATAAGTTGGAAAGTTGGTTGAGTTGTGTTTGCAATTCCATTATAGATGCTTCGAGATTTTGAGACCGCTCATCGTTCGACTTCATCCATTGGATCATCAACTCCTCAAAACTTGGGTCCCTATCACATTGTTGCTGATAATCCCCATGGTTCTGAAAGTTAGCCGATTCCAATTCTCCCTGCATTAGAAAGGGGGACCTATCTTGTTGCAGGTATGCTTGTGAATCTCTCATAACATAATAACTCAATGGCAAGTCTTGCTAACTTCTCCATCCGTGTTGACAATAATCGTTATGATGAGCGTCTCCACACCACGAACATAAATCTTGCACTCGACTCCCATATTCGGCACCTTCATCCCATCCTTGTTTTGACCAATAAAAGTTATTGATGCTCATCTATTCAAGAATAAAAATAAATAATAAAAAAAAACATAACAAAACAACAACTAAAAAAAACAAAAACAGCAACTTAATAAAAAACAAAAACAGCAACTTAAAACACAAAACCAACAACTAAAAAAACAAAAACAGCATCTTGAAACACAAAAATAGCAACTTACAACACAAAAACCAGCAACTAAAAACACAAAAACAGCAACTTGAAACACAAAAACAGAAATTTAAAACACAAAAACAGCAACTAAAAACACAAAAACAGCAACTTAGTCTTAGAATAGATAAGTGAATTACAATATTAAATAACGCAATTGTCCCCGGCAACTGCGCCAAAAACTTGACACGCGAAATCCTAGCAAGTATACTAGGTCGTGCAAAGTAATAAAGTGGGCTATTTAGCCCAGGGTGTATCGTCTCCACAGGGACAATTGGATTCAATGCTCGTAATTGCTATATTACCTATTTCTAAGCTAAATCAATTTATAAGATGATAGGTGTTTATACTATGAAAATAACTAAAGGTAACTAAAATGATTATCAAGGTAATAAATCAAATGGGAAGAGGTGATTGGGTTATGATCCTACTATGTTCTATTCTATGTTCATGAACTCTCAATTATCCGGATTTTTAGAACGCTCTTGTTATGGCGAAACCCCCAAATGTATTTATTATTCAATCTCTTGAAATAACAAGCTTATACTAGTTAACAACTTCCTATATCTCTATAGTGAAGATTGAATTAACTAACATGCATTTAGGTTCGAAGGAATTCCTTGTTTACGAAGATCCTACATTCAATCGGGTCATCTTATCACAAAAAGCCACACAACGCAATCGATTCTATCTCTAGTCAATTGTTACGTTATGATGTTTGATTTTCGATCTCCCTTTATCTATCTCCTCTCGGTCTCAAGACAAAGCATTTTATCAAACACATGGTGATCAAGCATATGCAAGCATTAAGCATAAAATCAAACATGTAACAAGAATGTAATAAATCCGGAAATTAATCGTTCATTAAACACAAAACATCACAAAGTATTCACATAACCCAACCACAAAGATGCTTAGCTCATACTTACAATAACAAATGATTCAACAATTCTATAAGACATAGTTGATAACTAATCAAAGAGAAAGAGTTGAATTACTCCCTATTACAAAGTGTGAATCCGAGCTTTGATGATGAAATTGATGATGATTAGGATGATGAGGATGAGGATGATGATCCTCTTCAAGCTTCCTTGGGTGGTGACTGATATGTAAGGAGTCTAGGGTGTGTTTAGGGCATTTTCTAGGGTAGATTTCGTCCAAATGACCTGAAAGTCTATTTATAGGCCAAGTCCGCTGCCTTGAACGCCGCGGCGTTGATGGTCGAACGCCACGGTGATCAACATTCTGCCTTCGAACGCCGCGGCGTTGGTGATGAACGCCGCGGCGTTCCCCTGCTGCTCCGTACAGTTTTGGTAAAATATGCATAACTTTCTCTACCGATGTCGGATTGAGGTGATTCAAATTGGTACGCGAAGCTAAGACAACGGTCTACAATAGTGAAGAAGAAACCTTAGTCTGATTCGGCTGGAAAATGGACGAAAATCGCTTTTTAATATGAGCATTATGTAAAATCTTTCGTCAACTATCTCATTTTGTTTCTTTCTTCAATTTCAAGCTCAATTTGGATCTCCTTTCTCGTCTTTCATGCGTAAATCAACTTTTATTCTACAAAAAAAAATCTATACCAATCAAAGCATTATGAGGGATAAAAAGTGATCAAAGTAACGATCAAATCATATTACAATGGGGCATAAAATACTGTAAAATATGGACTTATCAGCGAGAGATCGGATTGATAATACTCTTAAGGAATTTTCCACCTTAGCAATATTTATATGAAATGTGAGAATACTTATATAACAAGATTTGATTAATTTATGTCGACGCATGTGTATTAGTTGCTTTTTATCTATTGGTTTTCGCATATATTTAATTATTGTTTTAATTGATATTTTATGATTTATTTTCCCTTAAGTCTACAATTGCTTGATTTAATTTACTGTTTTCGCTATGACACAAATCTCTAAGGGTTCGACATCCCGGACTTAATTGTCCACTTTATTACTACACACGATCAGTGCTTTTGCTGTTAAATACACGACTGGGTTATCGTGCATCAAGTTTTGGGCGTCGTTGCCGGAGATTTGTCTGTTTTAGCATAGCTATTTTAATTCAAGCTTTTCTTGTTTTTAGTTTAAATTTTGTCTTTACTTTACCTTTTCGTTTGATATCTTTTTTAGGTTTATAACCTAATTTTGTGATGGAGCTCTTGAGGAATTTGATCCGGAAATGAAACGAACAATCCAAGCAAACCGAAGAAATCGAGCCATGGCAGCTAATTTTCCAAATATGAACCTTCTGGAGAATCGTGATTGGCTCCAAAATATTCTACAAGCAATGCAGCCGGTGCAGTTACCATCTGTCTATCGTAGCCAACCACCTAGGGTACACACTTTACCTGGTCATGTTGTCATATCACCTTTTCACTCACCTAATTTTCACATCCCATCACATCTTTTTAGTATGGCACAAAATGACCCTTTTTATGGAGAAAACAATGAGTCACCACATGATCACTTGAAAAACTTTGAAAACGTTTTGTTAACTATGCAATTTAATCCCAAAGACCTAGATGTTATCCGACTTAGGTTATTTCACTTTACACTCGAAGATAAAGCAACTTCTTAGTATAAGTCCTTACCCTCACAATCAATTACCACTTGGGAAGACCTCGCTGAAGAATTATCTAACAAATTTTTTCCTCCTTCAAGAATAAATGAGCTTCGTAGTAATATTATAGGGTTTAGGCAAAGAAAGAATGAGTCGTTAGCAAACGGTTAGGATAGGTACAAAGGAATGATCAGGAAGTGTCCAGACCATAATTTTACTCAAGATGAATTAGTACAACATTTTTTTAATGGAGTAAGGTCTAGGATTAGACACCGACTCAATGCTGGAGCAGGGGGCGACTTGTTGGGTCTCGATAATAAATCTGTATGGGAGAAAATAGAGCAATTAGCTCAGGAGGATGAGTTATACTCCGAGGAGAAAGATGAGATCATGCTTGCACCAAAGAAGGTAGCAACAGTTAAATTAGTTGAAGAAGGAGTTGGGCCAGAGGCCACGACAGAGGTCAACTATATGAATTAGCACAGACCCCAAGCTATTTTTGGAGGAGCCGAGAATTTCCTTCGAAAGCCAAATAATCCACCATATGGAAATCCTGGAGCATACCAAGCACCTCGACCACCGTTTCAGTCAAACAACACCCAACGACAAGTGCACTTTCAGCAACAAGGCCAAGGAAGAGCTACGAACATTGATGATAGGCTCGATACACACATTCGCAAATCGGATGAGTCTTTTAAAGAACTCCACTTGATGTTAGAAGATGTCGTTATGGGAATGAAGGAGATACAACATTGTTCAGGGTCCTGGTATCATGCGCAGTGAAAATTGAAAATCATATCTGGATTCCCAAACCAAGATCAATTTGTGGTTTTCGTCGATTTAAACAATAAAAAGATGAATATGAAAAACCTACCTTTTCGCGTATTCAATAGTTAATCCTCACGAATCTTCAATCTCCTCCAACGGTTCAATTATACCGTCTCTAGATCATCGCGCAGAAATGAATTCTGGGAAAATCTCCATCTTCAATCTCCATAGGCGGCTAGGCGAGATAAGAATGAAGAAGAATTTTATCTGTCTGTATTTTCTGGTGGAGGATTTCACATTATGTGAATTAGGTGTTATGAATTAATTCATTCAACTCTCTTTAGATCTTGTCTTGGAGGAGTAAATAAATCCTCCAACTTAAGTCCATAAGTTACTTGCCCATCATGGGCCTTTGGACCTAGTTGGGCTAAGTTGACCAAGTCAATTTAGTCCAGTTAATTTAATCATCTAATATTTAATCTAATTAAATATTCACATAGATTAAATTAACATTCTAATTAATTAATTAAATAATTAATTAATTAATAGTTTTAGTCGACCAAGTCAATATAATTAATTTAATTACTCATGTTTAATCCCATTAAACATCCAATTAAATTAATTAGTCCAAATAATTAATTCGTCCTGCCCAAAAACAAATTACCAAAACACCCTCCAAATACAAGACTCGATTTCCCTGTCTAATCCTTTATAGCGCGACTCTTTAGGTTCGTCTTGATTGGCAATGGGAGGATACCAAAGGATGTGGGTGACACCTAGCCAGCACCGTGGCCCCACATCATAGCCCAATCGAGTATGAAATGACTATATCATTACGAACCTCTAGATTATGAATATCGTAAGAGTGTAAGCCCTTCACTGACGTATCCCGATTGAGTAAGAGTCATGGAATATGTTAAACTCATAAGATTTGATTCTATGCTAAGAATCATAGTGATATGAGATTACTAAACACGAGTTAGTTCATCAGCTCTGGCCAGAGACTTTCAATCTCATTTACCTATGATCGCATAAGATACTTCTCGTTTACTTGCGAGACAATGAATTCCCTATTATTAATCACCTCACATGCTACTTACCTATTGGAACACACTTTGAGGTCGTCCCCACCAACGGGTGAATTGGGCCTAACTACTCTGATGACAGAATCCAATGTCACAAGCACACTGTGATCGTGACTCCTCAGGTCTAAGGCTCACGCATACCATCATAATCAGTAATCCAATCATTGACAGTCATTGAGTAAAAACCAATATGATTGGATTACTACGAGCCGTGTTCGAATACACTAATCTCATCAATGTATCCATGACACAAACTCCCACTATCCCATAGTGTTTGACTGGAACTCCTTGTCAGAGCATGTGTCATACAAGTTCACACAAATCTCAATGCCCAATTGAGATTCTTCTACTTGCGAACTATTTAAGTGATCAAGTATCAAATCCATCTAGTTCCCATCTCCTTAACTACTATAAGGAGTGCGAAGGTTTGCCTTGATACACATGGACTAGTTGTTCATTTAAAACTTATAGATGCCATTAAGAATTATATGAACAACATACTATTGCCTTCATATTATTAATAGGTTGTACAATACAAACTAGTGCTTTATATTCTAACTCCTCGTTGGCATCGAGGGCACATTCCCAACAATCTCACACTTGCACTCAATGTCAATCGCTATGGTATCGTATACCCCATCTTCTAAAGATGTCTCTCTAGCACCGCCTGTGATAGGGGCCCAGTGAGTGGGTCAGACATTTTATCAACTGAGCTTGTTTTCTACAAGGCTATATCTGTTAGGATTATGCCCTCCATGCCATAGAGGAATTAGATTATTAGGGCATTACATTTATGTTGTACAAACTCTTATTCATTAATAAAGTCATAGTTTTTGTTCATATCAATCTTGATGGCATTAATATAAGTATTGAACAAATAAGTCCAAAGTAATCAAGAGGGAGCTTCTACTCCTCAATGTTCTGAGGAGATGGACACTAGAAGTATCGGTTCCTTGTTTACTTAAACTAGAGTTCGCAAGTCGACGAATCTTAATTAGGCATTAAGACCAGACTTGTATGACACAAGCTTTGAAAAGGAGTTTCAGTCAGTTAATTTGGACGGTGGGAGCTTGGTCGTAGATATGTCAATGGAATTGACATATTCGAACACGACTCGCCGTAATTCGATCACATGAACATTTATTCTTGGATAGTCAATGATTGAATTACTTGTCGCGGTAGTGTGCGTGAGCCTTAGACCTGAGGATTCACGAAGGTTGGACTTGTGACACTGAAGGAGTTATTAGAGTAGTTAGATCCATTTCACCCTTTGGTGGGCTTAACCTCGAAGTGCGGTTCAGAAGAACAAGTGGCAATTGTTCGGTGATTGCAAATAGGGGATTCGCTGTCTCGGGATGTAACGAGTTAGCATCCTGTGCGATCATAGATAAATAAAATTATAAGTCTTTGCCCAAAGCAGGAGAACTAACTTGTGTATAGTACATAAAGGTAGTTCAGTAATTTCATCTTACTATGATTCCCTAAAAGCACAACATCGAGTCTTGTGAGTTGGACATATTCCATGACTCTCACTCGATCTGGATGTTACAGTGAAGGGCTTATACTCACATGGTATCTGTGACCTAAAGGTTCGTATTGATCCATTCATTTCAATTGAGTTTCGATGTGAGTCCACGTGACTGGCTTAGTGACACTCACATTCTTGGTTTCCTCCCAATGTCAATTGAAACGAACCTAGAGAGTCGCTCTTAAAAGGAATTGAGCAAAGAGAATTCTTTCGTTATCAATTACATAAATTAGGTAATTTGCTATTTGATGAGCAAATTAATTTATTTGATTAATGGAAATAAATTAATAATAAATAATTAGATGTATTTATTATGAATGCATTAATTTATTTGATTAATTAGACTAATGGAAATAAATTAATTATAATAAATAAATAGACTTATTTATTATACTCATTCTTTTATTAAATAATTAGATTATTTAATTTGGAAGAATATTAATTAGTATTATATTTCAATTGGATTAAAATATATTGGACCTAATTAATAATTGGACTAAGTGGAATGTCAACTTAGCCCAACTTTGGATGAAGGGGGCGTGTGGTAGGCGGATTTTAGGAGTTGGATGGGCTCAAGGAATCCAAGCCCATTACTTCTTATAAATACCTATCACTGGTTCAGTCAAAACCTAACTCTCACAATTATATTTGACATCAAAGAAAGAAGAGAAATTTTTTTTCTCCTCCCCTAGTGAAGCCGTCGGCCACTGTGTGTCAAAAGGTGGAGGATTTTTCTTCGAAGCTCGTTCCGACGTGATATCTAGAGGCAGAAGTTCTAAATTGTTGCTATCCGTAAGATCAAGACTTTCATCGAAATCAAAAGGTAAGTAAAAAGGATGAAATTAGATTTCATCCTCATATTTGAAAATTGCATGGAAAATTATTAAAACCCAAAAATGATCCAATTGTGAATCCGGATCTGTTTTTATCGTTTCAGTTGCGCATGAATACATGATTCACAACAGTGGTATCAGAGCCAACTTTTGGCTTTTAATGATTTTTGATATGAATATGTTGGATTTCATGTTTGTGATGAAAAATTTAATTAGATTAATATTTTTCATGGTTAGATTTATTTCTTGAAAGTTAAATCTAAACCAAAAAATTTGATTATGTGATTTATATTTTGAATATGAATCAATTTTTATATTGGATATGAATATGTGATGAAAAATATGATTGGATTAATATTTTTCGTTGTAAGATTTATTTTTGAAAGTAAAATCTGAACCGAAAATTTGATTACGTGATTTATGTTTTGAGTGTGAATCAAAGTTTTTGTATTGGATATGAACTTATGCATGGACATGAATATGTGATTTTGAAAAATTGCTGAATTTCAGCTCATGGAGTCGAGACGGCGCCACCTGAAGTGCAGCGCGCTGTGCGCACAACGGGTCGTGGATAATTTTTTTTTAAACAAGACTCGGTTTGACCCGACGGGTCAAACCACGGTTTCGACCCATGGATAGACCCATGAATCAACCCAAAATTTTAAAATAAAATAAAATATTTATTTTAAAATAGTTTTAAGATTAATTAAAGGGTAAAATAATTTTTGAAAATTAGTTTTATGCCTAATTTTAAATTACATTTAAAATTAAATATAATCCTAGTGCAAAGAACTTTATTTTGAATTAAATTCTTTGTCGAATCAATTTAGAATTTATTCTTTGAAACTAAATTGGATTTATTATCAAATAGGATTAGAGTTGAATTAATTAGTAAATTGGATTTAAATTAATTGAATTAATTTTAAACCACACTTAATTAAAATTGGATTTTAATTTAATTCTTTTTTGAAAGAACTCCAACGTGTTAGCTATCTTTTAATCATTTAATGTTTGATATTGTGGGATGCCTTCCATGGACTAGATTTCTTTATGGGTTTTGTTTTCTGGGTTGTATCGGGTCTTTTGACCCCCCCCCCCCGTTTGTATTTTAATTTTTATAGAAATATGTATAGAATGCATTTATACCTATGTAATTAGAATAGGACCTCTTTTGGAAGAAGATCTGCTTAGAATTGGAAGACCTTGAAGTTAGACATAGGTTAGATCTTATAGGTCCCCTAACCCTCGATTGAGCTGTTGGTTTGACTCAATCTAGATAAGTCCATGGAAAGCATGTGTGATAGAATTGCTAGGCGTTTTCTATTTAATAATCCATGTATGCGTGCTATAAATGGATAATGTACAATTTGAGACCAATTTAGTCCCAAATTCTCCCATTGGATAATATTGAATTTAGATTAAAAGGGAATTGGGTGTCCCGACTCTCCATCAAACTTAGGAAAAATTGAATTAATGTCAGTGTGCATAATTTCTTCCCAGTAAGTGGGCGTCATGCATTGCGACATTTATTTAAAATCTCTAAGCGCATGAGATGCCATCAATCAAAACAAATTCCACCCCATATATCGACAGAGGGTTGCAAGGTGGAACTCAATTGTTAAATTGATTGGAAATTGATGGGCCCAAGTTCAGATAGATCACAACCTATATATCATTAAAGGGTTGCGATCTCATGATCTATGAGCCAAACTAATGATTGAATCGCATGTTGGACGATGCTGGCAAGGATTGCAACTTTAATAAAATTAGTGAGGCATATATCGTTAAAGGGTTGCAACTCACCGACTTTATTAAAGAACTCAATCACTCACTAAGAAGTCTTTCCAACGAGATTCCGAATATTGGAGTGGGAATGCAATGATTCGAAAAATGTAGTGGGAGCCAAGTGAAAATTCAAAGTCCTGTCTAATTTTACTTGGTGTACAACATAAAGACCTAATTGAATCTTTCTTTATTCTCTGCAAATATTTTATTTTCTCTCTCAAAATGGTTAACAACCCTTTTTCAACATTGCTTGAGATAAAAGTCCTCACTGGACCAAATTATACTGACTGGCTCAGAAATTTAAGGATTGTCCTAAGTTTAGAGTCCCTTAGCTATGTACTCGAGGCTGACAAACCCGCTACCCCAACTGAAGAAGCTGAGGACAATGAACGTGAAGCATATAACACTTGGTGTACAGATGACATTCGCGTAAAGGGCTACAAGCTCAGCTCCATGAACAATGAATTGCAAAGATCCCATGAGAACATGGATGACTCGAGATCGATCATGATACATCTCAAGGAGCTTTACAGAGAGCACAGTATGACTGCTCGATATGACATATCGAGAGAGCTTTTCAGAGTTAGGATGAGAGAACAAGAGAAGGTGGGAGACCATTTACTCAAAATGATTTCAATGATTGAGAGATTGGAAGATCTCGATTTTTTCATGGATTTCCACCTTCAAACTGATCTCATCCTGCAATCACTCCTTAGATCTTTTTCCCAGTTCATTGTGAACTTCAATATGAATGAGATCAAATGTACATTAGCTGGGCTAATGAACAAACTGATTAGTGCGCAGGGCCAAATGAATCCAAAGGGAAAAGAGTCTGCTCTAGCCATCTCAACCTTTGGAGGGACTTCAAGTTCTAATAAGAGAAAGAGGGGCAAGAAGAAGAAGGGATTTGAAGGCTGAGGGAAACATAGGAAAAGGAAAAACTGCTAAGAAGTACAGAGGGAATGGGCCAAAGAAGACAGATATATGCCTTTATTGCAAAAAGGCTTGTTGGTCCCAAGTGGCATACGAAAGGGTCTAGAAGGAGGGGGGGGGGGGGGTTGAATAGACCCTGAAGTCTTTTCAGACTTCAAAAAGATTCGTATTAAAATTATGGTTTTGGACGCTTGAAGTGTTTAACGCTTGACTTAAACGTTCACTTAAAATCTAGGCGCTTTGGTGAAGCGTCTAACGAAGACTATTTTTAGAAAGTTAACTTAGATTTTAAGACTTGAATACTACAACCAAATAGGTTGGAGCGTTCACTTCTCTGATCAGTGTTAGCACAGCGGAATGATTTTGGGAGTCTTCTCTTTGAAAGCTTTAGCGTCACAGAAAGTGTATTTAGTTGCTTAGCGTTTGATTAAGTTTTACTTTATCAGTTTATGATATGACAATATGAATGCTGAAAGTAAAGTAAAGAACAATATTTGTAAGGTTCGTTGGGTGGTGTAATCCCAACTACGTCCTTCTTCTCCTTGAACACTTGGAGGCAATCCACTAAAATGATTCTCAAAGAATCACACAGAATCTTCTACAAATTAGGGAGAGATGGATGTTGATGACTTGAGCTCCTTGATCACACAGATTTCTGCTCCAAATCACTTCAATCCCCTTGCTTCTTTCACCCAGAAATATGGCAAGTATCCAACTTCGACTTCACACAGATCGCGAGGCTTGGATAGGGGTTTTTCTAAAAGGTTTGTTTGATTTTGATAAAGTTCAAACAACTAGGAATATCTCAGTAGTAATGTGGGTTTCTCCGAAAAGAATGTTTGAGATATTGGTTGACTGTCTCAGGATTTGAAGAAAAGCAAAGAGAATATTTTCTTGAAAATTCTGGCTTTTCTGAGATTGTAAGGAATGAGACTTCAATGCAACAGCAATTCGACTTGATAATTGTTCTATATATATTTGGCTTGTTGTTGAAGTCCTATTTATAGGCATTCTTGGAAAAAGCGTCCGTTTGACACATGCACGAGCGCGTGTCTCTCACTTCCGCGAGTGAACAACTTTTGTCCTTTTTCCTAAAAATCTGCTGCACAAAAGTTGGTGTTGCAATCTTTGAATAGTTGACAGTCCAATAGGGTGGCTTCTCCGTACGTCTAAAAGTGCTTATCACATTTAATGCTCTTATCAGCATTTAATGCATTTGAATTAAATGCCCGTTGGCACTTAATGCATTGAAAATATTTGCATTAAACTCCTTCTGGACTTAGAAATAAATTCAGGTGAAATCAGTCATCGATAGACGCTTATTCAACCTTGAATCACTTCTATCCTATAAGGTGACGCTTGGTGTAGCTGGTCATTCTAGACGCTTGGAATCTTCATCTTTATTCAGACTTCAGGCGCTTGAGTCTTCAAACTTTACTTCTGATAAACTCACTCAGAACATATCAGACGCTCAGTCTAAGACAACTTAACCTAACAATCTAGAATAAAAATAAAACAAAGCCTATTAAAAATCTAACGCTTCAAAGCTGAAAATAAACTTACATATTTTGGGGTCTAACAAAAAGTCCTAATTGTCATCATCAAAACATCTAACATGAAATTTCTAACAATTTCCCCGTTTTTGATGATGACAGTACTTAATCTTTTATAGTTCAAGAGTTAGACGGCCACAATAAAAGTTAGCTTTGATTAGATACGGTTAGTTAAAGTTAGTTACGCTTCAACGAGATGTTTCAGCCGAAAAATGCATTTTATATATATTAAAGATTACAAGCATTTTTACAACTAAATAAACAAAATATAAGAGACAAGAATATAGATAATGCAAATCAAAAATCTTTAATGACTTGATCTAACTTTGTATCGCTTGGGCATTTCAGCTCGGATAGCTTCAGTCAGATTATCTTCTAAGGTCATCATCGCTTCATGATCTTTGTTGATTATGAGCTTATTTTCTTCTTGTTATCTCTTCTTGAAAGCAGTAAAGTGTTTATCCCAATCAGTTGGATTAATACCAATATACCTTAGGCAAATTCTGAAAGTTCGGATGAAGTCAGACATCTGCCTCTCTTCAGCTAAAATTCTTGGATCTGAAGGTTTTGGAATAGATGCTCTTTGAAGAGGGATGTCAAACTGTTCTAACATTGCTCTTGTAGGTATTGGTAGATTTGGATATAGTGCTCTTGGAGGTTCCCTTAGTGTTCTACTAGGCGCTCCAGCAGAGTCACTTACTTTAAAAGCAGATATCCAAGATAGGAGACTTAGCGCAGAAGGAGAGGTTAAGACTTGACGCTTAAGAGGCGGAGGCTCTTGAGCTCTTGAACTAGACGCTTTCCTATGTTCTCCTTTCTTCTTCTCTTCCCCCTTATTGCCATCATCAGATTTGAAAAAATGTTCCATAAGTAAATTGACCTGATGAGCAATCTGAGACATAGAGTTTGTAATGTCGTCCAAGCGCTTGTCGAAGCGTTCCTGCAATGCGAGAAGCTTGGCGCTGGTAGCATCATTCAGAGATGTCTCTAGGGTTTCGAGGCACTTTTCTAACTCTTCTTTCATGGCTAGTTGATTGGCGTGAGTGACATCATGCATGTTTTGAAAAACTTATCTGCACCCACCAACAATCGCTTGAGCTGAGCTACGTATATGAGCAATCTGAGCGCTCATAACGTGAGACTCAATCTTTGCCAAATCTTCTTTAATCCAGTGAAGAGATTCTTCATTTTGAGTAGCATGAGCACTGATATCCTCCAGAACGGATTTGAGCAAAGGACCAAAAGATTGACTCTCATCTGATTGAACCGCTTGAGGAGTCGATCGCTTGAATCTGGATGAGTGTTTTAGAGAGTCAAGGGGAGCTCGATATGTTGGATCAAAGACAATACCTCGTACATCAAGAGAGAGATCCTCAGCAATATCAGCAGCAACAGGTTCAGGAGCGTCAGGAATATCCTCTGGTTGAGACGCTTGAACAGGTTCTTTAGCAGACGCTGGAAAATTGGCAACTTCAGAAGTGGATGCTTCAATTGCCTTAGCAGGGGCTTCCTCTAGCGCTGACTCTGTTTGGCGAAAGTCATCGAATTGGAAGTTCCAATTTGCTAAATCGGCAAGAGAAGTGGACGAAGCTTCCAAAAGTTCAGTGAGTTTGTATCTAGAACAGCAAAAACCAGAAATAAATGTGCGAAGAGGACTATCAATGGCCTTGATGTACATGGGACCAATGATATCAAACACATGATGCGGAAAGACTTTGGACCGCGCTTGACAGATTGAGTAATTTCTAGAAAATCCAATCAAGCAGTCAGAGGGAAGAGACTTGAGACGTTGATCGTCAGGCACGTAAGCAGCATAGTACTCTTCTAAATATGGATAGATTGCTTGAGCTAGTCCCTGATTTCTTTCTAGCAGTGAGAGGACAAACTCATAATGATTGAGAACCTCTTTGCGGATAGAAGGGAGCAGTGGATATCCTCAAAATGCATTGATGATGGAGCTATTCCATTGTCTGAGATTAGCAGTGAAGATTTTGTCGAAATGAGATAATGGAGTCATAATCTTCACCATCAAGTTAAAATTATCTTCGCAGTGGCTGGGAGCGAAATTCAGGCTAGTAATTTGAGTACTGCCGCTGGTAGACGCTTGAGCGTTGAAATGTAGAGGAGTAATGGACAGTCTGTGAAGCTCTTAACGTAGACATTGTTTAATTTGATGTCTAATTAGTGGGAGCTTGAGAACAGGTCCAACTCTCTCTTGACGCTTCTTTAGGCAATACTTGGCGAAATGACGCTTCTTGTCATGCATGCTTATGCCGAACAAATGGGGAGCTTGAACTAATTCGGAGAAAGTGTACTTGTTTCACACGTACGCTTCAACCCAATTGACTTCGTTCATGCAGTAGTCTGTGCCAGCGTTGACAATAGCTCTAATGCCTTCATGGTGAATGTGTCTGATAGATTCAAATCGATATCTATCGGTCTGATAGTTAGCATTCTAGACGCTATCAAAATATGCATTAGCTTCAGTCTAGATCAGATCTGTGAGAGATTCGAGACGCTCACCGGCATGAACTGCTTTATTTTTCCATAGGCGAAGTGGATTGACCAAAGCTAGATTTTCAAGACTGTTCGCAATATGAGGAAAGTGTGTGTAACCTTCTTAGTTCAAGACTGCCTCTGATGGATTGAGAAAGCTAGGGCGAAGTGGCTCATACACACGAATATTGTAGTCTCTGAGAGCAAAACCTGTAGGCTTGATGTGGCCATAGTCGAGGTAATACACCAGATCCACATCACATCTAGGAGTTGTTCCTCCTTGTCTCTCTTGTTGAAGAATGAGAGAGGATGGTATTTGACCAGGTGTTTTTTGTAGTTGAATGGCCATATAATATTTTCTCTCTATTTCTGTCATCTCAGTGTTAAACACTATATCCCTGATTTTATTGTCAATGTCAATCAGCAGGGCAATCTCATTCTCAGCAGCAATATATCTGTCTTCATTATAGCCGGCAGGAATGAAATCTTCTTCGAGTGCTGGGGGCATGTAGTTGATTGAATGATCAATCGTCTTCAGCGTGTCCAGTTGGAAGAAGTGCCTTGGCTTTGTAACGTCTGCAGCAACGCTCTGACCTTCTGAGCGTGCCTCTGTTATAGCTGGAACAGGGATTGATGACTGAACCTCTTTGAGAGCAGGTTCCTCAGTTTCAATTGCAGCAGCTTCTGCGGCAACATATTTGGCAATCGCCACAACTTCTGTCAACTCATCATCTAGGTGGACGTTTGTTGACGCTTCAACAGCAGCTGGAACTAAAGCTGTAACATATGAACTATCCTTTATAAGAGCAGGATCTTCTATAGATGTAGGAATAGGAATGCTGTGGGAAGAAATAAACTTACCCTGAGAACTTGTCTCAACAGCAACACTTTGAGCGCTTGGCTCAACAGCAACTTGAGCGCTTGGCTCAACAGCAACTTGAGCGCTTGGCTCAACAGTTTTAGGCTCTTCAGGAACAGGAGCAGCTCGACGCTTGCTTGTCCTGGAATGCTTAAAGATTTTCTTCACGTTGACTCCTTCAACGAGTTTGAGAGCTTGAGCGGGAGGAGCAACAGCTGGTTCATCGAATTCAATTTTTTTGATGATTCCTTCCAGCTTCCTCCGCTTGAGAGGTAACTTGTCCTGTGCATCCTCATCAGTTTCCTCATCATTCTTCTAAGGAGCAGGAACAACTTGTGCCTTGGGCTTTCTAGGAGCCCTCTTCTTAGTAGCAGCCGGACGCTTCACGGCTTCCTCTTGAGCAGGACGCTCAGCCTCTTCATGAGACGCTTCACATACAGTCTGACGCTCAGAAAGTGGTTTAGCAGCACCACCAACTTTGGGAGGATTGAATAGATTGGTCAGAATCCTTCTTCCCAAAAACTTGGTCTTATTCAAAGCGAGACCAGATGAGTAAACACAGTCTGATCTGTACAGAAGGTAACTCAAAACAAGTCCATACGGTTTATTTGGGGTGTTCAGACAGTCCCTAAACCTTCCAAAGATGTACTCACTCCAGTTGATTTTGATGGAGAGGAGTATAGCAGTCATCATCTGAAATTGTGTGGGGTTGACCTTATTAAACGTGTCCACTCTGCATTCAATAATCTTACTGCAGAAATCAGCCAATAGTCTATACTGAGATACCATATCTTTCTTTTCAAAGTGCTGGGTGTAGAGTACACCATCGTACGCCCTCATAACTGTCCATGCTTCCTTGATTTGTGCCAGAGTGACACTGTTGGTCCCAAGTGGCATACGAAAGGGTCTAGAAGGGGGAGGGGGGTTGAATAGACCCTGAAGTCTTTTTCTACTTCAAAAGATTTTGTACTAAAATGGTTTTTTTGGACGCTTGAAAAAGTAGACGCTTGAATTGTCTAACGCTTGACCTAAGCGTTCACTTAAAATATAGGCGCTTTGGTGAAGCATCTAACGAAGACTGTTTTTATAAAGTTAACTTAGATTTCAAGAATTGAATACTATAACCGAGTAGGTTTGAGCGTTCACTTCTTTGATCAGTGTTAGCACAGCGGAATGATTTTTGTAGTCTTCTTTTAAAAGCTTTAGCGTCACAAGAAATTTCTTAGTTGCTTAAATTTTGATTGTGTTTTACTTAATCAGTTTATGCAATGATATGATAGTTAAAAGAATTGACTGAAAAGTAAATGACATAATAATTGTAAGGTTCGTTGGGTGGTGTAATCCCAACTACGTCCTTCTTCTCCTCGAACACTTGGAGGCAATCCACTAAAATGATTCTCAAAGAATCACACAGAATCTTCTACAAATTAGGGAGAAATAGATGTCGATGACTTGAGCTCCTTGATCACACAAATTTCTGCTCCAAATCACTTCAATCCCCTTGCTTCTTTCACCCAGAAATATGGCAAGTATCCAACTTCGACTTCACACAGATCGCGAGGTTTGGATAGGGATTTTTCTAAAAGGGTTTGTTTGATTCTGATGAAGTTCAAACAATTGGAAATATCTCAGTAGTAATGTAGTTTCTTCGAAAAGAATGTTTGAGATATTGGGTTGACTGTCTCAGGATTTGAAGAAAAGCAAAGAGAATAATTTCTTGAAAGTTTGGCTTTTCTGAGATTGTAAGGAATGAGACTTCAATGCAACAGCAATTCGACTTGATAATTGTTCTCTATTTTTTTTTAGCTTGTTGTTGAAGTCCTATTTGTAGGCATTCTTGGAAAAAGTGTCTGTTTGACACATGCAAGGGCGCGTGTTTCTCACTTTCGCGAGTGAACAACTTTTGTCCTTTTTCCTGAAAATCTGCTGCACAAAAGTTGGTGCTGTAGTCTTTGAATAGTTGACAGTCCAATAGGGTGGCTTCTCCGTACGTCTGAAAGTGCTTATCACATTTAATGCTCTTATAAGCATTTAATGCATTTGAATTAAATGCCCGTTGGTATTTAATGCTTTGAGAGTATTTGCATTAAAACTCCTTCTGGACTTAGAAATAAATTCTGGTAAAATTACTTCTGTCCTATAAGGTAACGCTTGATATAGCTGGTCAATTTGGACGCTTGGAGACTTTATCTTCATTCAGAAATCAGGCGCTTGAGTCTTCGAACTTTATCACCGATAAACTCACTCAGAAATTATCAGACGCTTAGCCTAAGACTACTTAGCCTAACACTCTAGAACAAATATAAAACAAAACCTATTACAAATCTAACACTTCAAAGCTGAAAAACAAACTTACATAATTTTGGGGTCTAACAAAGGTCCTAATTGTCATCATCAAAACATCTAACATGAAATTCCTAACAATTTCTCCCTTTTTGATGATGGCAATACTGACTCTTTTATAGTTCAAGAGGTAGACAGCCAAAATAAAAGTTAGCTTTGATTAGATAATGTTAGTTAAAGTTAGTTACGCTTCAACGAGATGTTTCAGCTGAAAAATGCATTTTATATATATCGAGAGTTACAAGCATTTTTACAACAAAAAAAAATAAAATGAGAGACAAGAATATAGATAATGCAAATCAAAAAGCTCTAATGACTTGATCTAACTTTGTATCGCTTGGGCATTTCAGCTCGGATAGCTTCAGTCAGATTGTCTTCCAAGGTCATCATCGCTTCATGATCTTTGTTGATTATGAGCTTGTTTTCTTCTTTTTGTCTCCTCTTGAAGGCGGTAAAGTGTTTGTCCCAATCCGTTGGATCGATACCAATATACCTTAGACAAATTCTGAAAGTTCGGACAAATTCAGACATCTGCCTTTCTTCAGCTAAAATTTTAGGATCTGAAGGTTCTGGAATAGATGTTTTTTGAAGAGGGATGTCGAACTGTTCTAACATTGCTCTTGTAGGTATTGGTAGATTTGGATATAGTGCTGTTGGAGGTTCCCTTAGTGTTTTACTAGGCGCTCCGGAGTCACTTACTTGTAAAGTGGTTATCCAGGATGGGAGACTTAGCGCTGAAGGAGAGGTTAGAACTTGACGCTTGAGAGGCGTGGGTTCTTGAGCTCTTGAACTCGACGTTTTCCTCTTTTCTCCTTTCTTCTTCTCTTCCCCCTTATTGCCATCATCAGACTTCAGAAAGTGATCTGTGAGTAAACTGACCTGATGAGCAATCTGAGACATAGAATCTGTGATGTCGTCCAGACGCTTGTCGAAACGCTCCTACAGGGCGAGGAGCTTGGCGCTGGTAGCATCATTCAGAGAAGTCTCAAGGGTTTCTAGGCGCTTTTCAAGCTCTTCTTTCATGGCAAGTTGGGTTGCTTGAGTGGCATCATGCATTTCTTGAAAATCTTGTTTGCACTCACCAACAGCCGCTTGAGCTGAACTACGCATATGAGCAATCTGAGCGCTCATAACGTGAGTCTCAATCTTTGCCAAATCATCCTTAATCCAGTGAAGGGAATCTTCGTTCTGAGCAGCATGGGCACTGATATTCTCCAAAATGGATTTGAGCAAAGGATCGAAGGATTGACTCTCATCTGATTGAACCGCTTGAGGAGCCGGTCGCTTGAACCTTGATGAGTGTTTGAGAGAGTCAATAGGAACTCGATATGCAGGATCAAAGACAGTACCTCGTATGTCAAGAGAAAGATCCTCAGCAATATCATCTGCCACGGGTTCAGGAGCGTCAGGAATATCCTCTGGTGGAGACGCTTGAACGGGTTCTTCAGCAGACGCTGGAATACTGGTGACTTCAGAAGTGAACGCTTCAGCTGACTTAGCAGGCGCTTCCTCAAGCATTGACTCAGGTGGACGAAAGTCATCGAATTGGAAGTTCCAATTTGCTAAATCGGCATAGGAAGTGGACGCAGCTTCCAAAAGTTCATTAAGTCTGGTTCTAGTCACACAAGTTCCGGAAATGAATGTGCGAAGGGGACTATCAATGGCCCTGATGTGCATTGGACCAATGATATCTAGCACATGATTCGGAAAAACCTTGGACGGCGCTTGACAGATGGAGAAGATTGAATCTGGGCAGTAATCTAGGGAAAATCCAATCAAGCAGTCAGAAGGAAGAAACTGGAGACGCTGATCCTCAGGCACATAAGCAGCGTAGTACTCTTGTAAGTATGGATAGAGCGCTTGAGCTAGTCCCTGATTTCTTTCAAGTAGTGAGATGACAAACTCATAATGATTGAGTGCCTCGGTGCGGAGAGAAAGGAGCAAAGGATATCCTCGGAAAGGGTTAATTACGGAGCCGTTCTATTGTCGGAGATTTGTAGTGAAGATTTTGTCGAACAGAGATAGTGGAGTCATAATCTTCACCATCATATTGAAGTTATCCTCACAGTGGCTCGAAGCAGAATTCAAGCACGATACAATAGAGGTACCACTGGAAGATGTTTGAGCGTTGAAGAGTAGAGGAGTATTGGACATTCGGTGAAGCTCTTGACGCAGACACTGCTCAATTTGATGTCTAACGAGTGGGAGCTTCAGAACAGGTCCAACTCTCTGTTGACGCTTCTTCAGGCAATACTTGGCAAACTTACGCGTCTTGTCATGCATGCCTATGCCAAATAAATGGGGAGCTTGGACTAACTCTGAGAATGTGTTTTTGTGTCCCACATACGCTTCAACCCAGTTGACTTCATTCATGCAATAATCTGTTCCAGCATTGACCATAGCGTGAATGCCTTCATGATGAATATCTCTGATAGATTCAAAGCGATATCTATCAGTCTGATAGTTGGCATTCCAGACGCTGTCAAAGTATGCATCAGCTTCAGTCTGAATTAAATCTGTCAATGATTCTAGACGCTCACCGGCATGAACTGCTTTATTCTTCCACAGGCGAAGTGGGTTAACTGAAGATAGATTTTTAATACTATTAGCAGTCTAAGGAAAGTGTGTGTAGCCTTCTCTGTTCAATACTGCTTTGGATGGATTTAGAAAGCTAGGACAAAGAGGCTCATACACCCAAATGTTGTAATCTCTTAGGGCGAAGCCTGTACTCCTGTTGTGGCCATAATCAAGATAATATGCCAAATCCTCATCACATCTAGGAGTCCTTCCTCCTTATCTGGCTTGTTGAAGGATAAGAGAAGACGGTATTTGACCAGGGGTTTTTCCAAGTTCAATAGCTCTATAAAACTTTCGCTCAATTTCTGTCAACTCCGTGTTAAACACGATATCCCTGATTTTATTATCGTCGTCAATCAACAGGGCAATTTCATTCTCAGCAGCAATGTATCTTTCTTCATTGTATCCTTCAGGAATGAAATCTTCTTCAAGTGCTGGAGGCATGTAGTTGATCGAATGATCAATCGTCTTCAGCGGGTCCAGTTGGAAGAAGTGCCTAGGCGCTAAAACGTCTTCAGCAACGCTCTGACCTTCTGAGCGTGCCTCTGTTATTGCCTGAATAGGGATTGATGTTTGAACCTCTTTAGTAGCAGGTTCCTCAGCTTCAAGTGCAGCAACTTCTGCGGCAACATCTTTAGCGATAGCCACAACTTCTGTCATCTCAACGTCTAGGAGGACATCTGTTGATGCTTCAGCGGCGGCTGGACCTATAGCTTGAGAACTAGTCTCAACAGCAATATTCTGAGCGCTTGGCTCAGCAGTAACTTGAGCGCTTGGCTCAACAGCGACTTGAGCGCTTGGCTCAACAGTCTTAGGCTCTTCAGGAACAGGAGCAGCCCGACGCTTGCTTGTCCTGGAGCGCTTGAATATTTTCTTCACGTTGACTCCTTCAACGAGCTTAAGCGCTTGAGCAGGAGGAGTAACAGCTGGTTCATCAAATTCGATTTGTTTGATGATTCCTTCCAGCTTTCTCCGCTTTAGAGGTAACTTTTCCTGTGCATCCTCATCAGTTTTCTCGTCATCTTTCTGAGGAGCAGGAACAACTTGTACCTTGGGCTTTCAAGGAGCCCTCTTCTTGGTAACAGCCGAACGCTTCATAGCTTCTTCTAGCACTGGACGCTCCGCTTCCTCATCGAACGCTTGACGTACTTCCAGACCCTCAGATAGTGGTTTAGCAGCACCACCAATTTTGGGAGGATTAAAAAGATTATTCAGAATCCTTCGTCCCAGTAACTTGGTCTTATTCAAAGGGAGACCAGACGAGTATACACACTTTGATTTGTACAGTAGGTCACTTAGAACAAGCCCATAAGGTTTATTTGAGGCGCATAGACAGTCCCGAAACCTTCCAAAAATGTACTCACTCCAGTTGATCTTGATGTTGAGGAGTATAGCAGTCATCATCTGAAATTGTACTGGGTTCACCTTATCAAAGGTTCCCACTCGGCATTCTATGATCTTGCTGCAGAAACCAGCCAACAATCGGTATTTGGATACCAGTTCTTTCTTTTCAAAATACTGAGTGTAGGGTACATCATCGTACGCACTCATGGTTGTCCATGCTTCCTTGATTTGTTTTAAAGTAACACAATCCAATGCCTCACCCTCTTTTGGAAGATTGAAGTTCTCGGCAATGGAGGCAGCAGACAGAATAAATTCCTTGGGAGACTCCTTCTTGGATAAGGGAATTAGACAAGAGATAGACTTCTTGTCCTCTGAAAGTTTAGCAGTTTTCCAGAAGGTGTCGACTTCAGTCGGAAACAGATAGGAGTATTGGGTCAAGAACGGTTTAAGCCCAACTTTGATGACCATGTCCATCATGTCTGTTAGATTGATCTGAGGTTGTTCATAGAGGAATTTCCAGTCGACAACAAGGCTTTCAGTAACCTTGATGGTAAGTTCGGCAGAAGTAGACGAAGATTTCTTTGGTGCCATTCTTAGTGAAAGAGATGAACCGAGATTTTCTTTTGCTTTGAGAAAGAGAGAATAAATTTTGCAGATATGTTTGAGTAAAAGTGAATTGTCTTTCTACAGAAATTGTATTTTAAATGACACAGGAAAGAATTTTTGAAAGTTGTGTTCTCTAGTCTCTGTAGGATTTAGACACGTGTAACGACTTTTGAATCTCAGCCATAAATTCATTAACTGTGGACGCGAGTTTTGTGTAATAGAGAGAAGTTATATTTGGTAATTCTCATATAAAGATTTGACATCCGAGTTAAAATTTAAAAAACGTTTGGCATTTTCAGAGTGTAACGTACGCGCCTGTTTGTACACTGACACGTACACAAACACGTACTATCTCTGAACCGTCATTTTGAAAAAGAAACTTTTGATTACCCGCAGTTTGATGTGATAGAAGCGTGCGAGTAGAGTACAAAATAGACTTTTGAGTCTACCCACTTCTTCGAAAGAAGATTGTAAACTTTATGCATGGCTTGTAAAAAAAATATTTTTATATTAAGAGTTGATTGGAATTGATTCAACGCTTAACTGATATCACTTGTTGGTATATGAAAATTAGACGCTTAGGATTGAAAAGACTTTAATATTTGATCGTCCAATATTTTATGCATAAGTAATACTGAGCGTTGATGATCATGCATCTGAAAATTTTGATCATTGACGCTTGAAGTTATGGTCAAGTACAATTTTAAGGTTCTCCCTAAATCTGATATCTTGTACCAGTTAGGAAAATCATTTTAGACACAAATTAAATGGATTCCACCTCAATTATATGTCTAATAAAATATGATGCAAAATGATTAAACGTTTAAATCAATCATACCTGCTTCACTTCTCAAAGTGAGAAAACGTTGTTCGTTGAGTACTTTGGTGAAGATATCTGCCAATTGTTTGTCAGTTCCAATGAAGTGCATGGAGATATCTTTCTTTTGAACGAGGTCACAAAAAAAATGGTATCTAATGTCAATGTGTTTGGTTTTGGAATGAAGAACAGGGTTTTGAGTCATGGCTAGAGCGCTTTGGTTATCACAATGGATGGGGGTTGGACCTAGGATTATTCCATAATCTCTAAGTTGTTGCCTCATTCATAATACTTGTGCACAACAACTTCCTGGAGCTACATATTCAGCTTCGGCTGTAGAGGTAGCTATGGATTGTTGTTTCTTGCTATGCCATGAAACTAACCTATCACCTAGAAATTGGCAAGTACCACTAGTGCTTTTACGATCTATTTTGCAACCTGCAAAATCTGCATCTGAGTAACCAATTAGTTCAAAAGGAGAATCCCTAGGATACCATAAGCCCACATTCTGTGTGCCTTTAAGATATTTAAGGATCTTCATGGAGGCAATAAAGTGTGACTCTTTAGGATCAGCTTGAAATCGTGCACACATGCATACCGAAAACATAATATCAGGTCTACTGGCAGTAAGATAAAGAAGTGAACCAATGATACCTCTATAATTGGTAATATCAACTTTCTTTCCACTTTCATCTTTATCTAGCTTAAGTGTTTGGCTCATTGGAATTTTTGAATATGATGCATTTTCCATACCAAATTTTTTAATCATATCTCTTGTCTATTTAGCTTGGTTAATAAATATTCCATTAGGGAGTTGTTTAACTTGTAATCCTAAGAAGAAAGTTAATTCACCCATCATGCTCATTTCAAATTGTTTTTGCATCATTTTCGAAAATTTCTCACACAGACGCTTGTTAGTAGAACCAAATATAATATCATCAACATAAATTTGGACTAAGAGAGTATCTTCGTTATTGGTAATTTTAAATAACGTTGTATCAATGCTGCCTTTTGAAAAGCCTTTACCAATAAGAAAGATAGAGAGAGTGTCATACCATGCACGGGGTGCTTGCTTAAGCCCATAAAGTGCTTTGTCTAGCTTGTAAACCATACCCTTACCACATGATTGTTGATGAATCCTGGTGGTTGCTCCACATATACTTCTTCTTGGAGTTTACCATTCAGGAAGGCACTCTTCACGTCCATCTGATACACCATGAACTTGTTGAACGCTGCATACGCTAGAAACATGCGGATTGCTTCAAGACGAGCGACAGGCGCGTATGTCTCATCAAAGTCAATACCCTCCTCTTGGCAATATCCTTGAGCTACAAGTCTGGCTTTGTTTCTTATCACAATGCCGTTCTCATCCATCTTGTTTCTATATACCCATGTAGTTCTAATAACTCCTTGGTGAGTTGGCCTTGGTACTAACATCCAAACCTAATTTCGGTCAAACTGATTATGCTCTTCTTGCATAGCTTCAATCCATCTTGGGTCGCTTAGCGCTTCATCCACTTTCTTAGGTTCCATTTGAGATAGAAAGCTTGCGAACATAGCGTCATTAAACGTAGCGGCTCTAGTCCTAACAGGCGCTTTAATATCTCCAATAATCTGCTCAGGTGGATGATCACGTAGCCATAGTCTGTCTGGTTGGAAGGGGTTAAGGGGTTGAACAGGCGCTTGAGGATCATACGCTTGACTACCTTCTTGCGTAGGCTCTCCAAGTTCACAATTCCTTGTGTGCTCTTGATGATCACTCTCTTCATGATCATCAGCATTTCTTACATGATTATCCAGAGTAATCTCATGAGTAATCTTAGGAGGTGGCACTGAGATCTCATCATCGTCGTCAATATCTTCATCAATAGTAATCTTAGACGCTTGATGACATAGATCTTCAACTCCTACATCATTTATATTAACCTTACTCGGTTCTTGGTTAGCATCATCAAAAACAACATGAATAGATTCCTCAACCTTCGATTTGATCTTATTGAGGATGCGAAAATTCTTTCCATTCTTAGCGTAGCCTAGAAAGATTCCCTCATCCGCTTTAGGATCAAAAGTCTTTAGGCTTTGGGATCCATTATTATGAATAAAGCACATAGAACCAAAGACGTGAAAATATGAAATATTTGGCTTGGCTTACGTCCATTCCACAATTCATATGGAGTTTTCCCATGCTGTTTGTTGATCATGCAATGGTTTTGAGTGTAACAGGCAGTGTTGATTGCTTCAGCCCAAAACCTAGGAGCGAGCTTGGATTCTGCTAACATAGTCCTAGTGGCTTCCTTAAGCGTTCGGTTCCGGCGCTCAGCAACACCATTTTTTTGGGGAGTTCTGGGAGCTGAATACTCATGATGTATTCCATTTTCTGCACAAAACTTCTCAACAATCTTGTTAGTAAACTCAGTACCGTGATCGCTTCTTATTCTTGCAACCTTAAGATTTTTCAATATTTGAAGTTTCCGAATAAGCGTTGTTAACTTGTCACATGTTTCATCTTTGGATGAAAGAAATTCCACCCAAGTAAATCGAGAGAAATCGTCTACTATCACCAAAGTATACTTCTTACCGCTTACACTGATCGTTTGAACAGGTCCAAATAAATCCATGTGAAGTAGTTCAAGTATTCTAGAGGTAGATAGATGAGGTTTTATCTTGAACGATGATTTAACTTGTTTACCCATTTGAAAAGCGTCACAAAGGCGATCCTTATGAAATGGTCCATTTGGTAATCCCTCTACAAGATTTTGACTTATAAGCTGAGAGATTGTTTTGAAGTTGAGGTGACTCATTTTTCTATGCCATAACCAACCCATTTTAGATTCAGTTTTAGCAACAAAACATGTTGGGTTGTTATCAAGTGTTGAACCCCAATCTACCAAATATACGTTGTTAGTTTTTTTTCCTTTCAATTTAGTAGACTTAGTCTTAGCGTCGTTTATATAGCAACAGTCACTTGAGAATATGACTTCAAAGCCTTTATCACAAAATTGACTTATGCTTAATAAATTGTGCTTCAGACCCTCAACATATTAAACATCACTTATCATGATGTCCCCCCTATGCACAGTACCTATACCTTTGGTTTTACCTTTGGAGTTGTCACCAAATACAACCTGAGGACCATTGGCATCTTGATAGTTGATCAGAAGATCTTTGGAACCAGTCATGTGCCTTGATGATCCACTATCAAAGTACCATATAGATGTATCGGCTCTAGCTCTAGGTACCTGCAATCAAAAGGGAAGTTCTATTTCCGTTCAGGTACCCATTGTTGCTTGGGTCCTTTAACATTAGTAACTTTGTTAGTATGAATTAGAACTTTAGGAACCCATATTTTCCTAGTCTTCATTGTAGGAATACTGGCCTTTTTGGGTTTCACAACGTGTTGTGTGTGCTTTTTGGATGTATAATAATATCCTCGATTATAATGATAGTCATAATCATAGTCATAATCATAATCATCATAATATCGATAATATGATCTTGACTGTCTTGGATATTGACGCTGGTATTTCCTTGGCGCTGGCTTGGGTTGCACTTTTGGTGCTGGACGCTTAGCGCTTGATTCACAGTGGTCAGTCTTATCTTTAGCCTTTTTAGCGTTTGGATAAACCCATCTTTGTGAATCATTTTCCTTAGCCTTACCCTTGCCTGAGTTAGCTTTGACTTTCTCATTTGGCCTCTTACCATTGTCACTGGGTTCATTTTGAGTTTGACCTTGTGAACCTTTTTCAACAAAGATGACACCCTTTCCTTTGTTGTTTGCCGTAACATTAGATTGATTGGATTGTTTACCGAGTTTATCGCATCCTAAACCGGTCTTCTCACAAAAAAATCTAGTTACTTCAGTCACATTATCCAACTTTCTAGAAGCTTTTGATAATGATGAGATGAGCTGCTCTGATTTAGCAAGTCTAGCGATCAGATCAGCTTCTCTCTTGACTATTATATCAAGATCGCTTTTTAATTGAATGATTTCACTCTCACGCAATTGGTTCTTCTCAATGCATTGTTGCTGAACTCACAACTCTGCTTTGAGCGTCACTTTATCTCTTGTGAGTGATGAGATAATAGCGAGATCATTTTGATATATTTTGGCGGCTTCTTGACATTCATTGTAGTATTCTTTGACGTTGTCAAGTAATTCATCATAAGAAAGAGGAATAGACAATTCATTGATTACCTCAGGAGACGCTTCATCATCTCTGGCCATGAGACATATGAGCGCTGAGTCATCTAATGGCTCATCATCATCGCTACTTTCTTCTGATGATTCTAAATCTTCAGGTGCGGATGCTGGTTCTGATTCCGCTAGCAAACCTTGTTGACGAAGGTTGCTCCTGAATTGGTTTCTATCCAAGTAATCCTACCTTGAGGGCTTGGATACGTTTGGATAAGGGCAGTTTACCTGGTAGTGCCCTGGTTTCCTGCAATTGTAACAAAGATTAGTTTTCATCTTTTGTTCATTTGTTAACCATGCAATGTGTGGTTTTGAGACCACTGGAGCTGGGAGATTTTGAGTAGATGCTTGGTACTGAATAGGCGCTTGGGGTGAAGGAACGGAATACTGAGGTGCATGAAGCTGTTGTTGCATCGGAGAAGGTGCTTGATATGAACTTTGTCCTTGATTATTAAAACCTTTTCCTTCTTTTCATATCTCAAGAACTTCCTGAATCTATTCAGCAGAGCTAATTCGTCTTCTTCATTGATATCTAAATTCTTTCCTTTATTCCCCGATTTGCCTTTGATTGATGCTATAAGCGCTCCAGATTCAATCACCGGACTACTCACAACATCACTTGCAGAATTCAACTCGAACTCAAATGCCTTGAGCTCTGAAAAGGCGTCTTCTGGAGTTAGGAGATCCAACATATTTGATTCTCTCATAGCGGTTGTCTTCATCAAGAATTTACTTGGTAAACTTCTAAAGATCTTAACCACCATTTCTCGATTCTGCAAATCCATTCCCAACGATGTAAGTTCTGTAACTAGAGCTGTAAATCTTATATCTAATTGCTCTAAAGTTTCATTGGGTAGCATCTTAAATCCGTTAAACTTTTCCTTGGCAATGGAAAGTTTGTTTTCTTTGATCTGAGTTGAACCACCGCAAATTGTAGCCAACTTATCCCATATTTCTTTAGTGGTTTTGCAAGACTTGATCTTGTTGAATAAGTTGTCATTATCACCAATAGCCGTATATAGAGCGTTACAACCAACATTGTCCAAATTAGCTCTTCGACGCTCATCTGGAGACCATTTTTGTTTTGGTTTCTCAACGTAACCATCGGGAGTTTCTTCCGTGGCTCCAGGCGCTCTTGTGATAACTTTATATATTTTGATTGGCCCATCTGAAATATAATATCACACATGTCATCATCACATGAAGAGAGATATATAAATGCTTTGACTTTCCATGTGTCAAAATTTGACTCAGTCAGTTTGAGAACTTTAGCAAATGCCATATCAAAAATTTTAAAAGCAACTAGATTTTGAAAAAAAAAGATCTAAACAAGCAGTTATGCTTGGAAATTTTAAAATTTCAATTTTAACCGCTCTGATACCACTTGTTGGTCCCAACTGGCATACGAAAGGGTCTAGAAGGAGGGGGGTTGAATAGACCCTGAAGTCTTTTTCGACTTCAAAAGATTTCGTACTAAAATGGTTTTTTTGGACGCTTGAAAAAGTAGACGCTTGAATTGTCTAACGCTTGACTTAAGCGTTCACTTAAAATATAGGCGCTTTGGTGAAGCGTCTAACGAAGACTGTTTTTATAAAGTTAACTTAGATTTCAAGAATTGAATACTACAACCGAGTAGGTTTGAGCGTTCACTTCTTTGATCAGTGTTAGCACAGTGGAATGATTTTTGTAGTCTTCTTTTAAAAGTTTTAGCGTCACAAGAATTTCTTAGTTGCTTAGCTTTTGATTGTGTTTTACCTAATTAGTTTATGCAATGATATGATAGTTAAAAGAATTGACTGAAAAGTAAATGACACAATATTTGTAAGGTTCATTGGGTGGTGTAATCCCAACTACGTCCTTCTTCTCCTCGAACACTTGGACGCAATCCACTAAAATGATTCTCAAAGAATCACACAAAATCTTCTACAAATTAGGGAGAGATGGATGTCGATGACTTGAGCTCCTTGATCACACAGATTTCTGCTCCAAATCACTTCAATCCCCTTGCTTCTTTCACCCAGAAATATGGCAAGTATCCAACTTCGACTTCACACAGATCGCGAGGCTTGGATAGGGGTTTTTCTAAAAGGGTTTGTTTGATTTTGATGAAGTTCAAACAACTGGAAATATCTCAGTAGTAATGTAGTTTCTTCGAAAAGAATGTTTGAGATATTGGGTTGACTGTCTCAGGATTTGAAGAAAAGCAAAGAGAATAATTTCTTGAAAGTTTGGCTTTTCTGAGATTGTAAGGAATGAGACTTCAATGCAACAGCAATTCGACTTGATAATTGTTCTCTGTTTTTTTTTTGCCTTGTTGTTGAAGTCCTATTTGTAGTCATTCTTGGAAAAAGTGTCCGTTTGACACATGCAAGGGCGCGTGTCTCTCACTTTCGCGAGTGAACAACTTTTGTCCTTTTTCCTGAAAATCTGCTGCACAAAAGTTGGTGCTGCAGTCTTTGAATAGTTGACAGTCCAATAGGGTGGCTTCTCCGTACGTCTGAAAGTGTTTATCACATTTAATGCTCTTATCAGCATTTAATGCATTTGAATTAAATGCTCGTTGGTATTTAATGCTTTGAGAGTATTTGCATTAAAACTCCTTCTGGACTTAGAAATAAATTCAGGTGAAATTACTTTTGTCCTATAAGGTAACGCTTGATATAGCTGGTCAATTTGGACGCTTGGAGACTTTATCTTTATTCAGAAATCAGGCGCTTGAGTCTTTGAACTTTATCACTGATAAACTCACTCAGAAATTATTAGATAGCTTAAGACTACTTAGCCTAACACTCTAGAACAAATATAAAACAAACCTTATTACAAATCTAACACTTCAAAGCTGAAAAAACAAACTTACATAATTTTTTGGGTCTAACAAAGATCCTAATTGTCATCATCAATACATCTAACATGAAATTCCTGACAGACACTATCCAGTGCATCACCTTCATTAGGAAGATTAAAGTTCTTTGCAATGGAGTCAGCAGTCAACACAAATTCTTTTGCTGGCTCTTTCTTGGACATAGGGAGGAGCCAAGAGATAGACTTCTTGTCCTCCGAGAGTTTTGCAGTCCTCCAGAAAGTATCAACTTCCTTCTGAAATAAGTATGAGTACTGTGTTAAGAAATTCTTTAGTCCAGCCTTTGTAACAGTATCCATCATATCATGCAGGTTGATCTGAGGTTGATCATATAAGAATTTCCAATCGACAACAAGGCCTTCAGTGACCTTGATGACAGACTCGGCAGAAGTGGATGAAGCTTTCTTTGGTGCCATTTTTTTTTTTAAAGTAGAGTGAACTAAGATTTTCTTTTTCTTTGAGAGAGAGAGAGAGAGAGAAATTTGCAGAAATCTTTGAGTGATAGTGAATGATTTTTCTGCAGAAATTGTGTTTTAAATGACACAGTAAAGAATTTTGAAACTTGTGTTCTCTAGTCTCTGTAGGATTTAGACACGTGTAAGGACTTTTTAATCTCAGCCATAAATTCATTAACTGCGGATGCGAGTTTTGTGTAAGAGAGAGAAGTTACATTTGGTAATTCTCATATATAATGATTTGACATCCGAGTAAAAAAAAGGAAAAGAAAAATGTTTGGTATTTTCAGAGTGTAGCACACGCGCCTGATGGTACACTGACACGTACACAAACACGTGCTATCTCTGAACCATCATTTTAAAAGTTTTGATTATCCGCCAGTTTGATGTGATAGAAGCGTGCGAGTAGAGTACAAAATAGACTTTTGAGTCTACCCACTACTTCAAAAAGCTTGTAAAATTTATGCATGACTGTTAAAAATATTTTTATATTAAGAGTTGAATGGAATTGGTTCAACGCTTAACTGATACCACTGGTTGATATATCATTGGAAAACTAGACGCATAGGATTGAAAAGAATTTTTATGTTTGAGCGTCCAATATTTTATGCATACGTAATACTGAGCGTTGATGATCATGCATCTGAAAATTTTGATCATTGACCCTTGCAGTTATGGTTAAGTACAACTTTAAAGTTCCCCCTAAATTTGATAACTTGTACCTATTAGGAAAATCTTTTAGACATAAATCAGGTGGATTCCCCCTAAATTATATGTCTAATAAAATATGATGCAAAATGATTAAGCGTTTAAATCAATCATACCTACTTCACTTCTCAAAGTGAGAAAATGTTGTTCGTTGAGTGCTTTGATGAAGATATCTGCCAATTGTTTGTCAGTTCCAATGAAGTGCATGGAGATATCTTTCTTTTGAACGTGGTCATGAAGAAATTGGTATCTAATGTCAATGTGTTTGGTTCTGGAATGAAGAACAGGGTTTTGAGTCATGGCTAGAGCGCTTTGGTTATCACAATGAATGGGGGTTGGACCTAGGATTATTCCATAATCTCTAAGTTGTTGCCTCATCCATAACACTTGTGCACAACAACTTCCTGCAGCTACATACTCAGCTTCGGCTGTGGAGGTAGCTATGGATTGTTGTTTCTTACTATGCCATGAAACTAACTTATCACCTAGAAATTGACACGTACCACTAGTACTCTTACGATCTATTTTGCAACCTGCAAAATCTGCATCTGAGTAACCAATTAGTTCAAAAGGAGAGTCCCTTGGATACCATAAGCCCACATTTTGTGTGCCTTTCAGGTATTTAAGGATCTTCTTGGCAGCAATTAAGTGTGACTCTTTAGGATCAGCTTGAAATGGTGCACACATGCATACCGAAAACATAATATCAGGTCTACTAGCAGTAAGATAAAGAAGTGATCCAATGATACCTCTATAGTTAGTGATCTCAACTTTCTTTCCACTTTCATCTTTATCTAACTTAAGCGTTTGGCTCATTGGAATTTTTTAATATGATACATTTTCCATACCAAATTTCTTAATCATATCTCTTGTGTATTTAGCTTGGTTTATAAATATGCAATTATAAAGTTGTTTAACTTGTAATCCTAAGAAGAAAGTTAATTCACTCGTCATGCTCATTTCAAATTTTTCTTGCATCATTTTCGAAAATTTCTCACACAGACGCTTGTTAGTAGAACCAAATATAATATCATCAACATAAATTTGGACTAAGAGAGTATCTTCGTCACTGGTGATTTTAAATGACGTTGTATCAACGCTGTCTTTTGAAAAGCCTTTACCAATGAGGATGATAGAAAGAGTGTCATACCATGCTCGGGGTGCTTGCTTAAGCCCATAAAGTGCTTTGTCTAGCTTGTAGACCATACCCTTACCATGATTGTTGATGAATCCTGGTGGTTGCTCCACATATACCTCTTCTTGGAGTTTACCATTCAGGAAGGTACTCTTCACGTCCATCTGATACACCATGAACTTGTTGAACGCTGCATACGCTAGACACATGCGAATTGCTTCAAGACGAGCGACAAGAGCGTATGTCTCATCAAAATCAATATCCTCTTCTTGGCAATATCCTTGAGCTACAAGTCTGGCCTTGTTCCTTACCACAATGCCATTCTCATCCATCTTGTTTCTATAAACCCATCTAGTTCCAATAACTCCTTGGTGAGTTGGTCTTGGCACTAGTGTCCAAACCTTATTTCGTTCAAACTGATTAAGCTCTTCTTGCATGGCTTCAATCCAACTTGGATCACTTAGCGCTTCATCCACTTTCTTAGGTTCCATTTGAGATAAAAAACATGCGAACATAGCCTCATTGAACGTAGCGGCTCTAGTCCTAACAGGCGCTTCAATATCTCCAATAATTTGCTCAGGTGGATGATCACGCAGCCATAGTCTATCTGGTTGGAAAGGGTTAAGAGGTTGAATAGACGCTTGACGATCAGACGCTTGACTATCCTCTTGCGTAGGTGCTTCAAGTTCACAGATCCTTGTTTGCTCTTGATGATCACTCTCTTCATGATCATCAGAATTTCTTACAATTTTGTCCATGTTAACCTCATGAGTAATCTTAGGAGGTGGCACTGAGATCTCATCATCGTCGTCACTGTCATCGTTAATGGTTATCTTAGACACTTGATGACATAGATCTTCAACTCCTACATCATTCACATTAACCTTACTCGGTTCTTGGTTAGCATCATCAAAAACAACATGAATAGATTCCTCAACCTTCGATTTGATCTTATTTAGGATGCGAAAATTCTTTCCATTCTTGGCGTAGCCTAGAAAGATTCCCTCATCCGCTTTGGGATCAAATGTCTTTAGACTTTGGGATCCATTATTATGGATAAAACATTTTGAACCAAAGACGTGAAAGTATGAAACATTTGGCTTACGTCCCTTCCATAGTTCATATGGAGTTTTCCCATACTGTTTGTTGATCATGCAACGGTTTTGAGTGTAACAAGCAATGTTGATCGCTTCGGCCCAAAACCTAGGAGCAAGCTTGGATTCTGCTAACATTGTCCTTGCGGCTTCCTTGAGCGTTCGGTTCTGGCGCTCAACAACACCATTTTGTTGGGGATTTCTGGGAGCAAAATACTCATGATGTATTCCATTTTCTGCACAAAACTTCACACAAATCTTGTTAGTAAACTCAGTACCGTGATCGCTTCTTATTCTTGCAACCTTAAGATTTTTCAATATTTGAAGTTGCCAATTAAGCGTGGTTAACTTGTCACATGTCTCATCTTTGGATGAAAGAAATTCCACCCAAGTAAATCGAGAGAAATCATCTACTATCACCAAAGTATACTTTTTACCGCTTACACTGATCATTTGAACAGGTCCAAACAAATCCAGGTGATGTAGTTCAAGTATTCTAGAGGTAGATAGATGAGGTTTTCTCTTGAAAGATGATTTAATCTGTTTACCCATTTGACAAGCATCACAAAGACAATCCTTGTGAAATGGTCCATTTGGTAATCCCTCTACAAGATTTTGACTTATAAGCTGAGAGATTGTTTTGAAGTTGAGGTGATTCATTTTTCTAGGTCATAACCAACCCGTTTTAGATTCATTTTTTGCAACAAAATATGTTGGGTTGTTATCAAGTGTTGAACCCCAATCTACCAAATATACATTGTTAGTTTTTTTACCCTTCAATGTGTTGTGTGTGCTTTTTGAGTGTATAATAATATCCTCGATTATAATGGTAGTCATAATCATAATCATCATAGTATCGATAATATGATCTTGACTGCCTTGGATATTGACGCTGGTATGACCTTGGCGCTGGCTTGGGTTGCACTTTTGGTGCTGGACGCTTAGCGCTTGATTCACAGTGGTCAGACTTATCTTTAGCCTTTTGAGCGTTTGGATAGACCCGTCTTTGTGAATCATTTGTCTTATCCTTACCCTTGCCTAAGTTAGCTTTGACTTTCTCATTTGGCCTCTTACCATTGTCGCTGGGTTCATTTTGTGTTTGACCTTGTGAACCTTTCTCAACAAAGATAACACCCTTTCCTTTGTTGTTCGCCGTAACGTTAGATTTATTAGGTTGTTTACCGAGTTTATCGCATCCTAAACCGGTCTTTTCACCAAATAATCTAGTTACTTCAGTCACATTATCCAACTTTCTAGAAGCTTTTGATAATGATGAGATGAGCTGCTCTGATTTAACAAGTCTTGCGATCAAATCATCTTCTCTCTTAACTATTATATCAAGATCGTTTTTTAATTGAATAATTTCACTCTTAAGCGATTGGTTCTTCTCAATGCACTGTTAGCTGAACTTGCGACTCTGCTTTGAGCGTTACTTTATCTCTTGTGAGTGATGAGATAATAGCGAGATTGTTTTGATATATTTTGGCAGCTTCTTGACATTCATTGTAGTATTCTTTGACTTTGTCAAGTAATTCATCATAATAGAGAGGAATAGATAATTCATTGATTACCTTAGGAGACGCTTCATCATCTCTGGCCATGAGACATATGAGCGCCGAGTCATCTAATGGCTCATCATCATCACTACTCTCCTCTGATGATTCTAAATCTTCAAGTGCGGATGCTGGTTCTGATTCCGCTAGCAAACCTTGTTGACGAAGGTTGCTCCTGAATTGGTTTCTATCCAAGTAATTCTGCCTTGAGGGCTTGGATACGTTTGGATAAGGGCAATTTACCTGGTAGTGCCCTGGTTTCCTGCAATTATAACAAAGATTAGTTTTCATCTTTTGTTCATTTGTTAACCTTGCAATGTGTGGTTTTGAGACCACTGGAGCTGAGAGATTTTGAGTAGACGCTTGGTACTGAATAGGCACTTGGAGTGAAGGAACAGAATACTGAGGCGCTTGAAACTGTTGTTGCATTGGTGAAGGCGCTTGATATGAACTTTGTCCTTGATTATTGAAACCTTTTCCTTTCTTTTCATATCTTAAGAACTTTCTGAATCTATTCAGCAAAGCCAACTCCTCTTCTTCGTTGATATCTAAATTCTTTCCTTTATTGCCCGATTTGCCTTTGATTGATGCTATAAGCGATCCAGATTCAATTACTAGACTACTCACAACATCACTAGCAGAATTCAACTCGAACTCAAATGCTTTGAGCTCTGAAAAGGCGTCTTCTGGAGTTAAGAGATCCAACATATTTGATTCTCTCATAGCAGTTGTCTTCATCAAGAATTTACTTGGTAAACTTCTAAAGATCTTAACCACCATTTCTCGATTTTGTAACTCCATTCCCAACGATGTAAGTTCTGTAACTAGAGCTATAAATCTTATATCTAATTGCTCTAAAATTTCATTGGGTAGCATCTTAAATCCGTTAAACGTTTCCTTGGCAATGGAAAGTTTGTTTTCTTTAATCTGAGCTGAACTACCACAAATTGTAGCCAACTTATCCCATATTTTTTTAGTGGTTTTGCATGACTTGATCTTGTTGAATAGGTTGTCATTATCACCAATAGCCGTATATAGAGCGTTACGACCAACATTGTCCAAATTAGCTCTTCGACGCTCATCTGGAGACCATTCTTGTTTCGGTTTTTCAACGTAACCATCTGGAGTGTCTTCCGTGGCTCCAGGCGCTCTTGTGATAACTTTATATATTTTGATTGGCCCATCTGAAATAATATCACACATGTCATCATCACATGAACAGAGATATGTAAATGCTTTGACTTTCCATGTGTCAAAGTTTGACTCAGTCAGTTTGGGAACTTTTGCAAATGCCATGTTTAAAATCTAAAGCAACTAAGTTTGAAAAAGGATCTAAACAAGCAGTTATGCTTGGAAATTTTAAAATTTCAACTTTAACCGCTCTGATACCACTTGTTGGTCCCAAGTGGCATACGGAAGGGTTTAGAAGGGGGGGGGGTGAATAGACCCTGAAGTCTTTTCAGACTTCAAAAAGATTCATATTAAAATTATGGTTTTGGACGCTTGAAGTGTTTAACGCTTGACTTAAGCGTTCACTTAAAATCTAGGCGCTTTGGTGAAGCGTCTAACGAAGACTGTTTTTAGAAAGTTAACTTAGATTTCAAGACTTGAATACTACAACCAAATAGGTTGGAGCGTTCACTTCTTTGATCAGTGTTAGCACAGCGGAATGATTTTTGGAGTCTTCTCTTTGAAAGCTTTAGCGTCACAGAAAGTGTATTTAGTTGCTTAGCGTTTGATTAAGTTTTACTTTATCAGTTTATGATATGACAATATGAATGTTGAAAGTAAAGTAAAGAACAATATTTGTAAGGTTCGTTGGGTGGTGTAATCCCAACTACGTCCTTCTTCTTCTTGAACACTTGGAGGCAATCCACTAAAATGATTCTCAAAGAATCACACAAAATCTTCTACAAATTAGGGAGAGATGAATGTCGATGACTTGAGCTCCTTGATCACACAGATTTCTGCTTCAAATCACTTCAATCCCCTTGCTTCTTTCACCCTGAAATATGGCAAGTATCCAACTTCGACTTCACACAGATCGCGAGGCTTGGATAGGGGTTTTTTTAAAAGGTTTGTTTGATTTTGATAAAGTTCAAACAACTAGGAATATCTCAGTAGTAATATGGGTTTCTCCAAAAAGAATGTTTGAGATATTGGTTGACTGTCTCAGGATTTGAAGAAAAGCAAAGAGAATATTTTCTTGAAAATTCTGGCTTTTTTGAGATTGTAAGGATTGAGACTTCAATGCAATAGCAATTCGACTTGAGAATTGTTCTATATATATTTGGCTTGTTGTTGAAGTCCTATTTATAGGCATTCTTGGAAAACGTGTCCGTTTTACACATGCACGAGCGCGTGTCTCTCACTTCCACGAGTGAACAACTTTTGTCCTTTTTCTTGAAAATCTGCTGCACAAAAGTTGGTGCTGCAGTCTTTGAATAGTTGACATTCTAATAGGGTGGCTTCTCCGTACGTCTGAAAGTGCTTGTCACATTTAATGCTCTTATCAGCATTTGATGCATTTGAATTAAATGTCCGTTGGCACTTAATGTATTGAGAATATTTGCATTAAACTCCTTCTAGACTTAGAAATAAATTCAGGTGAAATCAGTCATTGATAGACGCTTATTCAACCTTGAATCACTTCTATCCTATAAGGTGACGCTTGGTGTAGCTGGTCATTCTAGATGCTTGGAATCTTCATCTTTATTCAGACTTCAGGTGCTTGAGTCTTCAAACTTTACTTCTGATAAACTCACTCAGAACATATCAGACCCTCAGTCTAAGACAACTTAACCTAACAATCTAGAATAAAAATAAAACAAAGCCTATTACAAATCTAACGCTTCAAAGCTAAAAACAAACTTACATATTTTGGGGTATAACAAAAAGTCCTAATTGTCATCATCAAAACATCTAACATGAAATTCCTAACAAGGCTGGTCACTGAAAGCGTGACTGCCCAAAACTAAAGGCTGATACTGTTGTAGGTATAGAACTCTATGCTATAGAAACTAATTGTTCTATGACTGTATTCTCCACTTCATGGATTCTAGATTCAGGAGCTAGCGCTCATGTCTGTGTTTTGAAACAGGATCTAGAAAGAAATATGAGGCTCGAGGAGCAAGAAGTAATGATCCATGTAGGCAGCGGACATAGTGTTGCAGCTACTCACATAGGATTCACTTCTTTATTTTTATCTATTAGACATTTACTAGTTTTAGATGATTGCCTTTTTTAGCCTAATGGGCTCAAACACATTTGTTCTATACCCATATTAATTAGACTTGGATACGATTTCTGATTTTTGAACAATGTTTGCAATATTTATTTTAGAAATAATTTTATTGGCTCTGCATCCTGAGTAAATGGTTTATATTACTTGAATGTCCAAAATAGATGAATTGTGATTAAATTCACCAAGAAACAAGGTATGTCTGGGACAAACCAAAGACTCATTTGGCACTTGAGACTAGGTCATGCTAGAGAATACAAGATTCGCGAACTTGAGAAAGATAGACTAATAAGCACATTTGGGTCGGACCCACTCCCCACTTACGAGTCTTGTCTCTAAGGTAAAATGACTATGTCACCCTTCACAAGGAATTTTGAACGAGCCAATGAAGTCCTTGGTTTAATACATACTGACGTTTGTGGGCCTTTTGGGGAAGTGGCTCGTGGAGGTTTTCAATACTTCATTACATTTACTGACGACCACTCTAGCTATGGTTTCATATACCTAATAAAGCATAGGTCTGAATTTATTGAATGTTTCAAAGAATTCAAGGCCTTGGTTGAAAAGCAAACTGGTAAATGTATTAAAACACTACGATCTGATCGAGGTGGGGAATATATGAGTGCCGAATTTGGTGAGTTCTTAATTGAACATGGAATTGTATTACAATTGACTCCTTCTGCAACTCCACAACTAAATGAGGTAACCGAACTACGAAATAGAACACTATTAGATATGGTTCGTTTGATGCTCAGCGACACGGATCTTCCCATATTGTTGTGGGGCCATGCAATGCTCACAACAGCCCACATTTTGAACAGATGTCCATCTAGGTCTGTTCCTAAAACTCCTTATCAGATATGGAGTGGAAAGACGCCTAGTCTTAAACACATTAGGATATGGGGTTGTCCAGCCTATGTGAAAAAGACAAAGATGGAAAAATTGGAAGATAGATCTTTTAAAGGTTGATTTGTTGGTTTCTTAGAATATTCTATGGGATACCTCTTCTGCCTGCACTATGATCAAAGAGTCATTGTGGCCCTACATGCATACTTTCTCGAAGATGAATTCGTTCGGAAAGGTGGTGCAGGAAGAAAGATTGTTCTGGAAAAACAAAACGAAATCCCTTTAGAGACCACTGTTCAAGAGACTCAAAATGAACCTAACCAAAGCAACCACCATTGCGTAGATCGAGTAGAGTATCTCAGCCGCCTGAGAGATATGGTTATCTGCTACAGAGAGAGCATAATTTGTATGCCATAGCAGAAGGTAACTATGGAGATGATCCCTCTACTTTTGAGCATGCGATGGAGGATATAGATTCTGAGAAATGGGTTGAGGCTATGAAGACAGAGATGAATTCGATGTACTTAAACCAAGTCTGGACTCTAGTGGATCGCCCTAGGGGTATTGCACCAATAGGATGCAAGTGGATCTACAAGAGAAAGATTGGTCCGAATAGCAAGGTCGATACCTTTAAAGCTAGGCTTGTGGCAAAAGGAATAGTCAAAAGGAGGGTATTGACTATGAGGAAACCTTCTCTCCCATTGCTATGATCAAATAAATTAGAATTCTACTTGCAATAGCCACGCACCTAGACTGTGAAATCTGGCAGATGGATGCAAAGACCGCATTCCTGAATGGATACATCGAGGAGGACATCTATATGGAACAACCCAAAGGTTTTGTGTCCAATGAAGATTCTCATAAGGTGTGTAAATTAAATAGATCAATTTATGGACTTAAACAAACATCGCAGAGCTGGAATCTTCATTTTGATGAAAAAGTTCAGAACTATGGCTTTATCAAGAACGAAGATGAACCATGTATTTATAAGAAATTCAGTGGGAGCAAAATATCATTTTTGGTTCTACATGTAGATGACATTCTACTAATAGGTAATGATATAGGCCTATTGACTTCGGTCAAAATGTGGCACTCAAGCACGTTCTCCATGAAAGACTTAGGAGAAGCAACCTATATTCTTGGAATTCACATCTTCAGGGATAAAGCAAATAGGAAAATGGGTCTCTCCTAAGACCTCTATTTGGAAAAGGTTTTGAAAAGATTCGAAATGGAAGATTCCAAGAGAGGCCTCTTGCCCATAAGACATGGATTCCATCTCTCTAAATTAATGAGTCCTCAAAGTGAGGATGATTGTAAGATAATGAGTGAAGTCCCCTATGCATCACCAGTAGGAATTCTTATTTACACTATGTTATGCACGAGACCAGACATTGCCTACATTGTGAGTGTGGTAAGTAGGTTTCAAGCTAACCCAGGGGAAAAATATTAGATTGCTGTGAAGTGAATCCTCAAGTACTTAAGAAGAACTAAGGATATGTGTTTGACATATGGAAATGGGGACCTAAAAGTGGAAGGTTATACTGACTCTGACTTTCAGTCTAATGTCGATGACCGTAGATCCACATAGGGGTTTGTATTTGCTTCAAACGGTGGATCAGTGACTTGGAAAAGTTCCAAGCAAAGCACGATGGCTGACTCAACCACCGAAGCTAAGAACGTGGCTGCCTTAGAGGCGGCCAAAGAGGCTGTTTAGATAAAGAAGTTCGTAACTGAATTTCAAGTGGTTCCTAGCATGGAGCTCTCATTGCTACTATTCTGTGACAACAATGGAGCCATCGCACAGGGTAAGGAACCCAGGTCTCTCAATCAATCCAAACACATTGGGAAAAGATACCACATCATTAGAGAGATTGTTGGAAGAGGTGACATCACCGTGCAGAGAATAGATTCAGCAAATAACGTTGCTGACCCACTGACCAAGCCACTATCACAGACGGTGCTAGAACGACATCTTGAGAAGATGGGTATTAGATACCATAGCGATTGGCATTGAATTCAAGTGGGAGATTGTTAGGATTATGCCATCCATGCCATAGGAGAATTAGATTATTAGGGCATTACATTTATGTTGTACAAACTCTTATTCATTAATAAAGACATAGTTTTTGTTCATATTAATCTTGATGGCATTAATATAAGTATTGAACAAATAAGTCCAAAGTAAACAAGAGGGATCGTCTACTCCTCAATGGTCTGAGGAGATGGACACTAAAAGTATCGGTTCCTTGTTTACTTAAACTAGAGTTCGCAAGTCGACAAATTTTAATTGGGCATTAAGACCAGACTTGTATGACGCAAGCTTTGACAAGGAGTGTCAGTCGGTCACTTTGGATGGTGGGAGCTTGGTTGTAGATATGTCAATGGAATTGACATATTCGAACACGACTCACCATAATTCGATCACATGGGCATTTACTCTTAGATAGTCAATGATTAAATTACTGGTCACGGTAATGTGCATGAACCTTAGACTTGAGGATTCACGAAGGTTAGACTTGTGACACTGAACGAGTTATTAGAGTAGTTAGATCCATTTCACCCTTTGGTGGGATCAACCTCGAAGTGCGGTTTAGAAGGACAAGTGGCAATTGTTCGGTGATTGCCAATAGGGGATTCATTATCTCGAATAGTAACGAGTTAACGCCCTGTGCGATTATAGGTAAATGAAAATATAAGTCTTTGGCCAAAGCAGGAGAACTAACTTGTGTATAATACATAAGGGTAGTTCATTAATTTTATCTTACTATAATTCCCTAAAAGCAAAGCATCGAGTCCTATGAGTTTGACATATTCCATGACTCTCACTCGATCGGGATGTTACAATGAAGGGCATATACTCACATGGTATCTGTGACCTAAAGGCTCATATTGATCCATTCATTTCAATTGGGTTTCGATGTGAGTCCACGTGACTGTCTTAATGACACTCACATCCTTGGTTTCCTCCCAATGTCAATTGAAACGAACCTAGAGAGTCGCACTTAAAAGAAATTGAGCAAAGAGAATTCTTTCGTTGTCAATTGCATAAATTAGGTAATTTGTTATTTGATGAGCAAATTAGTTTATTTGATTAATTGGATTAATGGAAATAAATTGATAATAAATAATTAGATGTATTTATTATGAACGCATTAATTTATTTGATTAATTGGATTAATGAAAATAAATTAAATTTAAAAAATAAATAGACTTATTTATTATACTAATCCTTTTATTAAATAATTAGAGTATTTAATTTGGAAGAATATTAATTAGTATTATATTTTAATTGGATTAAAATATATTGGACCTAATTAATAATTGGACTAAGTTGAAAGTCAACTTAGCCCAACTTAAGATGAAGGCAGCGTGTGGTAGGAGGATTCTAGTAGTTGGATGGGCTCAAGGAATTAGTTAATTCCAAGCCCATCACTCCTTATAAATACGTATCATTGGTTCAGTCAAAATCTAACTCTCACAATTAGATTTGACAGCAAAGAAAGAAGAAAAAAAATATTCTCTCCTCCCCTAGTAAAGTCGTCGGCTATTGTGTGTCAAAAAGTGGAGGATGTTTCTTCGAAGCTTGTTCCGACGTGATATCTAGAGGCAGGAGTTCTGAATTACTGATATCCGGAAGATCAAGACTTTCATTGAAATTAGATTTCATCCTCATACATATTTTTCAAAAATTGCCTGGAAAGTTATTAAAACCCAAAAGTGATCCAATTGTGTCTGGATTTGTTTTTATCGTTTCCGCTGTGCATGAATATAGGATTCAAAATAATATCGCCTTTTCCAATGATCTCTCAAGAGATGTTCTATCTCTCATTAATATGTCTGGATTTGTGAGACCTCGGTACCTTTCCTACGTATCATCTTCATTTCATCACAGTAAAGTGACAATGCAAGCACCGCGTTAGGGACCAATAAAAGTTCCACCATGAACTTCAGATCCAAACAATTTCCTTTGACAACCTCCAAGGCTCTAAGGCAATTTCATATTCATTCTCAGTTGTGGAGTACTTTACTTGGAACCTTTCCAATTCACTACTCCACAGTTTAGGGTGAATACTAACCCAAAGTGGAATTTTAATCCCTTTTGTCAGACTTTAGGTCTAAGTAAGTATAAAACTTCCACTATCAGTTCTTCATGGGCATAGATAAAGGATATATCCTAAGTTCTTCTTAAGTACTTCATGATATATTTTATGTCTACCCATTGCTCTTCCTCTCTAGGCAAGAGCCCTTTCTCAGATCTTCTATCCTAAATTGTTTTAGGATTTAGTCTAAGCAAAGTGCTTGGGGAGCTCCATCATCCTATTCGCTCTATTTGCATAGACTCAAATTATAAGGATAAAGATGACTTCTCCCAAGTCTTTAATGGAGAGTATGCTCGATGTTTATGTCTTGACCCAATCAATGAGCCCAAATCATTTCCCATAAGTAGAGCACACTCTACATATAATACCAGAAATGATATCTCGCTCCCACTGACCTTATTGTACATAGATGGTCCCTCTTCGTTTTGATGATATCATAATTCCAAATTATGTCATCAAAGTAAAGATTCTAACTACGAGAGGTCCGCTTAAATCCATAAGTGGATTCATACAACATGTAGACCTTATGAGAATCGACCTCAGATGTGAAACCCTTGGGCTGTTCAAAATGGGTGTCCTTCTAGAGGAATCCATTTATGAACGGGCCTTCACATCCACGTGCCAGATTTTCATAATATCAGTGTGTTGTTATCGAAAGAAAGATTCTAATGAATTTGATTATAGTTGTGGCAAATGGGCTTCCTCATAGTTAATGCCTTTCTTTTGACTACACCCTTTTGCCTTCAGCCTGGCCTTGCCATTCGAATCAATCTTTCTCTTGTAGATGTATTCGCCTCCAATGTGTACAATACTCTCGGGGCGATCTACTAGAGTATAGGTTTGATTCAAATATATCTAATTCATCTTCACTTTCATAACCTTTACACCTTCTCGTAGAGTCCATGTCCACCATCTACTTGTCATGCGTAGAGGGATTGTATCCTTGGTTCTCCTATGCTATATCATACATCTTATGCGTTCCTTGTAGCATACAACGACTTCTTTCAAGTGGCTGAGATACTTTCCCAGATCAATCGTTGGTGGTTGTATTTTAATGGGCTTAGTTTGGTTCCTTGAATTGTAGTGTCCTAAGATGTTTTGTTTTATTCTCTTAGAATAATCTTTCCACCTTCTCCAATTTCTCGAATGATATTATCTTCGAGACAACAGACCTCTAAGCCATAATGATCCCCTGATCATCATGTAAGTAAAAAGAGTTCTCCCACTGAATCCTTAGGATAACTAACAAAACATCCTTTTAAGGACCGAGCCTCCAGATTCTTTACCTTTATCTTTTTTACATAGGTTGAGAATCCCCACACCTTTACACATTTAACATTAGGCTTCCACTTGCGCCACATTGATATGGTGCATTAGGAATGAATTTGGAGTAACATCTATTCAAGATGAACCTATGAGTAGAACATGACTCACTTTTAATTGGGTAATTCTATGTTGCTTAGCATGGACCGAGTCATGTCCATCAATGTCTTATTCTTGCATACTACTACCTTATTCGAGTGTAGAGTCGCTGGAAGTGTCAACTGTGAAACTATGTTACGTTCTTTTAGAAACAGGTAGGGGTGTGCACGGTTTGGTTAACTGACCGAACCAAATCGGAACCGAAAAATTCGGTTGGAACCAAAACTGAACCTAGCCATTTCGGTTCGATTTTGATTTTTAATTTTTTGAAATTTCGGTTTTTGTTTCGATTTTGGTTTTGCCTTTCAGTTAACCGAACTGAACCGAACCTAAAATCGAATTAATTTATAAATAATATATAATATTTACTTATGGTGGGGGCTAATGTGGAATTTCGAACAATTTTGGGGTGATTTATGTAAAACTAAAAGGTAAAAATGCTAAAACTAAACCTTCACCTCTACCCAACTCATATTTCTGCCTCTGCCCCTCTCGTTCCTCTCTCTCACCGTCTCATGAACACACACCAAAACTTCGTCTCTGCCCCGCGCCCCCGCCAGCCGCCGAAGTCGTCACAGCACGCAGCCGCCGTCGTCGATGCCATCACAGCACACAGCACGGCAGTAGCCACCGTCGCCCGTCGGATCTCCACTCCTCACTCTACTCAAACTAAAACCCTAGGTAAGAAATTAAAATTAGATTATTCATTTCTTTATTTTTTAAATCAAATGGGTAAATTATTAATGTAGCTTAGAAGCATAATTAATCACAATTTTGAGATAAAAATTGTTAAACGCAAAAAATGGCCTACTTAATTTTGTTGGCCTAATTCGGTTATCCGGTAAGTTAACCGAATCGAAACTGAAACAGATTCAGTTAAAACCGAACTGAACCGAACCATTAACTGAATCTGTTTCAGTTTCGATTCTTTTCTGAACCGAAATTTAGGTTCGGTTTTGGTTTGGTTAAATCTAATGACCAGCCCTAGAATTAGGCAATCATATAAATGTCATTATGATCCAATCGTAGTGACCTAATATGATACCACATTTGCAACCACAGACGTCAGTATGCACCAAACTTCAAAACTTGAGTGGCCCTTTAATATTTTTCATGCGAAGGGAGATTCGGTCGTCTTGCCTATAAGATAAGATTCTTAAGTTTGGATAGGGATCCAATCCCAATGGGCTTGTACCCCATTGTTTCTCCTAACTTGTAAATCTTATGCTCGTAAGTCATAACATCATCTTACATGCCAAACAATTCTTCCAGTTTGTTTCTAGCATACTACGTTCTTTAGCTTATGTGTTCACAGTATACTAATTTCGAACTTTCAAATCGTGTTAACAATTTTTTAAGGATGTATTGTTCCTACACTTATTTCCAAAATAAATGTCATAGAAGTTATTACCAGACTTAAAGAAGCATCATTTCTTGAACAAGTCAGAAAATGATAACTTTCTTAATGTCATTTGGTAAAACTAATCAATCATCCAAACGTGTTCAGAATTTCAAAAAGAATGGAAGTGGATCATATGTGGATACACCCGACATCATGTCTGGTTCCACTATTGATCACCTCTTGTTTTTCCAGCCTTTGTACATCTTTCTACTCTTCAAACATGAGCACTAGCTCTTGAATGTAGAATACAAGAAGTTGAGAAATCTGGTTATAGAACAATTGTTTCCAAAACACATGGTTCTATGTCTAGTGCGCCTCATATTTAATCCCTACTCATCGTCCCATACTTATACTTGAGTAATACTTGCCTCGAGCATACAAATCAATGACTCTGAACTGAGGACCTTCCTCAAGTTTCTAAGTCAGTTAATTTGGTTAGGCCAGTACAGACAAAATTCTCGACCATAATTTTGAACGGGTTTTATTTCTAAGAAAGCTATAAACGCAGAAAATAAACAAGATTCAATTAGGATGTTTATATTGTACACAAGTAAAACTAGGACTTTAATTTTAGTTGGCTCCCACTACATTTTTCGAAACATCGTACTCCCGCTGCAATTTTCGGAAATCTCTTTGGATAGATGTCGTAGTGAGTATTAAGTTCTTCAAATAATTTAGTGGGTTGCAACCTAATTGATTTCTGGCCAACTGATTATTCAAAGTGGTATCTTACACCAATTTATTCAATACCTTTCCCCATAATTCACAAAGCCGCAACCTAACCGATTTATAAGCCCGTGACTAGCCGAGTTCATTCCCACTAACTTCTTTTATCTAACATTTGAATTTCACTTTAAAACCTAACCAGTTTCTAGGGTGAAATATACTTCGACTAAAGCATCCCATGCATTTAACAAAACTTCAAATTATTTCCAAATGCATAACCCCCATAATTGGGAAACATTACACATTGGCTGTAATTTTAATTTTATTAAGCTTAGTGGAAGGAGAGGATGTCCCACATCCTTTACTAACTCGGTATCATTTAATTGGGAGAATTTAGATATTTAATTAAGGTCTCACTTTGCAAATTAATTTATAACATGCATATAAAGCGTAGAAAAATTTTAATGTATATCGTGGTAAATTTTCACTCCTCTCTCTCCCCATCTCTCTCTAAACCCTACCCTTCTTTTTCTTCTATATTCCTCCGCCGGCGATGGCTTGGTGAAGCAGTCGTCTTCTTCACCACTGTTACCACCACCATCGTCGGCGGGTTGAGTTGGAGCACCCTTCTTCAACTTGTACATCACATCTTCAAATCTGACAAAACGACTATGGATCTAACGAGACAGAGACAGATCTGACGAGATGAAGACGAGTGATGCATAAGTTTTTATATAGCGTTTTAGATTTTTTGTTTAGTATTTTACTTTCTCTCTAGTATGAGAGTTTGTTTTCTCTCTCGAATGAGATTTTTATCTCTCCTTGAATAGGAGTTGCACAAGAATTTTCTTGTGTTCGGTTGTGAGTTCTTAAGATATGTTATCTTTAAGAACTTTTTTTTTAACATGAAACGACATGATTTTATTAAGCCAAATCAGCCGACATCAAAGACAAAACATCCTCAGGGATATTAGAGTCATCCTCGACAATAGAAAAATGAGCTCCACGAGCTAAACAATGAGCAACATGATTGCCAGTTCTACGAATGAAAGAAAAACTAATAGAATGAAAAGAAGATACAAGTAAACGAATATCGGAAACCAAAGGACCCGTAGAGGATAAATCCTCCGATGGTGAGATAATTTTCTGAATAAGGGATAGACAATCACCCTCAAGAATCACTTTACTCCATCCATGTAAAACCGCCATACGAAGCCCTTCTAAGCAAACCAAGGCTTCTCCTTCTTCAGCCAATGATGGCCAATTTAGAAGACATCTTTGCCATGCTAAGCATACTCCATTCGAGTCCAGAGCCATTAGCCCAATACCCGTTCCCATCGGCTCCTTGAAGTTAGCCCCATCAAAATTAATTTTCACATATCTCCTAGCCGGTCGACCAAAACATAAGTGTGGTATCGGTAATACTCCCTCCCGGACTCTCCTCCCCTTCGTGAAAAACTAGTGGAAAGAGCGAATTCTCGCAATCAATGAATCAATAGGAATATCATTATTCTCCATCACCTTTTGATTTCTATGGTACCATAGGAACCAAATTATCATTAATAATAATCCATATTGATCCGATTCTAATTTTTCATGACAGTGGCGTATCCAGCTTTCAATTGACTCTAACTTACATGTAATAATATTGTGAGGCAATTCCCTAAGAGCCCAAATCTGCCTTGCAAAAGGACAAAGCAGTAATGTATGGATTAGCTCTTCACTTTCCTCATCACACCTAGGACAACCTCTACATACTTCAATTCTCCTTTTGAGCAGGTTGGAAGAGGTTGGCACCACCTCTTTGCATGTTTTCCATGCAAACACTTTAATTTTGGGTGGAACCCGAGCTTTCCAGATAAATTACCAAGAAGCAGCAGCCTGTTTTGTATTGCTAGATGACGCATTCCCTTTTTTGTCCATTTCTTTCGCCATATGATATGCGCTTCGAACAACAAAAGTACCTAACTTCGAAAAATTCCAGACAGTCTTATCCTTATTCCTTCGCGAACCGAGAGGAATCGATTTGATAAGTACTGCGTCTTCTGGGCAGAAGAACCGATCGATTAATTCTTGATTCCACCATCCTGTCTCTTGATTAATAAGGGAGCTAACTCTTGCATTCAAAGGTAGAAATCTGTTCGGTGTTATAGTACGAAAAGTCGTCATGTGAGGTATCCACGGGGCAGTCCATATTCTAATCGTCTCTCCATCTCCCACCCACCATCTACTCCCCTATTGTACTATATGTCGGGCTTCCATAATGCTCCTCCAAGTATACGAGGGTGTAGAGCCCAATACCGTCGAGAAAAAATCAGACTCTGGAAAATACCGAGCTTTGAGCAATCGGCTCAGAAGATTATTTGTGTTTTGAACCAACCTCCACCCTTGCTTAGCTAACATAGGTAAATTAAACGTTTTTAGTTCACGAAACCCAATTCCCCCCTCATTTTTTTTCACACAATTTCTGCCACGAGAGCCAATGGATTTTTCGACTATCCCTATTGTTTCACCAGAAATTCGCCATTGTTGATTCAATCTCCTTTATCAAGTAATCTGGTAGGTGGAAACATCCCATTGTGTAAGTGGGGATAGATTGAATCATTGCTTTGATTAAAACTTCTTTCCCCGCCTGTGAAAGAAATTTCGAACTCCATCCTTCGATTTTCGCATGCACCCTATTTCGTAAGGAAGCAAAAATTTCCTTCTTTGATTGACCAACCACCGCAGGGAGCCCCAGGTATTTTTCATGCTTAGCCGATAGCTTAACTCCCAATATAGTCGCCAGCCCCCGTGCCACTGTCTCCGGTACATTTTTACTCACCACCATAGGTGACTTCTGTAGATTGATTTCCTGACCCGAAGATAGTGCATACTTATGCAGAACCTCTTTTATCGCCCACATCGACTGTGAGGCTCCTATAAATATAAGGGTGTCATCTGCAAAAAGGAGATGAGATATGACCGGTGCACCTCGACAGATACTAATTCCTTTGATTTCCCCTTTCATTTCTTTAGCCTGTATAAGACAGCTAAAGACCTCTGCACATAGAAGGAAAAGATAAGGTGATAACGGGTCACCCTGTCGGATACCTCGCTGTGGAGCTAAATATCCAAATTGGTTACCCGTTAGCATAAAAGAGTACGTAACTGATCGCACACACATCATAATAAGATCAATGAATTTTTGATCAAATCCAAACCTTACCAACACCCTCTCCAGAAAAATCCATTCCACTCTATCGTACGCTTTGCTCATGTCAAGTTTAACAGCTGCAAAGCCATCCTTCCCATAAATCTTGTTTTTCAAATAAGGATTAACTTCATAGGATATGAGGATGTTATCAGTTATGAGTTTACCAGGTACAAATGCAGATTGTGACTCAGAAATAATGTCATTTAAGAAAAGTTTTAGCCGATTGGCTATACACTTGGAGATGATTTTAGAAACGACATTACATAGGCTTATGGGACGGAATTGTGAAATAGATTCGGGCTTATCAACTTTGGGGATTAAAACAATGCGGGTATAATTGAATTTAGGAAGATGCGATCTATTATTAACAGCATCTAAAGCACACGAAGAAATATCTTTACCAACAATATGCCAAAAGTGCTGAAAGAAAATAGGAGACATACCGTCAGGTCCTGGGGATTTAAGTAGATGCATTTGACTCAAAGCCGTTTTTACATCCATAGCCGTGTACAGGCTGCAGAGAGAAGTATTCATCGTATCAGTCACCCGAGGTTGGACCGATTCCAAACTTCATCAAGAGCTGCAGGTGGCGGCTCTATAGAGGAAAAAATCTGTTGAAAGTACGAGGATATCACGGAATGGATTTCTTCATCTTTAGTTCGCCACTTACCATGCACATCTTTAATTTTCTCAATAGTATTACTTTTCAATCTATTAGAGTCATGTGCATGAAAATAACCCGTATTGCGATCCCCCTCCTTTATCCATAAGACTCGACTTCTTTGTTTCCACATGGTTTCCTCACACGACTTAAGCTCTTCGAGCTCTCGTCGAGCTTGGAACTCTTCATTTTTAGATGAAGCCGTGACTACCCCTTTTTTTTAACAAAATGATCAATTTTTCAAGTTCTTTAATCCTTTTTTTGTTAGAAGACAGAGAAACATGGTCCCAGTTTAGTAATCCAATTCGACAATTCTTGATATTAAGCCTAACATTTTCCCCATTCGAATCATGCAGACTAGGATCCCAAGCTTTTCTAATGACCTCCTCACACTCACTCTTACAGAGCCATGCAGATTCAAAATGAAATTTTCTTTTTTTTTTTATTTTTTACAATAGAGGCTGGTGATGTGCAAATCAGAATGGGATTATGACCCGAATGAAGAACCTCCAGGCGTGAGACAATAGTGTTAGGGAAGAGTTCACTCCACCTTGAATTCGCACACCCTCTATCTAATCGTGCTCTCACCGTGTAGAGGTACTCATGATTATTAGACCAAGTAAAAATATCCCCCGAAAAACCTAGATCATGAAGGCCAGAATCAGAGAGGGCTTCGCGGAAGTCCCGCATTTGCCAAAGGGGACAATTATTACGACTTTCTTGTTCATTAGGCGTGAGAATCTCATTAAAATCACCACAAACCAACCAAGCAGTGAAAAGACCAGAACTAAGCTTTCTAAGAAGATCCCAAATTTCCTTTCATAAAGAAGTTTTAGGATTACCATAAAACCCCGTGAATCGCCATGCTGACGAATTCGGGGAAGAATAGACAGAAACATGAATATGAGAGCGAGAAAAGGACTGTAAGATGACATCAAAACCTTTGACTCAGAGAAGACCGAGGCCCCCTGAAAGACCCGCGGAAGCGACACATAAACCTAATTTATACTTAAGTAAATCAAACGACGAAGAATCAAATTTAGTTTCGGACAAAAAGATTAAAAAAGGACAATGAAGAGGGATGAGATCCGTCAACTCTTGAACTACCCGAGCCCCTCCTAGGCCCGACAGTTCCATCTTAAGATATTCATTGGGATTGGTGGGACTGCACAGCAGTCTCCGTCGGAGATTCAGTAATTTTCGAATTAGTAACATTGGAGCGTTTAGGTACCGATTCAACAACTTCCACTGACATCGAAGAGATATCATGCATTTTACGTTTCAAAGTACGTGGTGTGGGTTGCTTACTTGCTCGTGTTTTACCCCGAGATTTAGAACCTTTTTGACCACTTCGGATTGGAGACACTGCAAATTTTAGAGGAATATTGATTAAGAGCGGGGAAAAAGGTGGGTTCGAGATAATCGAATTTAGGTCATCATTACCATTAGGCTCGTGAAATAAGCGCCGCTGTGAAGCGGGTGGAGTTGTTGACTGAATAAGGACTTGAATGGCTTGAGTCTCACCCGTTGGGGATTGGATAGGATATGCGGATATGGGTTGGAGATCAAGAATGCTATTTTCAGTTTTCGACACATTAGACTGATGATTTTCTATGTTAACTCGATCCCCAGGGGATACAATCTTAACCGGTGACGTGACCATTGGGACGATAGTACCAACCATAATTGCATTTTGCGATGTAGGCGGTGATGTAATAGAAGTGGTTCCCTATTCCCAATTCATAGGACGGGATGGAGAAGAATGAGCAATGTTGCTCTGGTTGGCCTTGGGTGTTAGTTAACAAATCAACTTGGATTTATCCACAAGAGCAGTTTTGTGAGAAGAGATTAGTGGTGCCTTATCTTTTGAACAAGTGTTCAATGTGACCACTGTACAAGTGTTCTAAGTCTTTATTTGTCCATTAAAGATTTCATATTACTTGCGAACTTATTTTAGTAATCAAGATCGATCTCTCTAGTGCCAATCTTCCTATCCCATAGGAAGTAGAGGGATCGCACTGAAAACATGGACAAAACGTTTTACACAACTTATAGATGCAGATAAGAATTAAGTGAAAACTCAATAATGCCTTTTATTTAAAAAGAGTTTAAGTTCAATACAAGATATATACCCTATACATTCTATCCTCTATGGCATCTGAGGGCATAATCCTAACATTTTGTTCGCTGCCCAGAGGAAAGGACCACAAAAAAGATCTTTATTAGAATTTTTAAAAGCGTCTTTTTCCAGTGCTTCACAGAATTGAAAAATATGACCCATAGTACCATAGAAATAATAGAAGTTGGGAAGTCTTTCATAAGAATAAGAAATGTTGTAGCTATTGGATCCATCTTTAAAAAACGAGACTCGTCGAAGAGGTTTAGAAACATCAAGCCCTATTCTAATACGAAGAGTTGAACCCCATGACACTCCATTTCTTGCTAAATCGATGGAACGAAATTTACCAAGGGAATTTTCTATAGACGAAGCCATATTTTCATTCATTTTGCTAATAGGAAGACCCCTAGCCAGAACATAAAAATCGACCCATAACAATGGGGTAGTAAGAGGATCGTCGTTTTCGAGAAGCAATTCAAGAATAACGAGGTCATTATCATAGCACCAGGGACCCCCGTCTAGCACTTTATTCAAATCATTAGGGTTTTCAAAGTTCAAAAGAAAGCGACCACTTTCCATTTTTTCAAAATCAATATGCTTTCTCGGTATGAAGGCATTCAACATGGTCTCTTTAAAAGCAACATTATTGAACCGAGCCCCAGACAATAAACGACCCACTACCACTCTGTCAAACGGATTACTACCTGGTTGCCACACCTCAGACGGTATTTCAATTTCAATTTTTCCAGTTCCGTAAGTGATATCCTCTCCAACTTATTGATTTGCTCCTCTATATTTTCCACACAGCAATTCAAGATTCGAAGTTTGTAAACGCCAAACACTCGATCAGGAACGATGAAAAACCTTACTGCGCACGTACACTGCCACAAGAAAATAAGAATGGCTTAGAAGCAAAAAAACCACACAAATCCTTAGGCCAAAGTGCTAAAGAAGAAAAGAACAGAAAGATAACGAATGAAAATTAAAGAGGTAGATTGAGAAGCGAGAATCAGTAATCAAAAGTTTGAATAAGACTGAAATTAATCATAAATCGAAATCAGAACTCCAATGAGAAAACCTGCGCCTAGAACTCCAGCAAGCAAGGCCCGTAGAGGAAGATCTGGATCTTTCGCACTCCCACTCGTGTTTCGTAATGACTCTCCCTCACTGCTCTCGTGTATCACTCAATGTGTGTATCGATCAGGACGTATTCAGGTTGAAGATTGAAGATCTGGAAGTATTTGAAAACCCTAGGAAAACCTAAAGAACTCTCATGCAAAGAGAGGGAACTCACAGACGTGAGAGAAAAAAAAAATCAAACTGTATTTGACTTAACTAAATACTTCTAGAAACAAAATATGTATTTTCACTTTAACCAAAACATTCGGATTTCGTAGTTCCAATATTCAATAAATTCACTTGTGTAATGACTAGAAAATACCCCGTTATCTTCAAGAACTTGATAGTTAGTGTTTCAGATGTTCTTACTACATCGTTTGAGTCGATATGAATTGTATTGTTCCAAGCATTGTAAACTTTTGATTGAATGATATATAAGACCGATTTTTTTTCAAAAAAAAAAATATATATAAAGCGTAGAAAAACCTAGCAATTCTACTATTACACATTTTCATGGACTATCTAGATCGGCCCAAGACAATGGGCTAATCAACATAAATATTTTAAGCATGCATCATAAAACATAAAACGTAAGTCCATGAAAGGTGTATCTCATCACATATAACAAGCATTTATCATAAAAGCACATATGTGAACATGATATAAACTAAATTTAATTTATTTATTGATCAAATCCTATTTGATTATTGCAAAACTAAATCCCATTTAATTTTGTCTAAAACTAAATCCTATTTAATCGAAGTGAAATTAAATTCAATTTAATTTTATGCGAACGAAAAATCTATCTTACAAATGATTAAATCCAATTTAATCTTCGTGGAATTAAATCCAATTTAATTTCCATTAGAAGATTAAGACTAATTTAATCAAGGTGAAATTAAATCCGAATTAACTTTCATGAGAAGATTAAACTTAATTCAATCCAAGTGAAATTAAATCCAATCTAATTTCCATGGGTGGACTAAATTTTATTTAATCAAAAGTAATCTAATTTAATTTCTATGGACTCACAAATCCAATTTAATCAATTAAAAAATTAAAAACAATTTAATTAAATACATAATTAAAACTAATTCAATTTTGATAGGTGATTAAGTCTGATTTAATCAACTTACAAAATTAAATCCAATTTAATTAACAACTTAATTCAAACTAATTTAATTTTGATAGGTAAACTAAATCCAATTTAATTTAAAATAAATCAAATCCAATTTAATTTATTATAAAATTAAAACCAATTTAATTTATTACAAAGTCAAATCCAATTTAATTTTAATAGGAAAGATTAAATCCAATTTAATCAATAACAAAATTAAATCTCATTTGATTTTGATAAGTAAATCCAATTTAACTCATAATAAATTAAATCCTATTTAGTTTAAAGTGTAAAGGAAGAAAGAACCAAAATCAATTCAAAATTGGGTCTTGAACTAACATAAATTTAATTCAGCTTATAACCCAATTTAGCCCATCCAAATTAAATATAAGGAGCTGGACCAAGCTTAAAATCAAAATCCAATTAGCCAATTTATTCGAACTGGGCCAAGCCCATGCGAAATAATGCAATGTAGTTGGGCCAAGCTAATTTTAATTAATTCTAAGTTGGAGCAGGCCCAGCTCTCTGTTAATTAATTGGATGGGCCAAGACAATCTTAATTAATTCTAAGTTGGGCCAAATCCAACACTCTATTAATTAAATATGCATTGGACCAAGCCCAACACACATTAAATTATGTGTTGGGCCGACCCAAAAGCCATCTTCTTCCTTCCTTCTTCACAGCTCCGTCATCGCCGTGAACGGCGCTGCGCAGGTGACTTTCCTGTCATGGCAGCGGCGCCAGCTCCACCGCCTTAACCCGTCACAAGTGCAGCCGTCGTCGCCTTCGCAGAAGCGCCGAAACGGAAATTTTGTGGCCAAAGATATCAGCGCACGATATCGTCTTCTCTGGCGATTCCCAGCGGCAATTCGAGCCTTAAACCCGCGGCGATTCAGTCGACCCATTCGTCGGCTCACGGCGATGCTTCCAGTGATTACCGGCGACGCAAATCAGAAAACTCCATGGTGTTTCGCGGCGGCGAACAGAACTGCTTCGACGAACAGCGGCGCATCAAGACTCAATTTCGCCGTCGCGTTCTTTCGCTTCTCCATGTAAAACTCATTTCGCGATGTTATTCGGTTTTCAGCCAAAAACCAAATTCAAAAAATGTCAGATTTGTTTTTGAAATTTTTTTTTTTTTTTTTTTGGATAGAAGCTTTACAAGAGAATTTATTATAAATAAGCATCATTAGCAAATATAATTATAGACCATAAACTATTACAAACTAATTATCATTTAAGTAGAGAGAACACCCATATACATCAATAAGAGTCAAATCCACAACCTCTTGTTATGGGGCCTCAACCTTAACCAACCAGACTAGACATCAATGGCTTGTTTGTTTTTGCAAATTTATTCATCCCGATTAGAAACAAATTCCAAAAAAGCAGATTTCAATCCAATTACAAAATTTAGATTTTTCAGAATTTTATTCCAAATAAAAATAGATTTTTCGATCCATACTCTATGATTCCAAATCAATCAATTTCGAATTCAACACAATATTTCACATAAACATGAAGAACGCGAAAATAAAATCAACGAAGCCAACAAATTTGGCTCTGATACCATTGTTAGGCATCCTGATATCATGCGCAGTGAAAATTGAAAATCATATCCGGTTCCCAATCCAAGATCAATTTGTGGTTTTCGTCAATTTAAACAAGAAAAAGATGAATACGAAAAACTTAGGCTTCGTATGGTTGTGTTTTTGAAAATGAATTCTGAGTTTTTTTTGGGGAATGTGTATTATAGAAATTCGTGTGAAAATGTTGACTTTATTTGTTTGTTTGGATGTATTTTTAGAATTTGATTGAAAGTAGTGTAGATGTGACATAAAGTTGTTTTTTATTAGGATTTGATATATGAAATGATTGAGTTAGTTATGAATGTGATAATGAAGTGGAAAAAGATGTTTGAATAATATGTTTTATGAATAGTGTTATCAGTTTTGTATAGAGTAATATGTAGAGGTGTATGTAACTACACACACACACACACACATAATATAATAAAAAATGTATACAATAAAATAAAGAAAAATTAAAAAGGAGAGAACGGGGGGGGCTTCCTCGATGTGTGCTGAAGAGTTTCATTTTAGCTTGTGTTTTTTCTTTTTCTTTTTTGTCACCTTTTCATTTCTTTTGTTTCCTTTTAGTTTTTTATTTTTATCTTTTTTTCATTTCGTGTTTTTTTTTTCAATTTTATGTTTTAAAAATTTAAGAAAATTGAGTCTTGCTCGTCTATATTTATAATAGTTTGTGTGATTATATGGTTCGCATTGGATAAATTTAAAAGTGGGATGTGCTCTATGTATACAATATTTTATGAAATGTGTAAATTTGATTGGAACATAACTAGTTCTATATTTCTTTTTCCATTTACATATAATATTTTATCTTTCAATTTGATCGAGGCAAATTTATTTCCATCTATTTTAATTAATGTTGCTGTAGACTTTTATTCTCAGCAAAGTTGGAGCATCTTATGTTTGAATTTCCTTTTGTTGTTGAACTCTAGTTATGGTTAATTCAATCTTTCTTTTATCAAAAAAAAAAAGAAGCTTGAAACATAATTTTTTTTTTCCTTTTATTTGTTATTTTTATTTGTTCTTTCCTTTTATATGATGTTTTCTTTTTCCTTTTGATGATGAAGAGAGTCATTAAATGATGGGGTTTAACTAACTATCATCAATATGTGTGATTTATTAATTTAACAACTTAAATACAAAAATATATTTTTTCTTAGTTGATTTTTTAAATTGTGGTCGAGTTGTTGTACTAGTTATAACCTTATTTAGTCAAATACGTGCAACAAAAATTTGATATTTAATACGTACGAGTATATATATTATGAATTTTTGATGAAAGTTACAGTGAAAAAATCAATTAAAAAATACGAGAACGAAAATAAACGAATTTATGCGTATATGGGTACAATACGAAATAAATTATTCGGGAGAAAAAATACGGCTTATTTACATATTATTTTATAAGATTTATTGCTCATATTCACTTTTACAATATAAAAAAATAGATTTGAGTTATTAGTTGAAAATAATTAAATTTTGATAAATTATTAACTTTTGTGCTTATTAAATAAATAATATTCAATTAATAAAATAATAATTGTAATATAATTTTCAAATTTAAAATAACATTATAAAAAATATGTAATGTGCATTTTCGTACTTTTTTGTTAAATATTCTTTTCCTATTATTCATACTATATATTGTTAAATATTTTTTAATAATAATAATTGGAATTATTGAAAAATTGAATATGAATTTTTATTATAAAATATGAAAAAGTAAGAAAGAGAATGAGTTGGATAATGAGATAGTGTTATTATTGATGAAAGATTGTGAAGAGATTGAAATGATGAAATGATTGGTTGTTATATAAGGGAATGTGTAGTAGTATTTAAAATTTGATCATTTTCTGTAGAATTTGGTTTGGACTGTGCATTTTTTTTTTGGTGATCCAAAAAATGAAAATATTTTTTAAATTCCTAACCATACAGAGCCTTACCTTTCGCGTGTTCAATATTTAATCCTCGCGAATCTTCAATCTCCTCCAACTGTTCAATTGCACAGTCTCTAGATCATCGAGCAGGAACAGACTCCAGGAAATCTCCATCTTCAATCTCCATAAGCGGCTAGGCGAGATTAAGAAGGAAGAAGAGTTTTCTCTTTCTTGTATTTTCTGGTGGAGGACTTCACGTTATGTGAATTAGGTGTTATGAATTAATCCATTCAACTCTCTTTAGAGCTTGTGTTGGAGGATTAAATAAATCCTCCAACTTAAGCCCATAAGTTACTCACCCATCATGGGCCTTTGGACCTTAGTTGGGCTAAGTTGACCAAGTCAATTTCGTCCAATTAATTTAATCATCTAATATTTAATCTAATTAAATAAACACATAGATTAAATTAACATTCTAATTAATTAATTAAATAAATAATTAATTAATTAATAGTTTTAGTTGACCAAGTCAACATAATTAATTTAATTACTCATGTTTAATCCCATTAAACATCTAATTAAATTAATTAGTCCAAATAATTAATTCGTCCTTCCCAAGGACAAATTACCAAAACACCCTCCAAATACAAGACTCGGTTTCCTTGTCTATTCCTTTATAGCGCGATTCTCTAGGTCCATCTCGATTGGTAATGAGAGGATACCAAAGGATATGGGTGACACCTAGCCAGCACCGTGGCCCCATATCGTAGCCCAATCGAGTATGAAATGACTATGTCATTACGAACCTCTAGATTATGAATATCGTATGAGTATAAGCCCTTCACTGACGTATCCCGATCGAGTGAGAGTCATGGAATATCTCAAACTCATAAGACTCGATTCTATGCTAAGAATCATAGTAATATCAGCTCTGCCAAAGACTTTCAATCTCATTTATCTATAATCGCACAGGAGTGCGAAGGTTTGCCTTGACACACATGGACTAGTTGTTCATTTAAGACTTATAGATGCCATTAAGAATTATATGAACAACATACTATTGCCTTCATATTATTAATAGGTTGTACAATACAAACCAGTGCCTTATATTGTAACTCCTCGTTGGCATCGAGGGCACATTCCCAACAAACATCACATAGGGCAACTTTCAAACAGGCTGTCAGGGAGAAACACGGGTACATTGCCAAGTGACACTGAGAAAAACCCGAAGGAGCAGTGCTTTGCAGTCACGCTCAGAAGTGGGAAGGAAGTGAAAAACGCGCTCAGGACGCCCGAATGTGAAGTACCTAACATTCGAACGTCCAATGATATTCCAGAGACAATGGATGTCTCGCTTCTGATGTCCGAATGTGGAGGAGTTAATGTTCGAACATTGCATCATAAACGTCCTGACGTGGACCCTCCCGACGTTCGAACTTCTAAGGCAGTGAATCCCAGTTGTAAGTCTACTTTTACTGATCCCTCTCCCCCTGTTGAAATACGTTTTCCTTTTCCCCTAGCTCAAAAGATTAAAAAAGAATGAACATGATAAGAGTTTTCTTCACATTCTTGAGAGTTTAAGAGAAATGCTCATTAATGTTCCTGTTGTAGATGCTATCTTGCAGATGCCAAACTTCGCAAAACTATTCAAGGAAATTCTATCAAACAAACAGAAGTGGGAAGAAGTGGGTACTGTATGCTTGACCGAAGCATGTTCAGCTGCTGTGATGAATAATATGCCAACAAAGTGCAAAGATCCGGGTAGTCTATCCATTCCGTGCACTATTGGGGATATGAAGTTCGATAGAGTTCTTTGTGATTTCGGGGCCGGGATCAATTTGATGCCTTATGCACTTTTTTAGAAGTTAGGTCTCGGAGAGACAAAATCAACAACTATGCGGTTGCAGCTCGCAGATAAATCTGTCGAGAATCACATTGGAGTGATCGAAGATGTCATAGTTAAAGTCGACATGTTCTACTTTCCAATCGACTTTCTGGTCCTTGAAATGGAGGAAGACTCCGATGTCCCACTGATCCTAGGAAGACCATTCCTAGCCACAGGTAAAGCCACGCTATACCTGGCACATGGTAAGCTTACATTGAATATAGGGGATAAGAAGGTAACTTTGAATGCCTATAGGAGTTTTAAGCATGCATTTCCTGAGAATACTTATTCTATACTAGATGCTTTTGATCTTTTTGATGATGAAAAATCGTAGGAACATTCGTCTGATGACCCGAGCAGTCGAGAAAGTAAGGAAGATATGAGTGCTAACGAGGTTGAAAACCTCGATAATTTGGACCAAGTGACTGTCACTAAATCCGCAGAACTGCAACATGGTGAACCAATTGATGGGAGTTTGGATAAGGCTTCTAGTCCACTCCATGATCCGACAACTTAGGCCGATTCTGCAAAGTCAAGCTAATGACTTTAAAGAAGCACTTCTAGGGAGGCAACCCGAGCTGTTTTAGTTTTTTTATTTTATTTTAGTTTGCTTTTGTGCTTTATTTGTTTTTGATTTTGTGTTCTTGTCTTTTTGTGCAGGGAAGAGGTAGAATTAGGATGAAGTCTTCAGTCAGTAAATGGGAACGTGTAACATTTGATGTCCAAACATGGAGCAGCTGAAATCCAAACGTGGACTTGCGCGAATTTTTTTTAAGTCAGTCAGTTCGCCCGAACGTGCTACCTTCCACGTTCGAACGTGCAGCCCGTCAGAAAAGAAAAAAAGAAGAGACATTAAAATTACTAATCTAAATCATATTCCATTCAAACACCCTCTTCTCCAAGATACTCATGCCAAATATACCTTCCCTTCCCAAATCACATTCTAAATCCTAACCTATCCATAAAATCCTTCCATAACACAAAATCCTTCCCTCATTATCATTATCTATTCCATATATAACTCTTCACACACAAGGAATTCTTCTATTTAAACCCATCTATCACATACCATAAACACTCATACCTAATATAACCCACCACCTAGTTTCACACAGAAAAACTACCAGCAGCTGTTAGACCAAGGGTTTATCATCCAGCACGACAAAAGAAGAAGAAGTACACCAGTACGTTGCGCAACTCACGTCCGAACATGAAGGGACCGACGTTCTAACGTGAGTCACTAGATGTGGGTACTGCTTCCTGTTGCTGCTTACACTGTAAGTGATTGGCTTGATCCTTTCTTTATTCATTATTGTGATAGCCGTGTGGGGCTTTTTTTGCTGCTATTGTGCATTGTGGTGTTGGTATTTGTTGATTTTGGTTTTAACCTGAGGAGAGATTGCAGTGGATAAGTTTGGGGGAATTTTAGAGTTGTATTCATACTAATGGCGAGATTGAGATCTGGAAAACTTTGTCGAGGAGAGAGTTCAGGAATGAAAAAGGACAAGGTTGTTAAGAAAGAGGCTAATACTTCGAGGAAAGAGTGAGAAACCCAACAGTTTTGCAAAAGAATTGAAGGGTATGAGCTACATAAAGAAAGATGTTTGTGCTAGCTACAAGGCAACAACTGTTTTTGTCATACTTTGCCACCATCCCGAGGATGATTGTGCGTGCGTGGGTGAAAGAATTTTATGCAAATAGTGCGAGCACAGAGTCTAGGGAAAGTTTTCAAAACGGGGTGTTCAAGGTTATGGTAAGGGGGTGGAAGTTGATTTGTCGAAGTCAAAGATGAATGAGTACATGAAACTCCCTGTACCTTCAAAGTGTGCTTATGAAACGTTGGTAGAGCAAGATGAGGCGAATATCTTAGATTGGAATATGGTATTGAGGGAAATTGCAATAGAATGAGTGAAATTTTGTGCTAACAAGAGAGAAATACTACCGAGAGATTTAAAATCGGAGGCATTTTTTTTGTATGAATTTATTCGGTATTGTGTTCTACTTCTACCTAGTAGTAACTGGTTTTCGGTTAACAAAGAGAGAGCTCTTTTGATTTATTGCATTATGACCTTGAAGAGAGTGGATTTGTCACAACTTGTCTTTGATACCTTGTTTAGTCAAGTGAGGAAAATGGGAAGTGATATGATTAACCCGCGTCTCAACAAGAAAATTCCACTAATTTTCCATCTTTGATTTAGCACATTATGCCTAAAACAATTGATAAAGCGAGAAAGTGATAAAGGGTTTGAGAAATCGGGAGTGGATATTGTTTTTAGGAAGAAAGGAAAGACAAGACCCCGTTGCCTAGATTTACCCAAGAGAGGGGAGAGCTCAAAAAGGACCTCCACACCTATTTCCCTTGCTACAATTTCACATGATCTTAATTTGATGAGAAAAGCACAAAAAGGGATTAGGGCTACACAATCCGTTATGATGGCAAATATGAGGATGTTGACACACTATCGAAGGGATTTAGCCCTAGCCATGGATCGTGCGGAGGGGACGCCTTATTTCCCTTATCCACTCATACCCGCATTCCACCGCTTGCCCGAAGTAGAGAGTGATTTAGACACCGACGCAGAGGATCCCGCATCGTCCCGACGGGGGTGCAGTCTTGATGAATTCGTATCCTACCTTTTCTTTTGTTTTTTTTCTTTTTCATTTTTTTTCTTTTGATTTTTTTTTGGTTAGGTTGTGATACATGCACTTTTGGCATATATGTTTCCTTATGCTTGATGTTTTAGTTGAATGAAATTTTATATATGATGAATTTGACCCCATGATTGGAAATACCTAGTTTACTTGAGAGGAGTTGGAGCTTTATTAGGATGCATTTGAAGTTGAAGGATGTTTTTCAACGTCCTTGGTTGTAAGTGTTCTTTTTACCTTTCCTATGTTTATTTCATAATAACATTGAGGACAATGTTGGATTTAAGTTTGGGGGTATGGAAGTACTTAAATAAAATTGCAATCCTAAATTTTAGCTCAAGTTTGGGGAAAAATTTGTATGCTATCATGTTTATATGCTTCTTTGTTGAAAAATCAAGTATGATTTTTTTTTAGTCCTTCCAATGGATGCATTGAGATTGATTAACTTGAAAAAATGGCATGATTTCTTGATATAATTTGAATATAATGGAACATACATATCATTGAAATTGCACGTGGAGACCCTAGACTAGAATTGATTTTCTTAGATGATTCACAATAGAAATAAGTCGAGGATAGAGGAGTTGAGAGGATAACCATCTTGAGACACTTAAGAAATTTTTTTCGGAAATATTGACTTAGATTGTTTCATAATGGTTATGAGTTGAGTAGTTAATTTTGTATGCTAAATAAGGAATAAGGTTGAAATTTGGTATGACCAAAGTGGTCAGACTAATATGTATTGGAGGTGAAGAGTTTTATGCCTACATACTATACTATTATGCTAATTTAAGCTAAGCTCAAGCCAAAAGGAGTTTCATTGTTGAAAGATCTAGTTTTGTTTCGTGGCCTTTGACATTCGAGTGATTAAATCCTTAGGAGTGTCTCTACACTTAATGCCCCTAAAGATATCTAGTTTGGGAGTCATTGATCTAAAGCTTGATACATGGATGCCATAGAAAGCCTAATGGAATAAAACATTGCACATGATCTAGCCTTAATGAATTTAACGAAAGTTTCATAAGAGTTTAAAGTTTGAGTGTTTGAGATAATGAAATTTAAATGGCTATGAAGTTTCTATGATACTTGTGCCTTGTGTTTGATCAAAAGTTGATATATATAGGATTAATGTCCAAAAATTGGTAAGGATGTCTTTCGACTACAATGCATTAGATTAATTTTCACTACACCCTTATGGAGTCTTTTCAAGTATTTGTGTCACATGAGCAAAAGTATTTGATATATATATATATATATTGAGCTTTAAAAGGATGATTTTGTGCCATTGATTCTTGTTAATTATGTTGATGTGTATTGGTTGGGTTGGGTCTGAAATTTGCTAGATTTTGTGGGTATATCATCTACAAACCGTCACGAGACTATTACTCGTCCTTATGGGGAACTTAAAGGTTTAAAGGATTGTTACACGTGCTAAGTGTAATCATTTGCTCCACGAAAGTGAGTTTATCTTTGTTTGTTTTGTTTTTATTTACTTTTGACTGTGTTTATATTTATTGTTAGGAAATTTCATGTTAGATGTTTTGATGATGACAAGATAGGATTTAATGTTAGACCCCAAAAATACAATGTAAGTTTCCGTTTTTCATAGAATGATGTATAAGCGTTTGAAAGATGTAATTTATTATAGGCTTGTAATTTTTACCTTTGTAGATTTTAGACTAAGTCTTAGTGACTGAATCGCTAGTAGAATTCTAGGTAAGCCTATTAGAGAAGAAGTTGAAGACCAGCGTCTGAAGTCAACCCGAGATGAAGATTTTCTACTTAGCGTCTGTCAAACGCTAAAAGATCTCATTTCAGGATTTATGGATCAAGCGCTCGAAATCCCTCAAGCGACTTATATCAAAATCACCTAAAATAAATTCTCAAGTCATGAAGGACTTAAATGCAATCATTCAACTGGCATTTATTTCCAACGGGAATTAAATTCAAAATGCATTAAATGCCTGATAAGAGCATTAATTGTGATAATGGGACTTGTCGACAAGCCACCTTTTGACCAGACTGTCAGAAGATTCAGAATTTCAGCTGCTTCCGTCCAATCGGCTTCAGCGAACTTTCAGGAATGTCAGAGAAAAGGTATACTCACGCACCCCGTGAGAGGCACACTCCTACATGTGTCCAACAGACAGATCCCAAGAAATTGCCTATAAATACCTTACCCCAGCAAACCCTAAAAATATAGATATACAATTTTTACAAGAGATAATTACGTACAGACACAAGAAAAACTTGCTGAGAAAAAGCTTAGAAACTCCATAGCCAAATCTTTCAAGCTTTTTATCTACATTCTAGACAGTCACAAATATCTCAAACATCTTCCAAAGAAGAAATTCAAATTCCAACTGAGATATTCCAAATTGTTTGATCTTTTCAAAAACAAACAAAACCCTAGTGACAAACCTCAACCTTTCATCTGAGTGAGAAAAGTTGTTGAACCCTTTCAGGCAGTATTTCTGAGTGAGAGAAGCTTGAAGAAGACGATCTTCATTGGTGCTGAAGTCTGTGTGATCAAGGAGCCCAAGATCATTTTCACCCTTTACTATCGTGTAGAAGATTCTGTGTGACTCTTCGAAAATCATTCTAGTAAATTCCTCCAAGTGAAAAAGGAGAAGAAGGACGTAGCTGGGATTACATCACCCAGTGAACCTTATATATCTTGTGTCATTTACCTTATTTGTCTTATTATTATTATTACATCATTTATCTTTGAAAGAGACAAGTTAAAGTGCAAAGCGATTAAATTAACTAAAAGAACGCTAAAACTCATTTCCGCTGTGCTAACCCTGATTAAGCGATCTAGGCGTTGCCCTACTTTGGTAAACTGCTAAAATCATTAAGTTTAAGTTAACTTTTCTGAAGCGTCTGACCCAAGCGCTCAGTTATCCTAAGCGTTCAAACCTTTAAAGTGATACGAAACTTTTGAAGTCGAAAAAGACTTCAGGGTTTATTCAACCCCCCCTTCTAGACCCTTTCGTATGCCACTTAGGACCACCAAGTGGTATCAGAGCAGTTGAAGTAGAAACCTAAGCATTTTCGAGCGTAACTGCTTGTTCAGATCTTTTTTTTTTTTAAAAAAAATTAATCGCTTTTAAAATCTCTCTTTAAAACATCTCATTACAGCTTTTAACAAAATGCCTAAGTTAGTAGAATCAAACTATGATTCTTGGAAACTTAGAGCATTCGCATATTTATGTTTGTGCGATAATGAAATGTGTGATGTGATTACAGATGGCCCCATTCAGATTATGAAAGTTGTAACTCGAGCCCCTGGAGCGACCGAGGCTACTCCAGATGGTTATGTCGAGAAACCTAAGATAGAATGGACGCCAGAGGATAGAAAAAGAGCTAATCTGGATAATGTTGGACGAAGTGCACTTTACTCAGCATTAGGAGATACCGATGCATTGTTCAACAAGATCAAGTAATGTAAAACCTCCAAAGAAATATGGGATAAGTTGGCCATTGTGTGCGAAGGTTCAACACAAATGAAGGAGAACAAGCTCTCCATAGCCATGCAAAGATTCGAGCATTTCAAAATGCAGCCCAGTGAGACGCTAGAACAATTGGACGCAAGATTCACCTTGCTCATTACCGAGTTAGCGTCATTAGATAAAGAATTGACCAACAAGGAAATGGTCAATAAGATTTTCAGAAGTCTTCCAAGTAAATACTTGATCAAGACAGTTGCTATGAGAGAATCACAAACTTTGGAGACTCTTACTCCAGAACATGTGTTTTCAGAGTTAAAGGCATTCGAATTCGAGTTAGGTGAAGTCAGCGACACAACAACTTCAGCGACTGAATTAGGAGCCCTAATCGCTACCACCAAAAATAAGGGTAAAGCGGTTAGTGAGGTTAAACCAGTGGAATCAAATGAAGAATAGGAAATAGCCTTATTAGTCAAGAAATTCAAGAAATTTCTAAGATGTGAAAAGAGAAATCCTATTGGACAAACTTCATTTGAAACTCCTCCCCCAGCACCAGCACCTCAGTATCAAGCGCCAGTGTACTCAGCACCTCAACCAGTTGCGCCAGTTCCATATCAAGCGCCTCCATCGCCTACACAGAATCTCTCAGCGCCAGTTGGATCAAAGCGATTATCCACTGAACAAAAAATGAAAACTAATTTGTGTTATAATTGCAGGAAACCAGGGCACTACCAGGAAAATTGCCCTTATCCAAATGTGTCTAAGCCCACAAGGTAAGACTATGTGGATAGAAACCAATTCAGGAGCAACCTTCTCCAACAAGGTTTGCTAGCTGAATCTGAACCATTTCCCACACCTGAAGAGGACTTGGAATCATCAAATGAAAGTAGTGATGATGAGCCTACAAGCGACTCAGCGTTGATCTGTCTCATGGCAAGAGAAGATGATGCGTCTGACAAATCGCTACCAGTGGTAACCAATGAATTATCTCATCCTCTTTCTTATGATGAATTACTTGACAAAGTTAATGAATATTATAAAGATTGTCAAGAGGCCGCCAAAATATATCAAAATGATCTCGCTATTATTTCATCACTCACAAGAGATAAAGTAACCCTCAAAGCAGAGTTGAAAGTTCAACAACAATGCATTGAGAAGAACCAATCACTTGAGAGTGAGATTATTCAATTGAAAAGCGATCTTGATATAATAGTCAAGAGAGAAGCTGATTTGATCGCTAGACTTGCCAAATCAAAGCAGCTCATCTCATCATTATCAAAAGCTTCTAGAAAGTTGGATAATGTGACTGAGGTAACTAGATTATATGGTGAAAAGACCGGTTTAGGATACAATAAATTCGGCAAACAACCAAATAAATCTAATGTTACGGCAAACAACAAAGAAAAGGGTGTTCTCTTTGTTGAGAAAAGTTCACAAAGTCAAACGCTAAATGAACCTAGCGACAACGGTACGAGGCCCAATGAGAAAGCCAAAGCTGACTCAGGCAAGGGTAAGGCTAAAGCAAATGATTCACAACAAGGGGTTCATCTAAACGCTCAAAAGGCTAAAGGTAAGCCTGAACATATGAATCAAGCGCTAAGCGTTCAGCACCAAAAGTGCAACCCAAGCCAGCGCCAAGGAAATACCAGCGTCAATATCCAAGACAGTCAAGATCATATTATCGATACTATGATAATTATGATTATGGCTATGATTACGATTATGATTACTATTATAGTCGAGGATATTACTATACACCCAAAAAGCACCCACAACACAAACCGAAACCCAAGAAGGCCAATCTTCCCGTAATGAAGACAAGGCAAATATGGGTTCCAAAAGTTTTAATTCAAACCAAAGCTACTAACGTTGAAGGACCCAAAACAACATGGGTGCCTAAGAAGAATTAGAACTGCCCTTTAAACACAGGTACCTAGAGCCAACACCAATACTTCAGTTTGGTACACCGATAGTGGGTCGTCAAGGCACATGACAGGCTCAAAGGATCTCTTGATCAACTATCGTACAACCAACGGTCCTCAAGTTATATTCGGTGATAACTCCAAAGGTAAAACCAAAGGTATAGGTATCATGTATAGGGGGAACATCATGATCAGTGATGTATATTATGTTGAGGGTCTTAAGCATGATTTGTTGAGCATTAGTCAATTTTGTGATAAAGACTTTGATGTTAAATTTTCAAGCGACTTTTGCTATGTCAACGACGCTAAGACTAAGTCTACTAAATTAAGAGGAAAAAGAACAAATAATGTGTATTTAGTAGATTGAGATTCTACATTTGATAACAACCCCACATGCTTTATTGCTAAAAGTCAAAATGAATTGGGTTGGTAATGGCATAGAAAAACGAATCACCTCAACTTTAAGGCAATCTCTCAGTTAATATCGCTAAATCTTGTAGAGGGATTACCTAAGGATTCCTTTCAAAAGATACGCTTATGTGATGCATGTCAAATGGGTAAACAAGTTAAATCATCTTTTAAGAAGAAACCATGTCTATCTACTTCTAGAATTCTTGAACTATTGCATTTAGATTTGTTTAGTCCTATTCAAATCATGAGTATTAGTGGTAAAAAATACTCACCAGTAATCGTTGATGATTTCTCTCGCTATACATGGGTAGAATCTCTAGCGACCAAAGATGAAACTAATGTCAAGCTCACAACGCTAATCCGTCAATTGCAAAATTCAAAAGATCTAAAAATGACGAGAATTAGAAGCGATAGAGGAACTAAATTTACTAACCAATTTGTTGAGAAGTTCTGTACATATTTTGGAATACTTCATGAGTATTCTGCTCCTAGAACACCTCAACAAAATGGAGTTGCTGAGCGATGGAACAGAACGCTTAAAGAAGCCGCTAGGACAATCTTGCAGAATCTAAGCTGCCTCAAAGGTTTTGGGCTGAAGCCATCAACACAGCTTGCTACACTCAGAACTGGTGTATGATCAACAAGCAACATGAGAAGACTCCATATGAGTTGTGGAAGGGACGTAAGCCTAACGTCTCATATTTTCATGTATTTGGTTCAAAATGTTTCATTCATAATAATGGATCCCACAGCCTAAAGACTTTTGATCCTAAAGCAGATGAGGGAATCTTTTTAGGCTATGCCAAGAATGGAAAGAGTTTTCGCATCCTAAATAAGATCAAATCGAAGGTTGAAGAATCCATTCATGTTGTGTTTGATGATGCTAACCAAGAACCGAGTAAGGTTAATCCTGATGATGTAGGAATTGAAGAACTTGCTCAACAAGCGTCACAAATTAACCTCAATGATAATAGTGATGATGACGTTGATGATGAGATCTTTGTGCCTATTCCTAAGGTTACTCGTGAGGTTACAAATGATGATAAAGTCAGAATTGCTGATGATCATGAAGAGAATAATCATCAAGAGCAAACTGGAACTGTGAATGATGAAATGACTGCGCCAGAGACAAATAGGGATCAAGCGATTGATGACCAAGAGTCTCTCAACCCTTTCCAACCAGACCGTAAATGGCTTAGAGACCATCCACCAGAGCTAGTAATTGGAGATATAGAAGCACCTGTTAGAACTAGGTCAGCTACAATTAATGAGGCCATGTTCGCAAGTTTCTTATCTCAAATGGAACCAAAGAAAGTCGATGAAGCGCTTAGTGATTCAAGTTGGGTTGAAGCAATGCAAGAAGAGCTTAACCAATTTGAGAGAAGCAAAGTTTGGACGCTAGTACCAAGGCCAACTCATCAAGGAGTTATTGGGACTAGATCGGTTTTTAGGAACAAGATGGACGAAAATGGCATTGTTATAAGAAACAAAACCAGACTAGTCGCTCAGGGTTATTGTCAAGAAGAGGAAATTGATTTTGATGAGACGTACGCCCCAGTAGCCCGTCTTGAAGCGATTCTTATGTTCCTAGCGCGTTTGCCGCATTCAACAAATTCACGGTGTACCAAATGGACGTGAAGAGTGCATTCTTGAATGGTAAACTCCAAGAAGAAGTCTATGTGGAGCAACCTCCAGGATTTATCAACAACCATGGAAAAACTATGGTCTATAAGCTGGATAAGGCACTCTATGGCCTTAAACAAGCACCAAGAGCATGGTATGACACTCTCTCTATCTTCCTTATAGGTAAAGGCTTTTCAAAAGGCAGCGTTGACACAACGTTATTTAAAATTACCCATAATGAAGATATTCTCTTAGTCCAAATTTATGTTGATGATATTATATTTGGTTCTACAAATAAGCGATTGTGTGAGAAATTTTCGAAAATGATGCAAGATCAATTTGAAATGAGCATGATGGGTGAATTAACTTTCTTCTTAGGATTACAAGTTAAACAACTCCCTAATGGAATATTTATAAACCAAGTTAAATATACAAAAGATATGATTAAGAAATTTGGTATGGAAAATGCATCATCTTCAAAAATTCCAATGAGCTAAACGCTTAAGTTAGATAAAGATGAAAGTGGGAAGAAAATTGATATCACTAACTATAGAGGTATCATTGGATCACTTCTTTATCTTACTGCTAGTAGACCGGATATTATGTTTTCGGTATGTATGTGTGCACGTTTTCAAGCTGATCCTAGAGAATCACACTTAAATGCTGCCAAGAGAATCCTTAAATATCTAAAAGGCACACAAAATGTGGGCTTATGGTATCCACGGGACTCTCCTTTTGAACTAATTGGTTATTCAGACGCAGATTTTGCAGGATGCAAAATAGATAGGAAAAGTACTAGTGGTACATGTCAATTTCTAGGTGATAGACTAGTTTAGTGGCATAGTAAGAAACAACAATCCATAGCGACTTCTACCGCTGAGGCAGAATATGTGGCCGTTGGGAACTGTTGTGCGCAAATTCTTTGGATGAGACAACAACTTAGAGACTATGGAATTATCCTAGGTCCTACCCTAACCCATTGTGATAACCAAAGCGCTTTAGCTATGACCCAAAATCCTGCCCTTCATTCTAGAACTAAACACATTGACATTAGATACCATTTCTTGCGTGACGATGTTCAAAAGAAAGATATCTCCATGCACTTCATTGGAACTGAAAAACAATTGGCAGATATCTTCACCAAAGCGCTCAACGAACAACGCTTTCTCACTTTGAGAAGTGAATTAGGTATGATTGATTTAAACGCTTAAATCATAAAGCATCATATTTAAATAGGCATATAACTTAGGAGGAATCCACCTTATGTTTATGTCTAAAGCGTTTTGACAAAATCTGAAATAAGTCATCAATTTTAGAGGGAACTTTAAAATTGTACTTATAACAATTTATAAGCGACTGTGATAAAGAAAAATGATTTAAAATAATATGCATTAATCACTAGCGCTTATCTTTATGCATGACGAAGTCAATCTCTAAATAAAATTGTCATTTATAAATTCAAGCGATTGACTTTATCACAAACTTTACAAAATTAAATTTTGTTCTCCAAAAGTCTTAAGTGTTAAAGAAATTCCCACGATAATGCTAAGAAAATTATTTTAAAAATCATGCATAGTTTTCATCGATAAAAGGATAGCATGTGGATAAGTATAAAAGATTAGATTTGATAACTACCCACACGTGTCTATCAAATCAAACTGACGGTTATTGACATTTATCTAAAACCGAGACAGTTCAGGTCTGCACGAGTCTGATTACGTGTCAGTGTACTATCAGGCGCGTGTATTTCACGCTGAAAATTTCAAATCTTTTTAAACGTTTTTCAATTAATTTGGTAACTGCGGATCCCAAAATTTCACTTTTTTTGGTAACTGATAAACTATTTTACCGCACTTTTTGCATCTGTATTTTCCTAAAACATATCAAATTTGACTCATTTCAAAATTCAAACTCTTTGACTGTCCACGTGTCAACATCGTAGCCATTGAAAAGTTAATTTTTGCCTCTATTTAAACTCTTCAAGGTCTTTACAGTCAGATTTTATCACTCTCACAAATTCTCTCTACTGTAAAAATCTTCATCTTTCTCAAGGCAAACACTTCTCTCTCTCTCAAAAAGCTTTCAAACTTTCAGCAATGGCACCCAAAGTTTCAAAATCTTCCAAATCATCCAAGTCTGCTGCCGGAAAAACTTCCCGTGCTGAAAAACCAGTCACTGTTAACGCCAAATTTCTGGTTAACTGGGACTATCTGTTTGATAACCATAACTTTTCTCTTCGAACAATTCTTCCACTCGTTCAAGAATCTGGTTTGAGAGATATGATCACTACTATTTTCAACTACTTTGAAGATGAATCTCTCCACTTTTTCAACAATGCCCAGATTTCTGAAGACGGAAATTCCATATCCTGCGTCTTCCCCTTCGCTAAAGAGACTTTTGTTCTTACCCCTTCCTTGATTTCTTCATTGTTGGTTCTACCCAATGATGGCTCTGAAGTGGAACACGTCAATCTCGGAGATGCTACAAAAGTCTGGGAATTGGTCAAGAAAGAAGATGTTGTTACTGCATACGAGCCGAACTTCAAGAAGAACGACATGAAGGGAAAATACATTATTCTCGCGGATATATGCTCAAAGATGATCGAATGCAGAAAAAGGACATTCGATAAAGTTACAAACTTACAGTACAAGATGATGGTAGCCATTCGGACCAAATTAACGGTAAATTGGTCTCACTACGTTTTTAATCGCTTCAAGGCAGCGATGGCCAAGTCGGTGAATCCCAAGCCTTATAGGATTGTGCTAAGTCGTATTCTTAGCACTTGCGGTTATACAAACTCTTCTGGCAAGAAGATTCCAGCGACAAAATTCTATGGAAAGAAAATGATCCGTGAGCTGCAAAAGCCAAGGAAGATAGGTGGTGCAGTTGTTCCAAAAGAAGAGCGTGAGCGACTTCGTGCTTTAGGAGTTGTTCGTAGTGATGATGAAGATTAAGCGTCTTCCTCTTCATCATCATCCTCTTCATCCGAAGAAAAAATGGTGGTCAAGCGACCTAAGAGAAAGATAGCTCTCAAAGTCGCTGAGCCATCCAAGCCAGCAAAGAAACAGAAGCCTGAACCCAAGAAGAAGAAGTCAGAGCCCAAAAAGAAGCAAAAGATCCCTTCTCCTTCTCCCTCTCCTAAATCTCCATCGCCTCCTCCAACGTTTATCTTTTCCGTTCCCGAGGAAGAGGAAGTAGTAGAAGAAGAAGTACCGCTTGCACGAAGACGTACTCCTCTTTCTACTCCCGCAGCCTCCTCTAGCGCTTCAGCGAAACCAGTGCTTAGAGAGTCAGTGAGCGTTCCTCCCTCTGACGCTGTTCCAGAAATCAGCTCAGATCCTCAAGCCGCTACTCAATCTGAGAGGCTTTCTAGTGTTCAGGGTAAGTATTTGCTAAGCAAATTAGTATATCTTTTCCTAGTTAGTTTCTAAGTCTCTAACGCTAGGATAAAAACTCTTTCAACACAATGTGAAACAGATATTCAATATGTTCTCAACACCCTTGAATAATTAGATATTCCCATTCGTGCTGATCCTATAACTTCTTTTCTCGACTTAGATCCAGAAGAAGTTGTTCCAGAGCCAGAGGAACCTGTCCCAGAAACAGATCAAGCGACTGAAATAGTCGATGATATTCCTCAGGGTAAGCGATTTAGTCTTTTCTATCTTTCTACTTAGTGGCAATTTTGCTTGCTTTTCTCAATCGCTTACATGTATCAGCTCAAGATGTACCTCCAGAGGCCCCAATCGCTGATGCCCCTCTTTCATCCGAGATTCCAGTTGAAATAGATGTGGATATGGCAACTGTTATGGATATCGCTAAGGAAGCATCTCAAGCCCATCCTGACGCTGAAACATCATCAGCCAGTGAAGCGACTTTGAGCGCTGAGCGGTCGATAGAAGTGGCCCCCGTCCCAACTGAAGCGATTGCCATTATTCCTACGCCAATGGGACCTCCTCCTTGTGTCATCGATTTTTTCCCACGCGGATATACTCCAGATGTTGAATTTTATTTTGCTGCCAGAGAACGAGACACTCAAATGCTTGCCGAGTTGGAAATACAATTTCAAACAACTCTTCATCGGGCCGATTTGTCCAACTCTCTCAAGTTTGAAATCTTCGAGCGTATTGCCATCTAGGACTATATAACTTGGAGCGTCTTCAATCACGCTTTGAGTATATTCGTCGTCCGGTTTTCAACAGAGCTGACTTTGATCTTCAGCGTTTGAATTCAATCGGTCGCTCGGACGAGTCCTTTTATCCTCAGCGCCAAAACAAGATTGTTTTCAAGAACCCCTACATAGGTGATTGGAACAAAGATCCAGATGAAGAAGATCTCAACAAGATAGGCTATTCGGCCCTCCCCTCCGTTGTCAAGTCTCCCCAGAACGCTCTCTCTCCTAATCCACTTAAGTTATGGAAAGGTAAAGGACCGCTTGTTGCGGAGCGCCCAAATCCGGTCAACTCGTGGATAAAAGATGAAGCTCATGAATATCTAGCCAGATTATGGGCTGACGACTATGATGAAGAGACGGAACGTTTTGAGAAGTTCCTTGCTGCTAACAAAGAGCAAAAGAAAGCGGACAAACTTGGAAAACGTTGAATGATGAATACAGCCAGGTGGGCTGAAGAATTTGTTCTTCACTTCTACACCATTGAAGAATTGATCAGATATCCATTTTTGTTCAAATTCGGAATAGAGTACAGACGCCGAGGTTATGCAACCTTTTTGCTTCAACAGCGTCAGATTATTGCAGGGAATGTTAGCACTTTGCCACGATATAGACAACTAATCAAAAGCTACATTCGCCAGCAACTTACCTTATACAGCCAAGGTGGACGCTACGTTTTGCATCCTCGTGACGTGTTGTTCAACGAGTCTTTTCTGACCTAAATGAAGATGCTTCATCCAGTAAACAACCTCTTCTTCCAGGCCAGAGTCAGATTCGTGTGGATGTTTCGAATGAACACGCTGAGTTCGCTGAATTCCACAAAGCAATGAGAGCGATGTTTGAAAATGCCCAAGCGCTGGACATCAGTTTCAATCACTTTTCAGGGTGTTACAATTTTCGAGGATATACTCTTCACCCCGTGCTCTTTAGCGAATCAAATATTTAAGTGGCCAAAATAATCTCGCTAATTAGGCCAGTGGACCAAGAAGTAGCTCAAGCGCGCATGCCTTTGATTTTGGACTTCTTCAACTGTTATACTTCAGGGATTGCTTTACCGGAAGGTGTGCAACTTGCACTAAGTACCGAAGAGCGCGAAGACGCTATATTCTTCATCCCGCAATCTACCCTGATCAGTCCAAGGCATGTGATGGAAGCCCTTGGCCTCCTTTGGGTTATTAGTCTTAGAGAACCTTCTCCCTCCATCCAAATTATAGAAGAAGAAAGTGCTCCTACTGAGGATGACGCTCAACTTCCAGATCCCTCTAGCGCCCTAGTGGTCGAGCCCCCAGCGATTGCAGATCCTATCATGGATCGAGCGATTGAAGAAGTGCACGCAGAAATTGCTCAAGCGCCTGAAGAACCTTTTATCAGAGATAAATCCAAAGGTAAGGCTGCAGTTTCAAAATCTTACGGACTTCTCTCGTCCCCAGAGCGTCCTTCTTCCGATTCAGATTCTGAGAGCGATTCAGAAGCCAGAGACTTCAGACAGGCAGTCCGGAACTCGCTTACCAACATTGAGGGCTCTTGCTCCAAGATCTTTGAGGCTGCTGATAGACATATCCACATAGTGTCGGATACGCGGAGTCGTGATATTGGAAACGCTGCAAATAAAAGCACTATTGCTATCATGCAAAGCATATCACCCCTTATCGCTGAGCTCTCATCTGAATTCAACAGTCACTTAGCTCAGAGCGCCTTGGCCAATACTGAAAGACACGCTTCATCCGATGCCGCCGCTCAGAGTGTCGCTCAACAAATTGCTCTTCTCATCGAAGAAGTTAGACTCTTGCGCCGAGATGTCGCTGAACTCAAGACCTCCCTTGATAATGTCAAGAAGGGGGAAGATAAAGAAAAGTCCAAAGCGATTCCCAAGACAGACAATAAATAGTGGCGTTCATTGTTCGAAGAATTAGTAAGCATTAAGAAAATGCTATCCAAGAAAAGAAAGCCAAGGTATTATCTCAGAAAGTACGCGCTTCTAGAATTGGACCCCGAGTTCTTAGAAAGTATGGGATTTCCTGCCTATGCCGGACCGCTACAACGACCTATCAATTGGAGACCGTCAAATGATCGACAAAGAGATATCTATCATGACTTAATTCGTGAAGTTGGTATTCCACCAAGGGACTGGACGGAAAGGTTGTTAGAACTAAATGAAAGCGCCAGACTTCGTAGGCATGATTATGATGAAGTTCAACATATGACAATGATCGATATTGATCATCTCTTGTTGGACTTAGCGTTAGAAGTTCTACAAGGCGAAGAAAGAGCGAAGCGACAGAAAAAGTGATTGATTTCCTTTTATGTTTTATCCTTTTTATTTATGGTCTTCCTTCAGTGTAAAACATGTATGCTTTAAATTCTTTCAATGAATGAATGTTTTAACACTGAAACATCTTGTTGAAGCTAATCTGACTTTAGCTAACTTTTCAAACGCCAACTTATATTCCTTTGGGCCTTTTCTTTTAAATAACTCTTAAATTATAAAAGAGTTATAAGAGTCTTGACATCATCAAAAAGGGGGAAATTGTTAGGAAATTTCATATTAGATATTTTGATGATGACAAGATAGGATTTAATGTTAGACCCCAAAAATACAATGTAAGTTTCCGTTTTTCATAGAATGATGTATAAGCGTTTGAAAGATGTAATTTATTATAGGCTTGTAATTTTTATCTTTGTAGAATTTAGACTAAGTCTTAGTGACTGAATCGCTAGTAGAATTTTAGGTAAGTCTATTAGAGAAGAAGTTGAAGACCAGCGTCTGAAGTCAACCCGAGATAAAGATTTTCTTCTTAGCGCCTGTCAAACGCTAAAAGATCTCATTTCAGGATTTATGGATCAAGCGCTCGAAATCCCTCAAGCGACTTATATCAAAATCACCTGAAATAAATCCTCAAGTCATGAAGGACTTAAATGCAATCATTCAACGGGCATTTATTTCCAACGGGAATTAAATTCAAAATGCATTAAATGCCTGATAAGAGCATTAATTGTGATAAGCTAATGTGACTTGTGGACAAGCTACCTTTTGACCAGACTGTCAGAAGATTCAGAATTTCAGTTGCTCCCGTCCAATCGGCTTCAGCGAACTTTCAGGAATGTCAGAGAAAAGGTATACTCACGCGCCCCGTGAGAGGCACGCTCCTACATGTGTCCAACGGACAGATCCCAAGAAATTGCCTATAAATACCTTACCCCAGCAAACCCTAAAAATATAGATATACAATTTTTACAAGAGACAATTACGTACAGACACAAGAAAAACTTGCTGAGAAAAAGTTTAGAAACTCCATAGCCAAATCTTTCAAGCTTTTTATCTACATTCCAGACAGTCACAAATATCTTAAACATCTTCCAAAGAAGAAATTCAAATTCGAACTGAGATATTCCAAGTTGTTTGATCTTTTCAAAAACAAACAAAACCCTAGTGACAAACCTCAACCTTTCATCTGAGTGAGAAAAGTTGTTGAACCCTTTCAAGCAGTATTTCTAAGTGAAAGAAGCTTGAAGAAGACGATCTTCATTGGTGCTGAAGTCTGTGTGATCAAGGAGCCCAAGATCATTTTCACCCTTTACTATCGTGTAGAAGATTCTGTGTGACTGTTCGAAAATCATTCTAGTAAATTCCTCCAAGTGAAAAAGGAGAAGAAGGACGTAGCTGGGATTACACCACCCAGTGAACCTTATATATCTCGTGTCATTTACCTTATTTGTCTTATTATTATTATTACATCATTTATCTTTGAAAGAGACAAGTTAAAGTGCAAAGCGATTAAATTAACTAAAAGAACGCTAAAACTCATTTCCGCTGTGCTAACCCTGATTAAGCGATCTAAGCGTTGCCCTACTTTGGTAAACTGCTAAAATCACTAAGTCTAAGTTAACTTTTCTGAAGCGTCTGACCCAAGCGCTCAGTTATCCAAAGCGTTCAAACCTTTAAAGTGATACGAAATTTTTGAAGTCGAAAAAGACTTCAGGGTCTATTCAACCCCCCCTTCTAAACCCTTTCGTATGCCACTTGGGACCACCATTTATCATTGCTCAAGGATGACCAATGTATAAGTTTGGGGGAGTTGATAGGGTTGAGAATTACGTACTTTAGAATCCTTTATTCATATGATTTTCATAGAATTGAGTATGATTTTATACCACATATGCGTGTAATCTGTCTATTTTGAGTATTCAGGTATAAATCATGACATTTGAGATAAAAAGATGAAAGAAATAGTAAGAGAAATTTCAGAGCAGAAAAGCAGAAAGTCGCTGAAAGATGACGTTCAAACGTGGTGATGGTCTACGCACGAACGTGAGAGAGTGCAATGCACGTCCGTCAGATGCATAACGTTCGAAAGTTGATATCAGCAGAACAATTTTGGAAATTTCCAACTCTAAACCTACACGGACTCTTCACAAATTATGCCTATAAATACAACTCTGTAGTAGGGTTAAAGGTGATCATTTTTTGAGAGTTCGTTTCCAACAATCTTCATATACGTCAGAGAGAGAGAGTTAGATTAGAATTTTATTCTGTGTAATTCTCCATAGCAAGTAGAGAAAGATTGAAGGAAGAAGAAGAAGATTGACACAGTCATAGGAGTTTTTATTATTTGCTTTTTACTTTCATGAATTCTTTAGTTAGTTTTTATATTATGAGTAGCTAAATTTGTAAACTAAGGCCATACTTAGGCCGAATTATGATTTTTGAGTTATAGAAAGTATTTTTGGTAGAAATGATTTATATTGCTTTGTTTTTTAATCTTGTGCTTGAAGTTCATGTGTTTGGCCAACATATGTAAGAATTAATGCTTAATTTATCTGTTCGGGAGAAAGTAAATTAAGGTGCAAAAATGATTAATAACATCTTCTAAGTCAGTTGATGTTAGGGATAGCTACATACTCCGGATGCTGTTAGTCGAATTCATTCGGAATAATATGAATTAATCTGGGGAATATTCTAGTTTTTAATGCATACAAGAGAGATTGTTACACCCAATCTAGTATAGGTTATCATGAGCGAGGGATCGGATTGATAATACTCTTAAGGAATTTTCCACCTTAGCAATATTTATCTGAAATATGAGAATACCATATAACGAGATTTGATTAATTTGTGTTGACGCATGTGTCTTAGTTGCTTTTTATCTATTGGTTTTCGCATATCTTTAATTATTGTTTTAATTGATAGTTTATGATTTATTTTCCCTTAAGTCTACAATTGCTTGATTTAATTTACTGTTTTTTCTATAACACAAATCTCTATGGGTTCGACATTCCGGACTTAATTGTCAACTTTATTATTACACACCAATTCTCTTGCTGTTAAATGCATGACTGGGTTATCGTGCATCAGTGATCATCCTAGTGGAATCATGTGGTTTAAGAATTCTCAGTTTGCCCTATTATTCGACGTAGCTCCGAACATGGACATGGTCTTAACTCCTCTGTGGATGCTTGTAACCCGAATAGTGGAGTCTCTGGACAAATCTGAAATCTGATTTATTCTAAATGACATACTTATTCGTTACTCTTTGATAAAGCATGCAGTTATGAGCGGGTTGAATTGCTCTCGGTATCTGGAAGAATCAAAGGTTGTGGAGGATGATGGTTCTAGTCTTAGATACCTTAGCCCTAAAGCCAAAGTAAAAATTCTTTGGGAACAACTTAAGCAGTGTGTGATCTGTGGAGAAGTAGTCCGTTCTCGTACTCGTCGAAAGCCTATGAAGAAGCCCGTGATTAGTTCTAGTGACAAAGCAATAGAGATCCTTCCATCTGACAAGTTGAAGCTTGAGTTATTATATTTGTTGGTTTCTGTTTTTTTTTATCCAGCTAAATGATGATTCACCAATAGACTCCTGCTTCTTGCAATTGTTGATGACCTTGAGTTTGTGAAAACCTATCCATGGGGTAGGCTTTTTTATTCTGTTCTGATGGAGCACTTGACATCTTTGGACCTCTAGAAGAAATTGGCTACGGCAAATCCACAGTGCAACTTTCGTTGTTTCCTTCTCCCCACTTATGGTAAATTTTGTTTTTATCTTTCATTGTTAATTGTCGACTTACTGTTATTTGAATATTTGATAATATTTTTTTGTTCCTATGTTAGCTTCTTCCTTTCGAGTGTATTTCTGCACTCTCACCAATGATTGGGCGTTTGAGGGAGAATATGCCCGGACAATTGCCGAGAATGTGCAAGTGGACTAGTAAACTTCTTCACAAGAAATAATATCCCACTTTGTCTCAAATTCTTATATTGGTTGAAAACAGCCAGGTTAGTATTTCATTGACAATTTTAAATGTTAAAACCTCGAACCTCAAACCTTATAAATTTTGTTATTTGTGTGTCAATCTTCCACTTTTATAATGAATTTTATTTATTTTATTTTATTTATTTATTTTCTACGATATTAAAAGCATACTTCAGCCCACACCGGAGGAACAGGAAACAGACCACATGCAAATGTTTGCTTCTTTTGATGAAACCAACAGCATGGTCAATGACACCACCACCAAATTATGGACTGAAATACTGGAGAAAGGAGGTAGAATTGTATTTGATGATATTTTTCGAATAGATGTGGAATCTCGACATTCCGTTCTTCTAGTGACTAAAATTGCAGCCATAATTGATGATGGTAAAAGACCTCAAAAGGAAAGAGTTCAATGTGGTACATCCAAACCTCCACAAGACAGTGTACCAAGTGTTTCATCAATACCCATCAATACGAATGATCCGGTTGTTAAACTGCTTGGTGAGTTAATAGTAAAGGTTGATTTGTTAGCGCAAAACAATCTTGCTATGAAATCTAAGTTATCTTTAATGAGTGGAAGGGTACAAAGGGTTAAAAGTCAGTTACAAGACTTTTTAAAAAAATGTAAAAGTGATGAGGATGAAGTTCTTGGTGAGGATGAGGATGAGGATGAAGGAGTTGGTGATGATAAGGATGAAGTTGTTGGTGAGGATAAGGATGAAGGACTTGGTGAGGATGCGACTGAAGAACAAGGTGGAGATAATGTTGATGCTTTAGCTATGGTTCTTTTTAATGATGATGGAGTGGATGTAGGTGCTGATTCCATGGTAGATGTAGTTCTAGAAGAAGAAGCTGAGTTTTATTTGAAGAGGATGCCTAAGAAATCCAAGTATCAAAAATCTCTATTTACCAATCCCGATGCTATGGCATAATGTGTACTATTTTTATTAGTTGTTTTTGTTTGATGCCTATATTTCTATACAATATTATGGGTACTATGTGTATACAATATTATACACAACTATGACTATGTATTTGTATCTGTATTTTTATTTATATTTGTATTTATTTTTGTATTTGTATTTGTATTTGTATTTGCATACAATATTTCATAATATTGTATCGTGTGTATTTAACTTTTTAGTAGTTGTTTAAGTTTGATGATAATGTGTACTGTATGTATTTAACTTTTTTTTTATTTGTTTTTAGGTACCCCAGGGGGATTCGGGTCCAAACACTGTTATTGAATCGGTGAACAAGGATATGGCTGCAGATTTTTTTTTTGCCTCTTACTCTGGAAGAAAAAAAGGCTATTTCCGATGCCATGATCTGTTCCAATTCCAAAAAACGTTGGTGAGTCACACTTCCTCTAATATTGAGATAACCAACGAACAACTATAGTGTTTGCGGGAAAGAGGTTAACTTAATAATGAGGTGATTAATTTGTATTTTCAATTGTTGAAAGAAAGAGAGAGGAGGGAACTAACCAATTTTTTAAGGTGCCATTATTTTAGCACTTTCTTTTACCCTCTTTTGGTTTGTAATGGTCGATATGATTTCAATTCGGTCAAGGGATGGATGACCTCAACCTCTTTGGGATTTCACCTTCTTGATTGTGACAAAATTTATGTGCCTATTCACACACCCGAACATTGGTGTTTAGCTATTATCAACAAAAAGTACCAAAAGTTGCAGTATCTTCATTCAGATGGTGGACATGATCAAGAAGTTTCGAAATTTCTAGCTATGTATTTTGTTGATGAGGTGAAGCACAATAGCGGACAATCCATTGATTTGAGTTTGTGGGTTCACGAGTACTCCATAACCCTTCCTCGACAGGAAAATGGGTTCGACTGTGGAATGTTCATTATCAAGTACGCTGACTTTTGTAGTAGCTCTACTGACATTGGACTTTGTTTTAGGCAGCATCACATGTCGTATTTTAGGGATAGGGTAACTGAGGAGATTCTGAATTTGAGAGTTGAATGATGAACATAGAAACTGCTTTTAACTTGTAAATATTTTTGTCTGCCTAGATCGGTACGCAAGACACCTAGAAAATGTTCAAATTTTTGTATCAAGTATGAAATATATGAAGAATTTTCTTTTAAAGTATCAAGAATATTGAATATACTGCTTAGATTGGTACACATTATAACCAGTATTGTCTGTATACTGGCTAGATTGCTACCCAGAATAATAAGTATATTGTGAAAAATGATATGATCAATTTTATTAATTAATTAATTTAAAGAGTCAAGCTTTACATTTACTAACAAATACTAAAGACATTAAATATGTATCTTTCATTTTGTAAAAATGAAGACTTTAATAGTTGATTTGTTTTACCTTCAATTTGTGATTATTTTCTATTATTTTTTTACATAGAATATGGTATGAAATATACTGCCTAGATTGGTACACATTATAACCAGTATTTTATGTATACTAGCCAGATTTCCAACCAGTATAACACAGTATAACCAGTATTTTCTGTATATTGACTGATTGAGTTATTGCTTTCAGCTAAAATTTTTTAATGTAATTCACAATCAGCATTACGTAGGACATAATACTGTAAAATATTAGGATTTAGTATTAAACATACTGGCCATTGGTGGAAAAATGTTTGTGGTTGGTAAAAATTTAAGATGGAATTTAATGCATTAAAGTGGTGGTTCCCAATCCCATCTATCAAAATTAACCACTGTATTGTAGTTCGATAATCATACTTTTAATGTATATTAAACAATATTGAAGATTACAAAAAAATTGAAACAACACGACTAAAATGATTACATTAACGCAGTAAATTGTCATATTGTTGGAAATTAATTGTACATAGAATAACTTAAACTGCCAAAAGAAATGACAATATATGAAAATATTGCTAAATCCCTACCAATTACTCCTAACCCGAAAAAATATTCAATAATATCATAATTCTATTAAATTGCAATATTCACAATAATTACACATAGTATTCACAAAGACATTTAACTAGTTGAAATAGAATACTAATAAAATATTTAACTTATTTAAATAATATTTTTATAGATTAGATCACAATTTACTGCAATTAGAACAATATATGATTGAAAAATAGACAACTATACCGTCGGGATATTTACATAGTATACGCAGTATACTATGTAGATGAAGATGAGATAAATAGAAGACGACACGTACCAATATACATATCAAATTATTCATACTCTAAACACATATTAGGCCGGAAAATGAATATACATGGTTTAGGATATCAAGTTTGAGGGTTTAGGGTATCGATTTCAAGAATATGTGACTCTAAATATTTCTTATTTCAAAATAACATATAGTGTGTGACGATACATATTAGTACAAGCAACATATTTAAGATATGATTGTACGACTTATTAGTGAGTAAACAATGTAAATAGTTTACCATAGTAAGTAATTGAAATATATATGTTCTACTTAGTTACAGTGCTATCCATTACGAACTTCAAATCAACTTCTATGATTAGTGCGTACTTATTTGTAATTAAACAATATTAGGTAGGTTCGTATAGACAATTAATTGAAAATATAACTACGTAGCAATTAGTTACACTGCAAGCGATTACGAACTTCAAATCAACACATATCATCAGTTCGACAATGAATCCATCAGCAATTAACATAAGATTAGTTCAAATAGAATACTACTAAAATATTTAAATTAATTGAAATAATATGTTTATTGATTAGATCACAATTAGCAGCAATTAGAACAATTTATGATTGAAAAACACACAACTATACCGACAGGATATTTATCCGGTATAATCAGTATACTAGGCAGATTGGAAAAACAATTGGGTATCAATCCATCAACAATTGACATATGATTAGTTGAAATAGAATACTACTAAAACATTTAACTTAATTGAAATAATATGTTTATAGATTATAGCACAATTTACAGCAATTAGAACAATATATGATTGAAAAACAGACAACTATACCGTCGGGATATTTGCATGGTATACACAGTATAATATGTAGATGAAGATGAGATAATTAGGAGATGACACGTACTAATATACATATCAAATTATTCATACCCTAAACACATATTACATGGGAAAATGAATATACATGGTTTAGGGCATTGAGTTTTAGGGTTTAGGGTATTGATATCGAGAATATGTGGCTCCAAAGATTTGGTATTTCAAAATAACATATAGTGTGTAACGATACATATTAGTACAAGCAACATATTTAACATAAGATTGTACGACTTATTAGTGAGTAAACAATGTTAATAGTTTCTCATAGTAAGTAATTGAAATATAAATGTTCTACTTAGTTACAGTGCTAACCATTACGAACTTCAAATCAACTCCCATGATTAGTGCATACTTAGTACTAAGCAAACATTATTAAGTAGGTTCGCATAGAAAATTTATTGAAAATAAAATTACGTAGCAATTAGTTACAGTGCAAATGATTATGAACTTCGGATCAAAACATATCATCAGTTCGACAATGAACCCATCAACAATTGACATAAGATTAGTTGAAATAGAATACTACTAAAACATTTAAATTAATTGAAATAATATGTTTATAGATTAGATCACAATTAGCAGCAATTAGAACAATTTATGATTGAAAAACACACAACTATATCGACAGGATATTTATCCGGTATAATCAGTATACTGGGCCGATTGGAAAAGCAATTGGGTATCAATCCATCAACAATTGACATATGATTAATTGAAATAGAATACTACTAAAATATTTAACTTAATTGAAATAATATGTTTATAGATTAGATCACAATTTACAGCAATTAGAACAATTTATGATTGAAAAACGCACGACATGATATTTATCCAGTATATGCAGTATACTAGGCAGATTGAAAAAATAATTGGGTATGAATCCATCAACAATTGACATATGATTAGTTGAAATAGAATACAACTAAAACATTTAACTTAATTGAAATAATATGTTTATAGATTAGATCACAATTAGCAGCAATTAGAACAATTTATGATTGAAAAATACACAACTATAACGGCCGGATATTCATCCGGTATAATTAGTATACTAGGAAGATTGGAAAAATAATTGGGTATCAATCCATCAACAATACAATTGACATATCTGCTTGCTAAAGTAGTATAAGACAAATTCTTACGTACTCCGATTAAACATAAAAGAAGTTTAAATTACAAAAAATAAAAATAATTACGCCAACAGATCATCCATTCACTCCTCAAGGCCGTTTTGAGCTAATGGCTTAACATACCCATCACTCAAAGGCCTGGTCTTTTCAGAAACTCGAATTTCGAAAATATTTTTCAGAGCTCCCCACTTTGACTCACCCTTGTGTCTATATGCTCTTGGGAACGGTTGAACCTTCAAAATATATTCCCACACTTCATCTAAGGCATGGATCTCGTTCTTGTCTTCGACATATTCAACGTTGGCAACATTAGGCTTATTAGTCAGCCACTCATAAACATGAAACCATTTTATAAGCATTTTCCACTTGCCCAAGATAAATTCATAATTGTATGAGGTTTTGAATTTATAATTCAACGTGTTCATTGCATTGAAAAATGGAATATAAGGGATTTTTTAGAGGAGTGAAATAATCGCTTTTAGTAGAGCTCTCAAAGACATGATGAACATTTCATCGTGCTGTCAATCCCATTGTCGATCATAAAGAAAATGTTCCTGCGGGGGAACAAATGGTGCAACGAAAGGTTTGTTTGGATACTCCTCCCACCATACTCCGTGATCTGAGTGGCCAGCAGTACATGCATAATAATATCTTCCGGATACTGTGGATTGATTGTCAATACAATCGACATTTTACCAAACCCACAAATGCAATTTGGAGCAGGTCGGTCACCCATTAACTGTTTTAATATACATAAAAATTAATACGATTTCAAAATTAACCACTGTATTGCAGTTCAATAATCATACTTTTAATGTATATTAAACAATATCAAAGATTACATAAAATTTGAAACAACATGACAAAAATGAATACATTAACACAGTAAATTGTCATATTGTTGTCAATTAATTGTACATAGAATAACTTAAACTGCCAAAAGGAATGATAATGTAAGAAAATATTGCTAAATCCCTACCAATTACTCCTAACCCGAAAAAATATTCAATAATATCATAATTCTATTAAATTGCAATATTCACAATTTGTACACATAATATTGACAAAGACATTATATTAAGCACAGAATCTATTAACAAATCAAAAAATTCAACCAATTCCCCCTATTTTTCAATATTTTAAAACTCTAATTTCTTCAATACTCCACTTTGAGACACAATGTACGATAATTTTGTATTAATAGTATGAAAAATACACAGAAACAAAGTTAATAACTAAAATATATTACAAGTCAATGCATATATTAAACCCTAAACTCAGTAAAAATTACATAAAACCAACCTTGCCATCGTTCTTTCTTTTGCAAGAACGTCGTCCCAGTCGTACGATTTGTGGTTAGTGGTGGCGGTCAAAGATCCAAGATGAAAATGGAAGGGGAAGGGAACATTAGCTGGAGAAATGAAGGAAGATGGAAATTCCTTGGAGGGGTCTGCTCTGATATCTAAAAATTCGAAATGAAAAAAAGTGTTTGAAATTTTGCCTCAAAATCGCGTTTTTGAATAGCGTTTTTGAATTTTTAATTGAAAAAGTGCAGGAAATTAATTGGAAAAAGGAAAAGGTGCGGGAAATTAAACTTATCATTTTTAATTGTAAAATGAAATAGCTCTTTATAAATTGAAAAAGTGGGCGGGAAAGCATATATTTTTTCAAATTTAGGTGGGAAAATGAATTTAAGTTGTTTAGGGTGTCGAGTTTTAGGGTTTAGACTATCGATATCGAGAATATGTGGTTCTAAATATTTGATATTTCAAAACAACATACAGTGTGTGAGATTATTCATAGATTAGATCACAATTTGCAGCAATTAGAACAAGGTGGTGATTGAAAAACACACAACTATACTGGTAGAATATTTATTCGGTATACGCAGTATACTAGCCATTACTAGGTAGATTGGAAAAACAATTGGGTATCAATCTATCATTAATTGAGATATGATTAGTTGAAATTGAATACTAATAAAACATTTAACTTAATTGAAATAATATTTTTATAGATTAGATCACAATTTACAACAATTAGAACAATATATGATTGAAAAACAGACAACTATATCATCGGGATATTTACACGGGATACACAGTATACTATGCAAATGAAGATGGGATAATGAAGAGATGACACGTACCAACATACATATCAAGTTATTCATACTTTAAACACATATTAGGCGGGAAAATAAATATACATGGTTTAGGGTATCGAGTATTAGGGTTTAGGGTATCGATATTGAGAATATGTGACTCTAAATATTTGATATTTCAAAATAACATATAGTATGTGACGATACACATTAGTACAAGCAATGTATTTAACATATGCTTCTATGACTTATTAGTGAGTAAACAATGTTAATAGTTTCCCATAGTAAGCAATTGAAATATGTATGTTCTACTTAGTTACAGTGCTAACCATTACGAACTTCAAATCAACTCGTATGATTAGTGCGTACTTATTAGTAAGTAAACAATATTAATTAGTTTCGTTTAGACAAATAATTGAAAATATAATTACGTAGCAATTAGTTACAGTGCAAACGATTAGAAACTTCGGATCAATACATATCATCAGTTCGACAATGAATCCATCAACAATTGACATAAGATTAGTTGAAATAGAATACTACTAAAACATTTAACTTAAATGAAATAATATGTTTATAAATTAGATCACAATTAGCAGCAACTAGAACAATTTATGATTGAAAAACACACAACTATACCTGTCACGCCCCGAGCCCCGGGATCATGACAACCACCGCAAGCTCCTGAGAACATCCCAAAAGCCTGCAAGGCTAACATAGCAATAACATTGGTATAGAGCATCTATACCTAAAAATATATGAAATACAATTTTATCAACTCCACTATCGAATTTCAAAAATAATTCAATTCTCCAATGAATAATAAAAATCTCTCGTACAGTCAAATAAATGTGATTCTCATAAATAAATCTCTAAATCCAAAAGATCCAAACTATAAGTCTAATCGACTCGAATTAAACTAAAAATGATAAAAGCAAATAAGTCGAGCTCCTCAAGACTTGGTCAACCAACTTCAAAAATTCCCCTCTCCACTAATTCTGGGTATCTGAAAAAGAATATTAATAAAAGAATGAGCCCGACGGCCCAGTAAGCAATTCCATCACTCATCTAGTCAAATCAAGCAAGCATCAAAATAATATTTTAATTTTCTCTGGAGTACACAATAAAGTTACGCATAATTTTCACTAGAAATTCACTTTAAAAATAATATCAAATCTTCACATACAATTCACCACGTAAAAACCAACACATAAGACAACCATGGTCAGGGACAGGTTTAACCCCCCCTGTCTTAGGTCCTGGTACAGGCATAACCCCCCTGTACTAGGTCCTGGTATAGGCATAACCCCCCCTATACTGGGTCACTGACCAACACTCAAATCCTCAGTTGCCCATCTCCTATTCCGGAATAGTCAATGATGTAATGGTCTAGACAATGGGTTTTAGAAACCACCTCCACAATAACCACGTTTACAAAACCACATATCAATCACATACAAAAATCACATTTTTGCACTTTTCAAATCCAAGTTCAAGAGACTCAAATTATTCACGTTTCCAAATACATACATATATACACTTGCACGATCCAAGTTATGAAAATCACACACGCACCCAGGGACGGATCCAGGAATGAAACCTCGGGGGGAGGGGGGGCGAATTACTACTAATTTTTTTTTTTTTGCAGAACTTGTAAGTAAATAAAATATTCAATTTTGTTTTTAGTTTAATAGATAAGTAAAACAACAATAATCACATATAAAGTTTTGACTTTTAATGAAAACATAAAGTAGTTGAAAATACAAGCAATTCTTGAAAAAGTCTATCGAAATTTTATACGGCGTTCTTTTATCATATATAATATTAATTTATAATAGACTACGTATCAAGTTGACTATGATTGAATAAGAAAATACATATAAAAATATATACTAAAAAAACATAATGACTTTGTCCATTTTATTCTAGATACAAGCAATTTGTTTAAAAAATAATATAAGGTTTTGCTCTTTACAAATCAAAGTATAATTAGGCAATTCAAGAAAATAACATTGAACCAAAGAAATAAAAGATAATTCAACCGCAAAATTTCAATAATATTATGTTGCTAATTTTTCAAAAAAAACATAAAATAACAACTATTAAAACTAATATAATCACTTTATGTTACCTTGCCATGAATAAATCCAAAATAATTGAATGATGCTGGTAGACTTTTTTGACTTTAGATTTGTAGATGTTGTATTTTTTCTTCTAAAGAATGCTTCTTGTAGTTAAAAAAATTGTTAATTCTAATTTTAATCCTAACAAGTATATGAGAGAAATTTCAAAAATGAATAGTGGAGTTGTTAACAATTTAACTACCTCTTTCATTTTCTTACCTTTTTTTTTTTTCAAAGCAAGTATTTTTATAATTGAAAATAAATATCTAATTTAGAAGAAAATAAGACTTCCTTTTTCAAATTTATAATTGTTTTTTTTTAATTCAAGCCAAGTACTTTTTTAATTGAATAGTTAAAATAAATATCTAATATAAACAAATAAAAAGAAAAAGGACAGAGAGTTGAAGTAGATTTGAACCCCAGACCCACTCAGATGGGTTAGTAACTTAACAGGCCCACTGCTGCCAACTGCACTAGAGCATCTGTTTCTACAATATTACACACTTTTATATTATATTTATTTTGGAGGGGCCATAGCATAAACATATATATACCCGATATAAAAATATTGAAGTCTCGGGGGGGGCCGGGGGGGGGGGGGGGCTGGATCCGTCCCTGCACGCACCCGAAAATAATACATATATAATTTTATATAACTAGAAGAGTGAAGAATCACTTACCTCAAGTTGATCACTTACAAAATCACGAACCGCTTTGATCCGTTTACGAGTCCCAACTAAATCGAAAGAAATATCCAAACCATTAGTTTATATATGTAGCTATTCCAGCTGTTGTACGTTAATCTATAAGAAAACCAATTATGTTGTTCCCTCGTCTCAGCCCAATTTATCCTAATTAGTTACTACTGACATAATACCTACCTCTATAATTATCGACAGAAATATCCAATATTTAGATCACCACTTTTCTTATCAATATGTAGAGTCCGCATTAATAAATGGAAAGACTTGATTTCACAATATCATGTAATTGAACAATGTACTGCCACCAATGCACCGAAAACGCATATTCCTTGTTATCCGATTCAATCCATAGAATATATGGCACAAAGATTGAAGCATTATCAGAAGATCTTAAATGATATTGGGGTCCCCAGTAATAACATTCTCCTTCTTAGCAACATGTTGGGTAAATAAGCTCATTGTTTAACATATGATCAGACACTCACAATGTATTTAAGAAAAGTGAATTACTTACCAGATATTGGAATTTTGTGAGATTATATAGTTTGGCGTTCTTCCTTTCGTCTTCTGCTCATGTCCAGCCGACTCGCCTCTCTCTCTCTCTCGTACTACATGCTTCTACTAAGGGCTAATATATATATACGCTTCTCCTCAGATTAGGATTAAGGGCTACTAGATTAAGTCTTAATAAGTAAACTCTTAATAGATGTCTAATTTCAGTCAGATCCTCCTTAACTATAGCCATTAAATATTTTTTATTTAATTAACAAGGCTCACTTAATCAAATTATATATCTTTTTTTTCCAGATAATATATACGTGCATATTGATGGGATTTTGTGTGGAGAACAATTCAAAGTGACAAAGGAAAGGGGGAACGGCGCCCAGGCGCAGCTCAACTCGCGCCCAGGCGGGAAAGGCCGAAGCAAAGGAGTTTTCAGCCTTGTCGGCGCCTAGGCGCGGGCCGGGGGCGCCCAGGCGCGGCGCGCCGAAAGGTGACCCCTAGACGCGTTTTTCGAGCTGTACACGCGGTTTAACTGAGTGGACGCGTTTTGTGTCTCCTTTGGGCCTATATATATCTTCCTATGTGTTTTGTAAGAGAAGTGTGAGAGGAGTGTTGAATATAGATAGATATATACACTCTCTACCCTTGTAATGGATCTCTCTTCATACAATCAATAAAGATGTAGTCTAGGTTGGTCCGTGGACGTAGGCAATTATGCCGAACCACGTTAAAATCCTCGTGTTGTTTATCTTCATGTTTAGGCTTGATTTTCTTGTTTCTTGATTATTCTTCGTGCTCAGGTGCTACCATTCCTAACACATATATACTCTCGTTTCCGGGTATTACAATACCGGTAGGATATTTATCCAGTATACTAGGCAGATTGGAAAAATAATTGGGTATCAATCGATCAACAATTGACATATGATTAGTTGAAATAGAATACTACTAAAATGTTTAGCTTAATTGAAATAATATGTTTATAGATTAGATCACAATTAGCAGCAATTAGAACAATTTATGATTGAAAAACACACAACTATACCGACAAGATATTTATCCGGCATAATCAGTATACTAGGCAGATTGGAAAAGCAAATGGGTATCAATCCATCAACAATTGACATATGATTTGTTGAAATAGAATACTACTAAAACATTTAACTTAATTGAAATAATATGTTTATAGATTAGGTCACAATTAGTAGCAATAGACTAATTTATGATTGAAAAACACACAACTATACCGACAGAATATTTATCAGTTATAATCAGTATACTACGCAGATTGAAAAAACAATTGGTTATCAATCTATCAACAATTGACATATTATTAGTTGAAATAGAATACTACTAAAATATTTAACTTAATTGAAATAATATGTTTATAGATTAGATCACAATTAACAGCAATTAGAACAATTTATGACTGAAAAACACACAACTATACCAGCAGGATATTTATCCGGTATAATCAGTATACTGGGCAAATTGGAAAAACAATTGGGTATCAATCCATCAACAATTGACATATGATTAGTTGAAATTAAATACTATTAAAATATTTAACCTAATTGAAATAATATGTTTATAGATTAGATCACAATTTACAACAATTAGAACAACTTATGATAGAAAAACACACAACTATACCTGCAGAATATTTATGATTCTGCTTGCTAAAGAATACTAAGAGCAACTCCAACGGAGCGGCAAAATGGCGTTGTCACTCTATTTTGCTGCTCCAATGGAGCGCTAAACCCACGTCATATACGGTGTGGGTGGACCCCTCTATTTTTTTTTGGAAATCCCAGGGTAAATCTCCGCCAGTCACCCAGCAGAGCAAACCTGTCCATACGCAATAGCCCGCAAATCACGTATGAAGGTAATCCGCCCTAGGTAACCCATACGCGACGGGCTCAATAAGCACAGGGCCCCCCAGGGAAAGATGTAGGAGTAAACCCCCCATCCCTTTCTCCTGGGTTTTGAACCCGGGTGGGCTCTCACGGCGAAGTGCTCTTTTTTTTTTTTAATTTCAATTTAGTATATCAATTTTGTATAGTTACAATTAAGTCCTATATAATTAGGTTTTTAAACTTTGAAAAAGTTATAATTAGATCCTATGTTTGTAATTTTCTTTACTTTATTATATATAATTTTAATTCAATTATGAATAATAGATATATATATATATATATATATTAAAACTAGTACAAAATGCATATACAATATAAGTTAAAAATATCAAAATATTCATTTCAACATAGATTATATTACACAAAATACCAAAATACACGATTTGAAAAAATAGTAACTAAATATAATAACACTAATAAATTAGATAGACAACAACAATTTAATATGGTGGTAAATCGATTCCGTCTCCACGCAAATTAGGAAAATATTGACCAGAATCATTTGATGTAGATGGTAGTTAAGCTCTTTTTTGTATAATTTCTAATTGTCGAGCTTGGTAATGAGCATGAACCGTTGGATCACCGATAGAACTCAAGTCCTTCTCCAAAACTCTATCCTCTCGTGCAATATTTATATTTCTTTGTTTCACAGCCGCTTGTTGTTGTTTGAAAAACCTGGTTGTTGTTTCTCATGCAATTGTTGTTTTTGCAGCTCGATAAGTTGGAGTCTCTCTGCTTTAGCACTCTTCATCATCTCCTAAAGGATTGAGTACAAGCAAAATTTCAGTCAAATATGTAATGGCTAGAATCTTGCTGTAGCCAGCCTTTTTTTTTTCCAGAAGTTTAGACTAACTTTATGTCATTTCTTCTTTTTCAGAAGTTTAGACTAGATTTATATCATTTCTTCTTGCTGTACACTCACAAGAACTTCCATAAATAAAAGTACACTCATGGGAACTTCCACCCAAAAAAAAAGTACATTCTCGGGAACTTTAAAAAGAAAAGAGTACAAATTAAATTTTAATAATTTATTATTAAATAGTTATTTATTATTATTAAATTACAAAAATATAATAAATTATAATATCATAAAGGAACTCAATATATTTGTTTGGATGAATACGTAACAAAAAACTTAAAATTGGGTGTTACTTGTAAAATATGAGAAATAGTATAAATGAGTGTAAAAAAGGAATACTATAGGGAATATACTTTTTTGTGAAAAATGGTGCAGTACATTGGAGTGCAGTTACTGTAGCTGTAGAAAAATAGTGCAAAAGTTGCACTATATTTGTGTTATATGTTGGAGTTGCTCTAATAAATAAATAGAAATGAATAAAGACGGGAAATCCAAAAAAAGGGGGGTCTGAAATATTTTGTTGGAAACATTTAAATTGGAAAATAAAAAAAAGTGAGAAAAGAAGAAAAGCAGGTTTGTGATATTATTATTCCTATTATTTTCCCCTGTAACGTCTCCAACGTCCCATTCCTTTTCATTTTACATTCATTAAATACCACTCGACATGGGGGAGCCACAAGAGCTCAGTCCGACTGACTAGGGGGTGAGGTGTGATACCCGAGTTTTTTTTTAGTCGACTAATTACTATCTAAAGCATTAGGACATGACCTAGGATCTTAAACTTATGTTCAAGAGGGATATTATATTATACATCTTATGTAGACTAAAGGAATAGAACCAAAATTTAACTAGACACTAGGAGAGAAGTTGAATTAGTAAATTGCCCAAATACACCAATAATTAGTAAATTCCACTTTCATTTCACATTAAATAATAAAAAAAAAAAAAAGAAAAAAGAGAAGAAAAGTGGAGCACTACACGGTCACACACACCTATATATATAACATACCACCTTCAACCTTCATCATGTTTCTTTATACAAAGCAAAAGGGTCTCTTCAACCATTCTTCATCTCTTCATTTCAAGATAGATAGATATATATATATATATATATATATATATATAAATAAGTATATTGACTTCAACCTTCAACCCATCTTCACACTTGTTGGTAGCAATTAAAGGTAACTCTTAATCCCTTAGAACTTAGAACTTATATATTAGTAGGTAATGGTAAAGGCTAAGTTTATTTTGAAAATGTTATTGCATGTGTCTTGGATGAGTAGATCTATGAGTTTTAAGCTTAAATTTACAATTTTTGTTAGCCAATCTAAAGGCTTAAATGAAGAAATCACACATGCATGATAATTTTAAGTTGGGTCTATAAATCTGCAACTAATTTTGAAGAATTGTTTTCGAGACAAGGAAACTTTATTTGAGTTCAAACATTTTACTGTGTATGTTACTGCATGTCTGAAATAGCTCTGGAATTTTCTGAGATTTTTGGAGTTTTAATGTGAATTGTGGAAATTGTTAAGTATAGGCTGCCAGAAGCCTCACGGGATTTCGAAAATGTTTGTTTGAGACATCATTTGGGGCTTTTACCAACTTCATTTTGCTTTCAAAATTTTACAGGGGATAACCATATGTATTGGGGGTATTGTGTGTGCAATTGGGGCTTATTTGAGTAAAGTATGATTTTATATGAATTTTTAAAGTGGTATTGCCCAGTAAAAATTGAACCCAATTTTACTTCGGTTTTGAGTAAAATAGCCACATTTCAAGTAACCATTTACCTTTGAAAAATTTATCTAAGGTCTTTTAACAAATTTAGAACATTTATGGAAATCGTTTTACCCACAATTATTGAGTTTATGATTTTTAACAATTCATACACTAAAACTGCACAAATCTGTTTTTATGCCTCTTATCGACCTTTTGGGGAAGATTGAAATTAAGCCTAGTTTTCATTAAGGTAACTTGTTGTGCATGTTGGTATAGTTATTAGGACCTCATAGACTACCCCGGGTAGACTTTAGACGAGTTAGAAAATGAGCTTATGATATAATTTCGCTTAGCAGGTGTTGTCGGTGAGACGAACGAGGACAACGCCGTATAAACTTGGACGTAGAGTGAGTGCCTCTCAAAATTATAGTTATATGTCTTTCAAAACTGGAAGGAGCACGTCGTATATATATCTATATACTTTCGTCATGCTTTCAATACTTCACATGAAAATGAATTTCAACACTTTCAAGTCAAATCATGGACTCAATTTGCATTAACCATTTCTTGGCACGTTTCAAAGACATATCTTGCGAGAATAATTTTCCAGGCAGGTTTTGTGAAAATGATTTCAAGAAAACATTCTTTTAATGAAATTCTGGAAAAAAAAAAATATTCGCTCGATTCAATATTCCTTCGTGAGCCAAAACGCTTCATTTAATCATTCGTGACATACATGATTGCATACTGGTTTCAAATGCATATTTTGCAAGCATGATTTCAAAATAAACACCGGTTTTTATGGATTCGTGGAAGTACTCCATCATTTGGTTCTTGTATCATGATCATTTGTCGTGATGGTGTTCTTGTGACATGTTTCATCTTGCGTGGTTGTGTTGGGCCCAAGGTCGGGCGATGGATAAGGCAGGGTTCGGCCGGTCAAGCATGGGCTTGCGGTCTTAAACAGTTCCCGTTATCCACGTCCAGATCCATGCATCTAGGACGGAGTGCTCTGAGGGTGCATGGGTCATTTATCGTGTGGCATATTCCGGATATGACCAAATCGGGCATCGCGAGCCTGCGTGGGGAGGTATAAGGTGATGGCTTTTAAGCCGCATGTTCAGGGGTGATAAGGAAGAAGCAGAGGGACCCAAAGTGCTATGGGTAAATCATCGGACGCGATAGTATTGCTAACATGGCCCCCTACTGCTTAAGCGTGACGTGTACGTGTTACTTAAACATGTCTTGTACATGATACTTACATTGAGTCTGGTGCATGATACTTGCATTGAGTCTTGTACATGATACTTGCATTGAGTCTTGTACGTGGTACTTACATTGACTGCACACTTTTAAAAATGCATGTTTTAAAACTTTATCGTATGTATACTAAGATCCTGGTGTCATACCAGCTACTACTTGAACGCAAATGTCATTCTTACTCGCCTTTTTAATGAGCGTTTGAAAAATAGAAACTATTATTGTTTTCACCTTATTAATTTATCACTTTGGGGTCTAAAAACTATTTTAAGCACCTTTCACACGTACACTGGCGCTCACTAAGCCTTTGCTTATGTACTTCACTTCTTCCTTCCAGTTATAGGCAAGTCGAGAAGTGAAACTAGCTTGAAGGATCGGAGTATAAACTCGGACTATCCTAGAGGTGAATGATGTAGATTGACTCATGTATATTAAGTTCGCATAGCTATTTAGTTGATGTATTGGGGTTGTGACCCGATAAGATGAATTGTTTAATTGTGTCCAGAATTTGGTTTGTACTTCTGTAAGGATAGGATAACGCTTTCGTGTTGGATTCTTTAGGATTAAATTTGAGGGCGTTACAGATGGTATCAGAGCTTGGGCTAGTGCCTGAGCTATTCCGGGATAGGTTCCTCGGACTGTGGTTTTAGGTATTAAGTGAGAGTTCGATATGATAATAAGGTTGGAGATATAGTGTTCCAGTACTTAAATTGTGACAAACCATTGTTTGGGCGGCCGACCAAGCGATGATTGATTACAATTGTAGTACTGAGCTAGGAACGTGTCTAGAATAAAACACTATAGGTGCTTTGATTGCAAAGAGACACTTGAGTCGGAAAAGGTGTAATAAAATGAAGGATGAATATTCTTGTGAACAAGAGGAATTACATTAATTACTCAACCTCCTACTTATGAGAAATCGAGTGGGAAATTAGCTTTCATGTAGTTTATTGAGTATAGTGATAGTTTATTGATATTACAGAATAATCTTTGGATGTGATACAGGAAAGGTGATTATAAATGACTATTTTAATTTTTGATCGTACTATAAAAGTTAACTTAGAAGTTACTACACGAAAGGATAGTGGCATGGTTATGGATTCAGTGATTTAAGTCCAGTAACATAATGATTAGTGGAAAATCTTTTACAACTGGTCTTATAGTGCTACCTATACAAGAGTAAGACATTATTCTAGAAATGGATTAGTTGTCTTATCATCATGCCCAATAGATTATCTTACAAGGTTGTTAAGTTTTGTGCATCTGGTAAGTCGATTACAGATCTAGCAGGGAACACAAGGATCGCTTCAGCACCTAACATTTCAGTTGTTATGGCGTAAAGGACACTTTGGAAAGAAAGGGAAGACTATTTAGCTTCCCTGATTAACAAGACAAAAGATAAAGTGAATATTAAATAAGTATTTATAGTTCCAGAATTTTAATCTCTTTACCAACAGATAGGGAAGGGAGTTCGCCATCGAGCGTTTACTCGGAACTACTCCAATATAAGTAAAGCTTAGCTATTAAAGTTGTGGAGATAGGATTTATTGAACCAAATACGTCTCTAGGAGGAGCTCTAGTGTTATTTGGCATGAAGGACAGATCATTAGGGTTAGGTGTAGAATACCGAGGGTTAAATAGAGTAACCATCAAGAACAAGTATCCTTTTCCACAGATTGAAGAATTGTTTGACCAACTCCAAGGAGCTAAGATGTATTCTAAGCTTGATTTGCAACAGGGATATGGCCAATTAAGAGTTCACAATGAAGATGAGCTTGAGAACGCTTTCCAAACAAGATACGAACAATATGAGTTTGTTGAAATGCCAGTTGGATTGACCAATACCCCAACAACCCTTATGGATATTATGCATAGTATATTACCTTCTAATTTGGATCACTTGTGGTGATATTTATAAACGACATCATTGTCTATATCTAAGACCAAAGAAAATCATGAACGACACTTAAGGATTGTATTGCCAGTCTTAAGAGACAACAAGCTCTACGTGAAATTTAGCAAGTGTGAGTTTGGGTTAACTAAGGTTGCCTTCTTAGGTCATGTGATTATGGGTAATGGAATCTATGTCGACCCCTCGAAGGTAGAATCTATTGTGGAATGGAAAAGACCTGAGAATGTCACAAAAAAAAAAAAAAAAAACAAGAAGCTTTCTCGGATTAGCAGGATTCTATCGGAGATTTGTCAAGGATTTCTCTAAGATAGCAAGACATTTATCTCGACTAACTCAAAGGAAGACGAAGTTGAATAGAATGATGAGTCTAAGTCAAGCTCCCAAGAGTTAGAGAAAAGGCTCACAACAATGCGTTTAGAACTTCCTAATGGAAATGATAATTTTGGAGTTTACGGTGATGTCTCTAAGGAGGGACTTGGATGTATGCTTATGCAAATAGTAAAGAGATAGCGTATGTAAAGTGTAAACACAAACCCAACGAATAGAACTACCCAACCCATGATTTGGAAGTAGCCTCCATTATTTCTGAAATAACAAAGTGGAGACATTACTTGTATGGAGCATCATACCGACCACAAAAGTTTTAAGTATCTATTCTCTCAAAAGAGTTGAATTTGAGACAAACAAAGAGAATGAAACTTCTTGAAGACTACAATTGTTCCAAACCCACCTTAGAAAATCTAATGTAGAAGCAGATGCTCTAAGTCAGAAAATGAGTGTTGCAAGATTAATGGTTAACGAATGGAGAATGTTGAAGGATGTGAGTTTTTGGAATACAAAAGAATTTGGATTACACATCTTGTGTGCTAATATCAAAGTAGAACCCAATGTTCTTGGATCAAGGTTGCACTAGAGCAAGATCTATATTTAAGAACTGAAGGGAAGAGACCCTTCAAGAAAAATAGGCATGAATTTCAAATCTGGGAAGACGACCTGATAAAGTTTAAAAATAGGGAGTATGTACCAAATGACACTAGTGTGAAGGAGTTTATACTTGATGAAGCTCGTCGCTTGAAAAAGACCATATACCTTGGCGGTAATGAGATGCATAAGGAGTTAAGGAATATTACTGGTTAGTCAATCTGAACAGCCAAGTCACTAATTATGTCTCACGATGCTTGACATGTCAACAAGTGAAACCAAAACATCAAACTTTAACGATCTTTTGGACTCTTACAACCTTTAAAAAAAAAGTACCTAAATGGAAAGGGGAATATCTAACAATGAACTTTATAACTGATTTACCCCAAGCTACAAGTGGTCATGATTCTATTTGGATAATTGTGGATGGGCTCACAAAATGAACTCATTTCTTGCCCGTCCGGGAGGTAGAACCTCTCTAAGTTAGCTGGATGGTACGTTAAGGAAATCGTGAGACGGCATGGTGTTTCAGTTAACCTTGTCCTTAGTAGAATCCAGAGATCCATACCATTGAGCAGTGGTTCCTCTCATTCCTCTCACAATTTTGGAAAAGCATACATGTTGCATTGGAAACTAAGCTAGTCATTAGCATGACAACTTATCCTCAGTCGGATGGACAATTTGAGATAGTAATTCAAATACTAGAAGACATGTTGCGAGCATGTGTTTTGGATTTAAAGGAAATTGGGCTCAATACTTAGCCTTAGCAGAATTTGCTTATAACAATAGCTATCAGGCCACAATTGGAATGGCACCATATGAAGCCTTATATGGGAGAAAGTGCAGGTCCCCAATTCGTTGGGAAGTTGGAGATACATGGATTCCTAAGAGGAAAAATCAGGGACAAACAACGTTCCCACAATTGAAATTGCTGCAAGAAGCTATAGATAAAATCCAAATTGTCCAGGAACGAATGAAAGCTGCACAGAGTCGTCAGAAGAGTTACGCTGATCAAAGAAGAAAAGACTTAGAATTTTTCGTCAGAGATGAGGTTTTCTTGCGGCTATTTCCTCGGAGGGGCATCATTCAACCTAAGAAAGGTGGAAAGTTAAGTCTTAGATTTGTTGGACCTTTCAAGATCTTGGAAAGAGTTGGAAAAGTAGCATATCGACTGGCACCCTCACTAGCACTCTCTGGTTTGCACGATGTCTTTCACGTAAGCAGGTTAAAGAAATACCGACCCGATCCTGAACATGTACTCAAGGTGGATGCAATACTAATTCAGAACAATTTGACTTATGAAAAAAAAAAAAAAAAAAAACCGATAAAGGTTGTGGACAAGAAAGTGCGTGAGCTACGGACTAAAACCATCCCAATGGTAAAGGTGTTATGGGAAAATCACGACAATCTAGAAGAAGCAACTTGGGAAACCGAGGATTACATGCGAAGACACTACCCGGAATTGTTCTCAGGTGAGAATTTGGGGACCAAATTCTTTTAAGGAGGGGAGAATGTGATACCCGAGTTTTTTTTTAGTCGACTAATTACTATCTAAAGCATTAGGACATGACCTAGGATCTTAAACTTATGTTCAAGAGGGATATTATATTATACATCTTATGTAGACTAAAGGAATAGAACCAAAATTTAACTAGACACTAGGAGAGAAGTTGAATTAGTAAATTGCCCAAATACACCAATAATTAGTAAATTCCACTTTCATTTCACATTAAATAATAAAAAAAAAAAAAAGAAAAAAGAGAAGAAAAGTGGAGCACTACACGGTCACACACACCTATATATATAACATACCACCTTCAACCTTCATCATGTTTCTTTATACAAAGCAAAAGGGTCTCTTCAACCATTCTTCATCTCTTCATTTCAAGATAGATAGATATATATATATATATATATATATATAAGTATATTGACTTCAACCTTCAACCCATCTTCACACTTGTTGGTAGCAATTAAAGGTAACTCTTAATCCCTTAGAACTTAGAACTTATATATTAGTAGGTAATGGTAAAGGCTAAGTTTATTTTGAAAATGTTATTGCATGTGTCTTGGATGAGTAGATCTATGAGCTTTAAGCTTAAATTTACAATTTTTGTTAGCCAATCTAAAGGCTTAAATGAAGAAATCACACATGCATGATAATTTTAAGTTGGGTCTATAAATCTGCAACTAATTTTGAAGAATTGTTTTCGAGACAAGGAAACTTTATTTGAGTTCAAACATTTTACTGTGTATGTTACTGCATGTCTGAAATAGCTCTGGAATTTTCTGAGATTTTTGGAGTTTTAATGTGAATTGTGGAAATTGTTAAGTATAGGCTGCCAGAAGCCTCACGGGATTTCGAAAATGTTTGTTTGAGACATCATTTGGGGCTTTTACCAACTTCATTTTGCTTTCAAAATTTTACAGGGGATAACCATATGTATTGGGGGTATTGTGTGTGCAATTGGGGCTTATTTGAGTAAAGTATGATTTTATATGAATTTTTAAAGTGGTATTGCCCAGTAAAAATTGAACCCAATTTTACTTCGGTTTTGAGTAAAATAGCCACATTTCAAGTAACCATTTACCTTTGAAAAATTTATCTAAGGTCTTTTAACAAATTTAGAACATTTATGGAAATCGTTTTACCCACAATTATTGAGTTTATGATTTTTAACAATTCATACACTAAAACTGCACAAATCTGTTTTTATGCCTCTTATCGACCTTTTGGGGAAGATTGAAATTAAGCCTAGTTTTCATTAAGGTAACTTGTTGTGCATGTTGGTATAGTTATTAGGACCTCATAGACTACCCCGGGTAGACTTTAGACGAGTTAGAAAATGAGCTTATGATATAATTTCGCTTAGCAGGTGTTGTCGGTGAGACGAACGAGGACAACGCCGTATAAACTTGGACGTAGAGTGAGTGCCTCTCAAAATTATAGTTATATGTCTTTCAAAACTGGAAGGAGCACGTCGTATATATATCTATATACTTTCGTCATGCTTTCAATACTTCACATGAAAATGAATTTCAACACTTTCAAGTCAAATCATGGACTCAATTTGCATTAACCATTTCTTGGCACGTTTCAAAGACATATCTTGCGAGAATAATTTTCCAGGCAGGTTTTGTGAAAATGATTTCAAGAAAACATTCTTTTAATGAAATTCTGGAAAAAAAAAATATTCGCTCGATTCAATATTCCTTCGTGAGCCAAAACGCTTCATTTAATCATTCGTGACATACATGATTGCATACTGGTTTCAAATGCATATTTTGCAAGCATGATTTCAAAATAAACACCGGTTTTTATGGATTCGTGGAAGTACTCCATCATTTGGTTCTTGTATCATGATCATTTGTCGTGATGGTGTTCTTGTGACATGTTTCATCTTGCGTGGTTGTGTTGGGCCCAAGGTCGGGCGATGGATAAGGCAGGGTTCGGCCGGTCAAGCATGGGCTTGCGGTCTTAAACAGTTCCCGTTATCCACGTCCAGATCCATGCATCTAGGACGGAGTGCTCTGAGGGTGCATGGGTCATTTATCGTGTGGCATATTCCGGATATGACCAAATCGGGCATCGCGAGCCTGCGTGGGGAGGTATAAGGTGATGGCTTTTAAGCCGCATGTTCAGGGGTGATAAGGAAGAAGCAGAGGGACCCAAAGTGCTATGGGTAAATCATCGGACGCGATAGTATTGCTAACATGGCCCCCTACTGCTTAAGCGTGACGCGTACGTGTTACTTAAACATGTCTTGTACATGATACTTACATTGAGTCTGGTGCATGATACTTGCATTGAGTCTTGTACATGATACTTGCATTGAGTCTTGTACGTGGTACTTACATTGACTGCACACTTTTAAAAATGCATGTTTTAAAACTTTATCGTATGTATACTAAGATCCTGGTGTCATACCAGCTACTACTTGAACGCAAATGTCATTCTTACTCGCCTTTTTAATGAGCGTTTGAAAAATAGAAACTATTATTGTTTTCACCTTATTAATTTATCACTTTGGGGTCTAAAAACTATTTTAAGCACCTTTCACACGTACACTGGCGCTCACTAAGCCTTTGCTTATGTACTTCACTTCTTCCTTCCAGTTATAGGCAAGTCGAGAAGTGAAACTAGCTTGAAGGATCGGAGTATAAACTCGGACTATCCTAGAGGTGAATGATGTAGATTGACTCATGTATATTAAGTTCGCATAGCTATTTAGTTGATGTATTGGGGTTGTGACCCGATAAGATGAATTGTTTAATTGTGTCCAGAATTTGGTTTGTACTTCTGTAAGGATAGGATAACGCTTTCGTGTTGGATTCTTTAGGATTAAATTTGAGGGCGTTACATGAGGTAAGTCGGCAGGTAGGGAAAACCATAATGAAAGCCGATTGCTACTTTCTTGCATTGCCTTGGGTGGATTGGTTTGATTCGCCCTACCAAGGGGGAGTGGGCATTAACTTTGATACTGCTCTTCAATTTGGGGTTATATTTTTAGGTTTTTCTAATTTACCAGAAGCTTTTTGATGTTTCTTAATTTGGGGCTATATTTTAACAGTATTGGATTTTTGCGTATGCAAGAGCAATATCGAATTTCATATTACCGATTTGTGCTTTTGATTATTTGAGCTTCCTTTTGCAGTTGAAATTTCACGATCAAACACACGTTTATTTGTCTTGTGTAGCTGAAACATATATTGACTCTTATTTAAATGTATTGATCTTATACATATTCCTATAAAATGCAGTTTGAGATTTCATTCTGAATTTGAAATTTTATTTTGAATCTTGCAAGTTATAAAACAATATTGAATAGTGCAAGAGCATTATTGGACTTCGTACGGGTGGTTTCCTTTTGCGCTTTGATTGTTTGCTTTGCTTTTGCAGTAGAAAATTTTACAATCAAATACGCATTTATTTTTCTTGTGTAGTCGAAAGCATATTGAATTTGACTGTGTTCGTTGGGGTCACAGAAATCTGAGATTCTAAAGCTCCAAATCTTGCTTATGGAACACATATGGTACATTAAATTTAGCTCTTATTTAATTGTATTGATCCTGTACATGATTTTCTAAGATGCAGTTTAGGATCCTAAAATTTGAAATTTCATTCTGAATCTTGCAAATTAAAGAACAGGGTATACCTTATTTTCAAAAAAAGGATGCACTATCTTACTTAATAGGTAACCTAATAAAATCTTCTTATTGAGTTGGAAATTCTAATTTATACTCCTGAATTTAGATTTTTTTGGGTGAGGAATATTATAATTGATTTTTATGTTAATCACTTTATGTTTAGAGTTAACCTCCGCTATTAAGGATACTATTTAATTTTTATTTAGGTTGTATAATAAAAAACCATGTGTTTTTATAGGGTTATTTAACATATTGATTTTCTGTTCATTTTTAATTTGATTGTAAAGTCTTTAAATCACTGAATCATGGAGGGATTTTAGTCACCAACTTGTAAGAGCGGCGAGGTAGAATGAAGATTTACCATGCAGGACCGGATGCACAAAAACTAGGCCGCTACTTTTATCAATGTCCCGGCTGGAAAAAATATGCAGATAGTTACTTTGGTGCGATGATTACCATGAGAAAAATATTGATATACCAAAGCCTAGTTTTATGGAGAATAACATTCGCCCAACGAAGACAGATCCAGGTGCTTCATCTAGTAAGGTCAAGGGTTCCGCCACTAGTTTCCCGAACTTTGAGACAGCCATTGACAGCTCAACAACCTCTCAGAACCCATGTCTTGAAACAACAAGCCTCAATGCGAACCAACAAGCCTAAATGGAAAAGAATATATGTATGAGGGTTAGCTTTGGCAAGCCTCTGCAAACTGATATGAGCCTAACTAGTATGGGGTTCTCCCTAATGTGTTGTTTCGTAATCTTTGCCTTGATTCTACTTGCAATTTTCATATTTCTGGCCGGTCTATCAGTTGAAATGATCATTCATCAGTCTAGTATTTGAGTGTAAGATGTGTCTTGTTTCCTAGATTTTGTATTGAGGTTGAATGAATGAACTATGTTCAATGGTATTTAGTAGCCAAGTTCTGATTTTTTTACTTCTAGGTACAACATTGTTTCATTCCTGAATTGCATATATGGTTGTAACATATTTAACATAATTGAAATAGAATACCCCTAAAATACCACTTAGTCAAGGATTTGACATATTTAACATAATTGAAAAAGAATACCCCTAAAAATTTAACATATTTAACATAGCACAATCCTAGAATACCCTATATTTAACATACTAATATATAATTCAAATAGAATACCCCTAGAAAATTTACTCCATGGCATATAACTTAGTCCAGGATTATGCAGTTGACTCATACATTGCTCTATCATTTTTGTACATTTCAACAATATCGGGAACATTGGGATGAGCTTCATCCAGAATTGGATCAATCAACATGGGCCTAATAGAGTCAAGCAGCTGCAGAAAATCCATTATCAAAAAAATAGGTTTGGATGGTAAATTTACACTTCAAACCAGAATTTTTGAATACGAAAAACATTTCAGTGTCACGATACCTTCAACATAGTAATGCTGGTATACCAATCTTCTCTGAGGATAGCCATGGAAATACTACCATTGCTGCTGATATTTGGATGGAAAATCTTGGTTTGGAAATGTACTTGTTTAGTGGAAAAGATAATTGAAGAATCCAAATTATGTGTAACACGACCGGCAGTCAAAGTAAGAGGTAAGAACAAATTACCTTGGGTGTCTTCAATGGATAGTCGGGATGAAAATGAACAATTAGAATAAATTTTCCTCCGGCCAATCTCAACAGTATTTTCTGTAGACTGGCCAGATTGCTACTCAGTATAACACGTGTATTGTGAAAGTATTATATTATCAATTTTATTAATCAATTAATTTAAAGATTCAAGCTTTACATTTACTAACAAATACTAAAGACATTAAATACATATCTTACTTTCATTTCGTAAAAATTAAGACTTTAATTGTTAATTTTTTTTTACCTTCAATTTGTGATTATTTTTTATTAATTCATTTTATTAGAATATGGTATGAAATATACAGAGAAAATGTTTAAATTTTTATATCTAGTATGAAATATATGCAGGATTATCTATTAAAGTATCAAGAATATTGGATATTTCTATATACTGGCCAGATTGCTACTCAGTTATATTGTAGAAAATGATATGCTCAATTTTATTAATCAATTAATTTAAAGAGTCAAGCTTTACATTTATTAACAAATACTAAAGACATTAAATACGTTATTCACATTTTCATTTTGTAAAAATTAAGACTTTAATAGATAATTGTTTTACCTTCAATTTGTGATTATTTTCTATTAATTTTTTTTACATGGAATATGGTATGAAATATACTGTATAGATTGGTACACAGTATAACCAGTATTTTCTATATACTGCCCAAATTGATACTCAGTATAACAAGTATATTCCTTGAACTATGAATCTTTTTTTCTTTTCTCATTGTTTTATTTAATAGAGCAGTTTCACAGACTTCTCTGTACAAACTGTCTTAATTATTCAGATTCATAGTTCAACGAATATGAATAGCCTATAATTAAATAGTTTGAATCAACTGGAACAATTTATATGATTGAAAAATACAACAGAATAGTAGCCACCAGATTGGAGAAACAATCATTGATTAATCCATCATAGTTTTATACCGACTATTAAACAAAATATTTAAAAAATTAAAAAATGAATCAAACATCCCTATAGTTCAGTTTAGAACTTTCTTGGATCTTTTTGTCTCTTTGACTTTTTCCGAACCTTCTTTTCACCTGCCTCCATTCTAACAGTCTGGGGCACTCCAGTCCTTTTCTTGTAGTCCGGAGCTACCACCCGAATGGCATTTATTTCATTAGGAATGATCCAATTGGACTGACTAGAAACGGGGTATATGGTTCGGGCATAAGCCAATGCCCATAATTCTTTCAAGTAGAACTTCGAGCATAGAGAAATCACTTCTGCGTGTTCACCAGAAAATGTTGTAAGCGCGTGCTCACAAGGGATATGGTCAATGTCGAAAACTCGGCAAGTACATTTTTTCATCCGGAGGTCAACAAAGAAAGTTTCGTGGTCCAAAGCACCCGTTCATTTGACAATATACTCACCTGTGAACTTATTTAGTTCTTTAGCTTTATAGAAAATGGACTCGGGTTTCCTCGCATGCAATGTGGTTTCAGCTTCTGGAGTTAGGAGTTGTGACAATCCACCCTCACAAGATTCGTTGCGGTGGTTATTGAACCACCGACATATTAAGTTCACAATCTCATCCAACATAAGTATCAACGGAAATGATCTAGCACTAACCAAGACAACATTAATGGACTCAATTCCGTTGGAAGTCAAAATATTGTATCGTGAACATATATAGTAGCAACTGGCCCAATGCTCCTTTATAAGGAGCAATTCTTGAATATACTCATGAAACTTGACACATGTACGAGGTTTCCTTGTTGTTAGGTCATGAAAATATTTTTCAAATTCTTGAACAGTATATGCTTCAGCGCAAGCCGTGAACTTCGACAACACGCTTTCCCGAGCTTCATTTTTCAGTTTACTGCCCCTTCCTGTATTAACGTGACTCCTAATATTTTGAGAAATATGATAAGAACAATATCCATGTGAAGCCTTGGGATACAATATCGGAACTGGATTTATGATGATTCCATTTCTATTTGAAATGATAACCAAATCTTCAGAATCGGGTATGACCTCGCTAAGCTTGTCCAAGAACCAAGTCCATGTTGCATCGCATTCATTTTTTACTACACCAAAAGCAAGAGGATATTGATGTTTGTTGTCGTCTTGTGCAGTGCAAACTAATAATACACCCTTATACTTGGTCTTTAAATGTGTGCCGTCAATAATAATTACCTTCCTCATGGCCTGGAAACCTTAGATGCATGCTCCCAATGCAAAGAATAAAGACACAAACTTGTCATCCACATCTGTACAAAAGTCAATAATTGTACTAGGATTCACCTTTTTCAGCATATACAAATAACTCGGAAGAGCGGCATAACTTTCCTCGGGATCACCCTTGATAGTATTTCTCGCTAGATGTTTGCCCCACAAGGCTTTGGAGTAAGAAACAAGAATGCCCTGGGCACACATAATGTCAGATATTGTCTTTGGCGCTGGTGTATCATACTGAGATGGGTAAGTCTCTAACAACATCTTAGAAACCATCGATGCGCCACTTTTCTCTCTTCTATTTTCCAATGAAGGTGAGCATGTATGGATATTATTATGAATGCGCAAGGAGAAAACATCTAACCCTCCTGTCTTTCCTGCACGCAAACTCCACTTGTAATCTGAGACTCTACACGTAGAAGCGAATACGGATTTTGTTAACTTAGCTCTTTTAAAACGGAAAGTTGCTTTCAACGAAGCTTTCAAAACCACATCCAACACCTCATCTTTGCTACTGAATTCATGTCCAATCGACAGATCTATACCATTAACAAAACTGAAGGTTTCAATAATCTCATCAGGAACAGGTTCATTTACTATAGATCGAAGTATTGGAGTTGAGTCATGTCTTGAGAAAGATGTAGTGTAACCAGGTATTGGACCTGATGGAGTAGCAAGAGTTGATTGCAGCTTTTCATCGTTTGGAGTCGAAAAGGGAGTTGATTCTAAATTTTCATCATTTGGAGGAGTTTGTTTCACAGGAGTTGGGGCAGAGCCATCGATATGGGCGGGGACGTTGCCTTATCTAAGCAACACCCCGCTGACCAGCAACAGATGTATAGTCTTCAATGAAATTCACATCCACATAAGCATCTGATTCCTCAGTATCACATTCCGCATCGTCAATATCAACACCATTACCATTTTCAAACAAATTATGTTCACTCTCGGGAAAAAATTGTTAGTTTCAACAAGAACCGTCTTCTTAATAAGCTCAACATGGAGGATGCTTCTAAAATTAGATACACAACATTGGTCCATAAGATAACACCTTACATTAAAATCGGTCAAGATATATTTAGGATTGATAGGTGTGAGATTTACATGTTTTAGAGCCTCATATTTATGTTATTTACATTGGTTTATGCATGATTTATGCCATACATGCGGTTAATTTGTGTGCTTATTGAGTAAAGGTGAGAAATCATTGCAATTGAGGAAAACGGGACAGAAATGCAGCATTTTAGAGCATTTAGAGACAGAATTTGACAAATGTTCTACAAAGTTGTAGAACTCTGTCTTAGCTTTACGTGGCAACTTGAATCACCTAAATCGGAGATCGGAGGAAAAAGTTATGAAGGAAACCATATCGCTGCGCAGAATGAAAGTGCTACTGCATCCAACGTACGGACGTTGGGTACTTCACGTTCGGACGTTGGTTCTGACTGGAAAAATAGCAGATTTTTGGAAATTTCCAAATCTAATTCAAGTTGGAGTCTTCCCCTTCCACCCTTATATATATTAGATCAGTTCTCTAGGGTTAGAGACGAAAATACCCATAGAATAGAGCCCTAATGGGATTTAGACATAGTTTTTACACATTCATGAAGATTTTCAAAAGCCCTTGAAGGTGAAGAAATCAAGAAGCATGGAAGAGATGAAGATCGAAGTTCAACCATAAAAAATACGAGGGAGTTTCTTAGATTTAGATTTATTTTTGTCTATGAATATGAATCTTAATTTAAGTTTCTATCTTTTATCTTTTATGATGAATTAGATTCTTCGAACTAAGGCCATGTTGAGGCTAAATTATGATATTTGAGTTATAAATTGTGTTTTTCATATTAATTCTATTGTTATTTTGTGTATTGATTTTGTGCTTTAATTCCAATCATATGTTTGATCATCATATGCTTGCTAATTAGCCTAATTTATTCATTCGGGAGAATATAGATTAGGGTTCAAAGAAATCATCACATCATCCGAAAAATATGAGGAATTGCTCCTAGGGATAGGTATAGATTCCCGGGTGCAGTTAGCCGGATTTATCTGGGGAAATTCTAAAACGTGAATGCATGGCTAATGATTGGATTCTCGGATAGACATATTTAGAGAAACGTCACGTAGTCATAAGATTATTACAGCTGAGATATCGGGTAGTAGTTAATTAAGGAGTTTCCACCAAAGCAACATTAGTCTAATAATATGAAAATGCGATTTTAACAAGAATTAATTAATTTATGTCAACACATGTGTCTTAGTTGCTCTCTTCCATTGCTATCTTGATTTCGACATCTTGTTTCTTTTATCTTGCTTCCATAATATTTGAGTTAGTTCTTGTTTTAATTTATTTTATTGCTTTTAAAATCTTTAGTTTTAGTTTAATTATTGCTTGCTTTAAATTTGAGAAGTCTAAAATACAAGTCTCTGTGGGATCGACAATTCGGACTTAAAAATCCACTTTATTACTACACACGACCAGTCCACTTGCTGTGCAAACACGTAAGGATTTTTCGTGTCAAGGGTTCAAACCTTTACAGGATAAAGGCCTATAACTCAATTTAGTTTCAAAGTCCTTCCTTTTAAAAGGAGTCCTTTCAAATATAAAATCATAAAATTTTGAAATTATTACCGTGTTATAAGATCATCTCCCTATCTTCCTATTATTGTATCATGCATTTCATAACCATTCCTTGAATCCATTCATATGCTCCTAATTCTCCATATTTCTTCCTCCACTCACCATCGTATCGATAGTGCAACAGATAGTCTGACGTTTGCCTACCAAAAAGGAACATCAAAAAACAGTTATTGTTATTGAAACAATTAAAAAATAAAAAATTTAATCAAAATATATTTATAATATAGAACAGAATTTTTGCAGTTAGAACAATTTATGATTGAAATTACCCAAAAATACAGAAGGATATTTATCGAGTATACCCAGTATACTAGTCAAATTACCTTGGTATAACATACATGATTAATATATCATTAATAATTTCATAATTTATTCAAATATAATACTCTTAACACATTCCAATTAACATTATTGAAATTCGAAATGACATATTTATAAATTAGATCACAATTAGAACAATTTATCATTGAAAAATAACACAGTATACCGGAGGGATATTTATACAGTATACAAAGTATTATAGGCATGTTGGAAAAGAAACAATAGGGATTAATCCATCGTCAATCCTCTCAATCTTAATTGATTGAGTCGTTCAACTTTCTACCGGCAGCTCAGCTCAGCTGGGGGATCCGCTTTTGGGTAGCTAGCTCAAGCTCAAGCCAAATACAACGATTCACATTGTTGGCCCCCATTTACATCCTTCTTAGTATGGCGCTTTGTCTCCACAAATGCCGACGACTTCAACCTGCCTACATTGCCTACACCACCACCAACCAAAAACAAAAACGCAACCCTAAATTGGACGATTTGGGAAAATTTGGAGGAACTTGAGAAAACTCATCTATTCAAACACCTTATTATCAGGGGCAGATCTACCCATTGCTAATGGGGGGGGGGGGGGGGGGGCCCCCCCTGAAAATTTATTTTCCCCCCTTAATATAAACATATTTGCAAATTTTAATTTTTTAATTACATTAGTACCCCACTGGGTTCGGTTTCGATTTTTATTTTTTAAGATTTTCAATTTCGGTTTTGGTTCTGGGACTCGGTAACCGAACCGAACCAAAAATCAAAAGAGTTTACAAATAATATATAATTTTTATTTATAGTGGGGGCTAATATGGAATTTCGAATAATTTTGGGGCTAAATATCTAATTTCACTTTAAATAAGTTAGAAAGTTAGAAATTAAAGAAAGTCATCCCATTCCCCTCCATTCATTTCTGCCTCTCACTCACAGACACTCTACTGCCTCTCTCTCTCTCGCCCGTCTGTCTCTCCGTCGTCCAGCCGCCGTCCAGCTGCCGTCGGCCATCGCCCAGCACCACTCGGCACTCGCCCATCCTTAATCCTTTACCCCTAAATCTCAAATAGGTAAGAAAATTAAATTATATGGGTAAATTAAATGGGTAAATTATTATTTATTAATATAGTTTAGAAGCTCAATTAATCATAATTTGAGATAGAAATTGTTGAATGGGTAAATTATTAATGCAGTTTAGAAGCTCAATTAATTACAATTATGAATGTAGTTTGAAAATTATTGAATGAATGAATGTTGATGAGGATTAAGGTCCTGAGGAGGCATAGTCTTAGCCATTAGGGCTCGTAAATAATACTTGGTTGTGTATGTTCTTAGTATGTTCATGTTGAATTTAGATGGTAATGGTATTATCATGTTATTGGACAAATTCATACCCCAAATGCACACAAAAAAAAGATAATGCCAAAGTGTTAATTTGTTAGTGTAGCCAAAGTGTTTGATTAAATGCTTGAGTGATAAATTTTGATTTAATGCTTGAGTGATAAAATTTGATTTAACTTACTTTTAGTCTAAATTGGTTGATTAATACAATTTTGATTAATAATGTTTTATCAAGTAGCTAAGTGATCACATGAAATTTCTCAAGGTAATTTCGATCGATTATATTTTCCCGACCAAAGAAGAATAAAAAATAAAAAAGGGGAAGAAAGAGTAGTTAATTTTGTTGTTAATTAATGGTCTAATGGAGTGGGATTGTAAAAATAAAACAATGATAGAAAATTAGAAGCAATATATATGCTTAAAGCAAGCTTGCTTGTCGACCTGACGACCTCTTAGGTGAATCTTATGACAGAGATGATCCATTTAAATACTATAACTTCTAACTATAAAATATTGATAAAGTCTTTATGTTATTGGATTCAGACTCAAAGCTTCTATCCATTTTCAAGTGAGCAACATTCAAACAAAAAAGCACAATGAGTCAGGTAATTCACTAATTAATTCCTGATAGTTTGAATTATGCCATGGTGGATTTGTTAATTAGCTAATTGGTGTTTTTATTTCATATTTGGCCAGATTAAAATGACAATTTTTTTTAAAAGACCAAGAGATAGTAGTGAAGGACCTTCAGCTTCAAGTGGTAATGGCTTAAATAGTTCTCCATTTAATTCTTCTATGCCTTCTGTGTCTTCAATGCCTTCAATTCCTAAAGATTTTGATTTGAATGATCTTCCTTGGGATCCTATTGAGAGAATGAAAATTTCGGAATATCATCCTAATCTAAGAGATGAAATAAGGAGAAATTATTTACTCAAAGAATCTTGTCAACCCCGTGTCCATGATTTCCCACAAAAAGAGTTAGGGAACAAATTAAGGCGTTTTAATAAAGTTTGGTTTGACCAATATCCTAATTGGTTAGAGTGTAGTATAAAGGAGGATAAAGCTTTTTGTTTGTGTTATTATTTGTTTAGAGACCAATTTGGGAAGCAAGAGGGAAGTGATGCTTTTGTGACTGAAGGTTTTTCAAGTTGGAATAAAATAGAAAGGCTAGCATCTCATGTGGGTGATGTTAATAGTGCTCACAACAAAGCTATTAAAAATGTGAGGATTTAATGATGCAAGAGCAATCCATTTCCACCGCCCTTGAAAAATAAAGTAATATTCAAAAGAAGGAGAATCATATTCGTTTAAGTGCCTCCATTGATGTTGCTAGATTGTTGTTACACCAAGGACTAGCCTTTCGTGGTCATGATGAATCAGATGAATCTAGTAACAAAGGAAATTTTAAAGTATTATTGGATTACACAGCTGATCAAAGTGACACTGCACGCAAAGTTGTTCTTAAGAATGCTCCAAAAAATAATAAATTGAATTCACCAACTATTCAGAAAGATATTGTTCATTGCTTTGCACAAGAAGTTGTGAAATCTATTCTTGATGAAATTGGTGATGGTGTATTTGCTTTGTTAGTTGATGAGTCAAGTGATATATCTAATACGGAACAAATGGCCGTGGTTTTGCGTTATGTGGATAAATATGGAGAAGTAAAAGAGAGAATTGTTGGTCTTGTTCATGTAGCTGAGACATCTTCTTCATATCTTAAATTTGCCATTGATTCTTTATTTGCTGAACTTGGTTTGAGTTTGAAAAAAGTTAGAGGTCAAGGATATGATGGAGCAAATAATATGCGGGGTGAGTTTAATGGTTTGAGGGCTTTGATCACGAGAGAGAATAATTCTGCATACTATATACATTGTTTTGCTCACCAACTTCAATTAGTTGTTGTGGCTGTTGCAAGGAAACATGTTGGTGTTGGAAACTTTTTGATATGATTGGTGTTTTGTTGAATGTGGTTGGTAGTTCTTGTAAAAGAAAGGACATGATTCGAGAAAGCCACTTAGAGAAAGTGCAAAAAGCCATAGGTAGTGGTGAGATTGAAACAGGAACAGGATTAAATCAAGAGCTAACTCTTCAAAGACCTAGAGATACGCGATGGGGTTCTCATTATAAGACACTTTTGCGTGTAACTGAAATGTGTTTATCTATTCTTGATGTGCTTGAGTATGTTGAAAATGAAGGCAAAGATGATTCTAAAAGAAGCCAAGCACATGGTCTTCAAGTGTACTTTCAATCTTTTGATTTTGTGTTTTATCTTCATTTGATGATGCACATATTGGGGCTTACAATGTCTTTGTCAATGACTTTACAAAGGAGAGATCAAGATATATTGGAAGCTATGTTAATGGTGGGTTCAGTCAAACGACAGTTGCAAAAGTTTAGAGAAGATGGATGGGATTCTCTTTTAGCGAAAATATCTTCTTTTTGTGGAAAGAATGATGTTCCAATGTTGAAGATGGAAGATGATTTTGTTAATCCTAAAAGGCAATGTCAAAGGACTAATGTTTCTAATTTGCATCATTATTTGGTAGATTGTTTTTACACTGTCATGGATCTACAGCTTCAGGAGTTCAATGATCGCTTCAATGAGGTAAACACTGAGTTGCTCACTTGTATAGCTTCTTTAGATCCCAAAAATTCATTTCAAGCATTTTCTCAATCGAAGTTGATGAGATTGAGTGAGTTCTACCCAGATGATTTTAGTTTTGTGGATCAAGGTAGTCTTGAGCATCAACTTGTTCGCTATGTTGATAATGTGAGACATGATGAACGACTTGCTAACTTGGAGAGCATTGGTGATCTTACTAAAGTTATGGTGAAGACAAGGAAATATCTATCATATCCATTGGTCTACCGATTGTTGAAGCTAGCACTGACTTTACCAGTCGCAACTGCAACGGTTGAGAGGTGTTGAAATTCGTGAAAAATATTTTGCGCAATCGTATTAGTGATTCGTTTTTTTAGTGATTGTGTAATTTGTTACATAGAAAAAGATGTACTTGAGTATGTGACTAATGATGTTGTAATTGACTGCTTTCAGAAGATGAAAAGTCGTAGAGTACAGTTGTAAAATGTAATTTATTAATTAATATAAATTGTGCCCCCACTGGTTAAAATTTTTGGATCCGCCACTGCTTATTATGTTAGTTAAACAAAGAATTTGATGAAATAATGTACAAATTTACCAATTATTCGGATCATTAAAGACCAATTGAACCTCCAAAAACTATAAATTCACGTCCAAAGCAACAAATTGCAGTCTTCTGAAGTAGAGGACAACAATGCGCAAGTCTTTTTTTAATAGAAATGTCAATCAATTATAAAGAATTTGGAATCAATTGGGGGAAAAAAATTCGGCTAAGTAGAACCCTAAATTTGGAATCAATTGGGGGGGGGGAAATTTCCTGGTTGGGAGAACATATTTCCGGATTTGGTAAGTAGGTAACCATTTAATTCTTGTTTTTTAGTTTATTTTTATATTGAATTGAATGAAAGGTTATTTTAGATATTTAATAAATGGCTGATTTTTTCTTTTTTTTTAATACAATTTTGTTATGAAGGGTATTTTAGATCTTTTAAGTGAATGGGTCCCACAGGAGATCACCAACGTCTTGCTTTTTCAATTGGGATTAAATTTAACTCTACTTGTGTAATTTAAGCCTAAATTTGCTAAGCTCCCGAGATTGTTCATAATTTTATTTCATTATAATGCAATTATATAAGAATTCAACACTTTGTTCTCCCAAAAGAAACATTAATAAACCCTTTTTGTGATTCAAAGTATGTATTTTTTTCATCCAATCTTTATTCTCAATAAAAAGAATTAGTCAATTTAGATAGTTTTTATACGTTTTTCATATAATATGTTTCACTTTCGTTTCTTCTATTGTTTTTCCAACACCGATCTCTATGAAACTAAATGCTATTGATGGAATATAAGATGGTTATTTTTTATTTTTAAAGGTTACAGTTGGAAGTCACTTGGTTTCTCTTTATAATTTGCTTTTATTTAATGCTATGATCACTTTTCTTTCTAAGTCAAATTTGCATTACCTTTAGTTAATAACTTGAGACGGCCTTAAATTCAAGTGAAAATAAGTTGGAGAGTATGAACTGATATAATTCTAAAAAAGCTATAGAACACATCCTTGGGAATGTGCATATTGATTTGTAATGAACTTGAATAGGAATTTGAATAGGAATTTGATATGAAACTTGAGAGAACACAACCTCAAACGCTAGCTATTGAAGTAGGAGAGCCTAAATTCATAAACACCCCCAAATTAGAACCCCATAGACTTGCATAAAGTTCACATAGACTTGCAACTAGGATCATAACAGAATTTAGTTAGATAAATGGCACACAACATATAAACTGATCATAAAAGGTGAAAAAAACCAGTGTAGAGCACAAAGATCAGTGGCGTAAAATGGAAGTTCATTTATTTACTCACCACGTAAAATAAAGTTATACAACATAGAAAAAGGTAAGATTTACATCATGATGGTGACCAAAATATCAGAAATTCCCCATTCTTCGGGAGTCCAAGTAAACCGCAATTATCCATGTATCATAGACATGGACCCTGCAAGGATGGGTCGCTTTTACCTCAAGACTCCCGAGTCCTTGAAGCTCCTAAGAATGATCTGATACATACAATAATATTCTATCATTCCAAAATAGATATCTCATCCACAAGGGTTAGAAAATAATTAATGAAGTAGATATCAAACTCTTCAGCATAACTTATGTAGCATAACTTATGTTCCTGAGCTACCACCACGTTTAGCTGCATCCGAGCCGCTCACTGTCATAAAGGATTCTCCACAGCCACACTGCCCCTTTGAATTCGGATTGATGAAAAGGAACTCAGATCTGCTCAGGAATACATAGTCATGTTAGAATACTTGATTTGATATTTTAACTGGTTCCTTAAAAATATGTCGGATTTAGAACCACCGACAATAATTCTTTCCTCAAGTTTTATATTGTAGAAACTTGCAAATGACATCAAAATATATACCATTATGTTGTATCTTTGGTTTATAGAAAGACAAACAAAGCAAAGAGCAACAGAAAGGAGTATAAAGATGAAACTTTGAAGATTCTTTCATTATCTGGATTGGGAAAGAAGATGTGCAAAGGAATAAAGAAATGTAAAAAGAAAATATTTCCTTAGACAATTATCGACCTGTAACTCAAATACTTGTGGGTTTAAGGTAAAACAGTTTCCTCATTTCAATCTTATTTCTCTTCCCACCTGGAAATCACATTACCATAAACAAACTAAATATTCCACTATTTTTCTTCCTCTTCTTTTCCTCGTATGATTTATGTAGAAGGAAAATATCCCCAGGAGAAATATATTTTACAAACAAAAACGTAAAAGTAGCTATAGCAAATTTGCACGCTTTTCAATTCAAATTAATCTGCAATACGAAGTGGAAACTATTTATACCTCAGTTTGTCATCAACAAAATCCATCTTAGTTCCTATGACGTGCATTAGAGCCTTTGGGTCAATCAATATCTTCACGCCTTGGTCCTCAACCAATTCATCGAACTTTCCTTTCTCATCTGTGAATAAAAGAATTTAAAATACGCTGGTGAATATTGTACAAGAAGTGGCCAGAAGCGGAAGACTGACGCAACAATTAAAATGATATAGAAATGCTAATCACTCTCAAAGCAAGTTTTGTGTAAGGAAGATGATGAGGACTTTATGTTACCTTCAAGTTACTACAAAATTCAATATCAAATACATCAAAGAAAAAGAAGAAAACCTCCTTGCATACAGTGTAAGTGATCCTACGTGTTTGATAGATGATCACATAAATACTTGTAGGCACGTAGAAGTAAAAGAAGCGACAATTTCATCTGGTAAAGCATAATAATTGCCACCATTTATGTTGCTGACCAAGTTGTTTGGCTTAGTTAAATAGAGATGTTCAACAAGGACTAAAACACTCCTACAAAATCTTTTACGTTGATATGCCGACTATGACGGAGACAAAAAGACCAGTTTCACATGCCAGAACGAAACGCATAAAAAATAAAGACAATAAGGCAATGATCGAGGAGCAATTCATCCATTAAATAATGCTATAATCCGTATACGCTGCCATGCTCAAAATGTAAAGCTCCAAGAATTGTGTCAATACATTTCATGGGCGAATGAAAATAGAGTTGTATAAGGTTGCAACCGGCGACGATTGATGTCATTAAACATTGTTTTTCACAAGAATTAAAACATCTCACGAATTATCAATTTATGTATGAATGATGAATCACATCATGACACTTATATGATCATGAACTAATTCTATCAACAACAAAAAAGCCCCCCAATCTAACGCTAGCAAAATTCGTTTTCCAACATTTATGATGTATAAAAGAAGGCCAAAAATCAGAAATATATTTCTCAACCATAAATAAACTTTGAAAACAGAGAGGAGAGGAGATGATGGAATAAATAGGGTTTTACGGACCAGCATAATTGAGGGTGTAGGATAAGCCATTGCAACCACGAGCTTTGACGCCAAGCTTGAGGAAAGAGCGTCGGCGCTGGTCTAGGAGGTGGCGTATTCTAGAAGCGGCGGCTTCCGTTAACGACAATACTTGCTTCCGCATGGTTGGTCGTCCGATCTTCTCTGCCCCCCTTTTCAGAATCGATATGATATTATATATATATATATATATACATATATATATATATGATATGACTACTCTTTCTCTCTCTAGTCTTCACCAAAGGCAAATTCCAAACAGCCCTTTATTGTATTCAACCACCGAATAAAGTATCGGATATGGGCTTGGACTTTAAGACTTGGATCTGTTATATGGGTCGACGCGACTGGGCACTAGGATTAAGTCGGTTGGAAATCCTGAAAATCCTAGATCTGAATCGGGTCATGGAAAATGGCCCATGGAACCCTTTGAGGTTTTTCCAGTCTCAAATCTTGAATCCAAACATACCGTTGCTAACCCCAGCAAAATCATGTCCAGTATATGATCTAGAAAATAAAAAATCATGTCTAGTCTATGATATATAGATACTCTTAAAAATGACCGCATGCAATATTATCGGATACGAATACTCTCGGATGTTGTCCGGATACCATATTTGACACATCTTTCAAGTGTTCGAATAGTAAATTCTAGATACCGTATCTTATACAAAATTTGAAGTATCCAACACATTTTGGATACGGTGCAAAGTATGTTTTTAATATTACACAATATTTTTTTTGGGCTAAAATGTTAAAGAAAATGATGTTTTCAGCCTTTTGTTAAGAATTAAAACTTAAAAATTAACAAATAACAAAAAAATTTAAAGAACAAAATTTTATTTATATCAATGAACCTTTTGAATCAATTTTATTTTTAAATATTATATATACATGTATCCTTGAAGTCGTATCCTAGAATTCTGAAATTTTTCATATTTTGTATTTGTGTCGTATGGTGTCCGTATTCGTATATGTGTATCATATATCCAATTTGAGAATTTTAATGTTTTGAAATAATTTTGACTCTGAAACAGGCATAACCTGAATTAACTCGCACACATAATTTCGTTACTTAGCAAAAGTTATTCAGAGACTTGAGATTCAGAATAAAACAATTTTCTATATTCTTTCACTCTGTTCAATGAATCCCTTGTTTGTGACTATTAAAAGGACATATTCAATTTACTTTTTCTTAACTGTTATCTCACCTAGAAAGTAGACTTAATTTAATTCCTTTCTTCTTCTCAAGGGCTGCTTAAATATTCAGTATTATCTACTACATATCACCTTTTGTGAATGATAAGATCACTTTCAACAATACCACTTAATTTTAACAGCAAGCATGCATATATATATATATATATATATGTGTGTGTGTGTGTGTGTGTGTGTGTGTGTGTGTGTTATGTTGCCTCACTTCACTATAAATCAAGTTCATAGATAAACTATGAATAAATAGAAATAACATATTTGGAGATCGAATATCAAAATTTTATTCTTGGAGTAAACAAGCCTTGCCATTTTACAGTTAATAAGAGCACGCGAAGATCGAAGAGAAGCCGAAGGAGGAGCTGTTGTATGTGAACATATTTGAAAATAAGCAAAATGAAAGAAAAGCTAATAATTATGATGATCGTCTTCTTCTGTTTTTATATTCCTGCATCGTTAAGCATTGATGGAGATATGATCTTACCTGCAGGTATACTTCATGCCTTTTATTTCCATTAATTCATTTCTTGCTCTTTAAGAATTTGTCAAGCTTCAATATTATTATGTTTTCCAGTAGAAAGTTTCCAACCTTTATATACATATACAATATACAAATTAAACATGTTATTTTTATTTATTTTATACTTTGAAATAGGTAAATTTCCTGGTTGCAGTTGTTCAAATATTAATGGAATATTATCGATTAGTTTCGATTTATATAGTCCACTAACAGCGTCATATGTTTGTGTGTGAGAGAGAATACTAGATTATAAGCAGGAAAAAACATGCCAACGGAGTAAGAAAATTCTTAAATTATAAAATTCACAGTAGTTTTTAGTTTTTACATCAATAGGAGAGAAGTGATTGGTAAACTTTATAATTAACTGGAATAACAATATTTGAGGGAAATTACTTCGTATATTGTAAGAAATCATTTTACATTAACCTAGCTAATTTATTAGGAGGATTGATTGGTTTCACAAAAACACTGATAAATCAAACTATGTGCACAGAGCATGTGGAAGTAAACATGAAACATGAGAAAGTTGATACATACACGAAGAACTACCATGGCGGAAGTGGCATCGCTCATCTTTACAAACTCGGGCATCTGAGTGGCGACAGACCAGCGGTCGTATGTGGCAGTGATGCAAGTACTGGGGTGCGGGGACGTTCAGGTACGATACCCTCATATGCAGCTGGTGCAGCAAACAACCACCACAACAGTCACAATCATAACGGATGCAAGTGCGAATACAGTTGCCCGGGACTCGCGATTTTGGCCATAACTATATTGGCTTCTTTATTACTACGTGAAGACCCATGAATTTGAGACCTAAATAGAATAAAGGATCAATGCCTTGTTTTATTCTAAATATTATTTGTTTTGTCTGAAATAAGATGTATAGTTATGTAATTAACACTTTCTATTGCCTCACGCTATATATTACATTACATGAAATTATGCTAGTATTTTTCCTAAAGTAACGAGCTTTCAAGTAACTATTTAAGTGAGTTTTTATTCACGGATTTGAATCTCTCTTATTAACTGTTGTCACACTCAATTGAATTCTTAAATTTAGACGGTTTCTTATTCATAGGCTATTTCGAGTCTCCAATCAAACTGTATACAATTGGATCACATTAGTTTTTCATAGGATGTTTCTTCTATTTTACTCAATATCATAGTAAATTTTGTTCGTTTGTTTTTCATTGAATTGATATCATTACATTTTTATCGTCATTAAAAAAATTTGCAAAAGTAGGCCCAATCAAAGATGACATGCAAATGAAATTTGAAACCCTCTGCATTTATAGATTAATAGAGAGGGGAAAAAAAAAAAAAGGCAACATAGTGCTATGTTTGGACTTTGAATTTTGACGAGGAAAAGGATCCAAAAAATTAAGCGCAAAGTACTACCGTTCAAAGGGAATAAGACATTTTCCACATTCTCCTCACAAAAATTCCAAGAACCAAACATAACCTAAGAGATTAGAATAAATACCACGTTTTCGTTAAACACATCATGGGGTTCAATTTTGGTACAAGTAATTTAGCTATTGTATGATGACAATTGTTTCAACACACAAGAACAGAGTTGTTAGCATAGAAATAATGAACAAACCTCTAGAATTGGGTAAGTAGCTCAAGTTTACGAGCCTGAAAAAATTTGCAACGACCTTTACCACTTGATTCAATGTCTTCGGTTTTTCTCTTTAACGAAGTGAAACCAACATTAGTTAGTTTCACTTGCCGTTTGCTACTCCTTCCATTGCCATCCTCATCATCAACATCTGATTCCCTATCACCATCACAACACGAAGATCCATTAAATTTAGATGCACAAATCATACTCCAACAAGTGTAACCGACTTGGAGATTTTAGTCTATCCAGAAATTGTTAAAATACATAAGCAGACACCACATAACCAAAGTTTTGCGCTAGATTTTATGAAACTATCCAATGATCATCAAATGAGATTTTAGGAAATTGTCAAACAAATCGGTCAAGGAGGAGAAACTAGCAAAAACCAGACTTGGTCCTGTAAATGTACCTGTTTTCAAGTTTCACATCCTTCTATTTATCTATATATTTTTGCAATTTTAGTTCACAATTTATTGACTCGCTCGCTATTTAAATTTCATTTGGCTGGAAAATTCAAAAAATTGGAGTGATACGGAAAAAAAAAAGTGGGGATTTCTTGGGGCTAAATTGCATAAAATCACATTTGTAAAAGAAAAAATTTCATGGTTACATAAATAGCCAAAAAGCCACCAGACACCCTGTCATCACTGTGGTTTTCTTGGTCTTTGTTATTAATAATATGATTTACACAATTACCCCCCACCCAATCCCCAAAATCTTGAATTTCAAGTTGATTACAGGCCGAAACTGTTGGCAGGCATAATTCAACTGAACCACGAGTCAACATATGGTGAATACAATTGCAAAAGGAATAGATAAAAGTTGAAACTTAGAAACGATGAGGATATAACTCTTAACATACACAAGTTGTTAGATTTTACACCAGGGACTGACCATAAAACGTCGACCAAATCTTTGGAATATGATTTGCATGTTCCCCAACTGAAGCGGACCAATGTAGGGAACCCAAAAACTGAGTGCTTGTGATCGTCCAGCCAGGCCTTCGTCTGTGGATCTGTAGAACGATTATATGCATAAATATTTATGGAAAATTAATAAACCCCATAAACATTAATTTTGAGATGATGAAGAGGAAAGATTACCTCCAGGGTATCCAGACCCAAATTTCCTTTGCATGTCTTCAGCTGTTTCCTCTAGCATCCAATTTCTCAAAGCTCTATCTCTTGTGACCTAAAAGGATGAACTATCGCATTACTGAAAACTACCCAGTAAACACTTACACTCTATTTGGTTCAAGAAAATTGCTAGGGCAAGGAAAAGAAAACAAAGGAAAACCATTTTCCTTTTCTCACCCTTTTCACCACCAACTAGTAAAGAAAAGGATTGTCTCATATTATGTTGGAATCTTCAGAATTAGGGAAAAGGAAATATTTACACTGATTTCCTCCCGATTTATTTCCTTTTATTGTTGATTTAGAGCTGATTTGTAGAGATTGCATTTTCTTCCTTATTTAGTTTCTTCCTTATTTAGCTGCAGTTGTTTTCTATTTAAGTGTATTCTTTGTACAGTCCAAAAACACAGAAAAAAGAGAGAAAAAATATTTCCGTGGACGTAGGTCTTTCTGACCGAACCACGTTAAATTTCGTGTTATTATGCTCTATTCTTAATTTCTTCATGGTACCAGAGCAGGTTTAATTTTTTTTTAACAAACAACAACAACAATGGCAGACAACAGCTCTTCTGTCTCTGCTACCTCAGAAATCGCTGAGAAAGAATACACTCCGAACTCCAGTTCAACCGGGTTCGACAATTCATCCTTCCAACTCACAGTGGAAAAATTGAACGGTAAAAATTACCGAGAGTGGGCTCAATCCGTCAAACTTGTTATTGATGGAAAAGGAAAATTCGGTTACCTTACGGGAGAAACCAAAAAGCCCAACCCCACCGATGTAGCTTCAATGCAAAAATGGAGGTCCGAGAATTCCATGGTTACGGCATGGCTTGTCAATTCCATGATGCCTACCATTGGGAAAACGTATTTATTCCTTCCGACGGCGAAAGATGTGTGGGATGCTGTCCGAGAAACATATTCGGATGCTGAAAATTCTTCCCAAATTTTTAAAATTAAGACTCGCCTATGGCAGACGAAGCAGGGAGAGAGGGCTGTGACAGATTACTACATGGAGATGATGAGTTTATGGCAAGAACTCGATCTAAGCATGGAAGAACAGTGGGAATGTCCAGGTGATAGTGCTCGGTTTAAAAAACGGCTTGAAAACGACAGGATATTCGATTTTCTCGCCGGCCTGAACCGCGAGCTTGACGACGTACGTGGCCGGATTCTTGGTCGTCAGCCCCTGTCGACGCTGCGGGAAGTGTTCGCCGAGGTCCGGTGAGAGGAAGCGCGGCGGTCGGTGATGTTGACTGGACGTGGTGTTGGCTCGATGGAAGGGGAGATATCTGCCCTTATTTCACGCTCCAGGCAGAGTGTATATGGGGCTCCAAACGGGTCAAACAATCAAAATAGGCCAATTAAATCTGTTAGTGGGCCAAATTGGTCAAATTTCTCAAGTGGGTCAAATTTTCAGAATGGGTCTCGGCCCAAATCTCAAAAGGGCCTCCCTTCATGCGAAAAATGCAAGAAACCGGGTCATACTATCGATGTTTGTTGGGAGATTTATGGAAAACGGCTGACTAGAAACCCAGACAGAACAAAAGTCGTGGCTATCAAGCAACTATCAACCAAAGTGAGAAAAATCATGGAGATGAAAGGCCAAACGCAAATGGGGGCTTTAATTCCGAGCAACTAGAAAAACTTTACGAATTATTTTCTACCTTTCAGGCATCGGGCCAGTCGTCGTCTGCATCTTTAACCCAAAGAGGTAATTTTTTGAAGGCTCTAAGTACTAAATCTCGTACTATTTCTCCGTGGATTGTTGATTCGGGTGCATCAGATCACATGACTGATGATTATCATTTATTCACTATATACTCACCTTGTGCTGGTAATTTGAAAGTTAAAATTGCAGACCGCTCTCTTTCATCTGTGGCTGGAAAAGGGAGTATTCGGATTTCTGACACCATTACTCTTGATTCTGTATTACATGTTCCAAAATTATCCTGCAACTTGTTATCCATTAGTCAGTTGACTAAAGCCTCACACTGTTCTGCTAAATTTCTTCCTTCTCATTGTGTTTTTCAGGATCTACTATCGGGGAAGACGATTGGCAGTGCTAAGGAGTGTGAGGGGATCTACTACTTTGAGGGGGTTAGTGTTAGTAACAAATGTCACACTGCTATTTGTGATTCTGTTCCTAAGTATAGTGAACTTTTATTATGGCATTTTAGGATGGGTCATCCTAACTTTGAGTACTTAAAACGATTGTTTCCTTCCATTTGTTTGAATAAAACGCAATTTGATTTTCAATGTGATGTCTGTGAAATGGCAAAACATCATCGTACCTCTTTCCCCAAATCCATGTACAAACCCTCTACGCCCTTTACTTTAATTCATAGTGATGTATGGGGCCCTTCACGAACGCCCAACCGAACTCATACAAAATGGTTTGTTACGTTTATTGATGATCACACTCGTATTAGTTGGGTTTATTTGTTGCATGATAAAACTGAACTTCGGTCTGTGTTCATTCAATTTCATCATATGGTCCAAACATAGTTTAATACGAAAATCCAAATTCTTCGCACTGATAATGGCACTGAGTATTTCAATCACATGTTGAGTACATATCTCTGTGATCATGGCATTATCCATCAAAGCTCATGCGTTGATACTCCCCAACAAAATGGAGTTGCCGAATGCAAAAACAGACATATTCTTGAAGTTACCCGTGCCTTGCTCTTTGCAACGCACATGCCTAAAACCTATTGGGGAGATGCTCTCCTAACAGCTACTTACCTTATAAATCGAATGCCTAGTCGGGTCCTATCTTTTGCCACCCCGTTGCAACAATTCCAGAAATGTTTCCCTACTTCTCGCCTATATTCCACTCTTCCGCTCAAAATCTTCGGGTGTACTGCCTTCGTTCATATACATCATCGCACCAAATTGGACCCTAGAGCTACTAAGTGCGTGTTCCTCGGTTATTCTCCCACTCAAAAGGGATACAAGTGCTATGATCCTCTCACTCGTAAGTTATTTGTTAGTCTTGATGTTACCTTTTTTGAGAACACACCCTATTTCCAACAAACTTCGCCTCAGGGGGAGAGATTGAGTGACGCTCGTTTTTTGGAGTTTGAATTTCTTATTCCTGAAAACACACCCCACACTGTTGAATTGTTGGCACCCTCACCAAACTTGAATTTAGGGGGAGATACGGGGAACCCAAAGGGTAAGGAGATATTGGTTTATTCCAGGAGACCTAAGCACACAGAGAACCTCACACTCGAAGCACCAAAGGCGTTAGAACCGGTAGTAGAACCGAACAATCCTAAGTCTCCTTCCACAAAGGTAAATAATTCTGAACCCCATGAGCTCGACTTACCTATCGCCCTCCGGAAACAAACTCGTTCTTGCACTCTACATCCTATTTCCAACTATGTCTCTTATAATAACTTGTCTACCAGATATCGTGCTTTTACCTCTAACCTTGACAGGAGTTGGATCCCGAAAAACATCCAAGAAGCTTTTGAAGTCCCTGAATGGAAAAACGCTGTAATGGAGGAAATGAGGGCATTGGAAAAAAATGAGACTTGGGATGTGACTAAATTACCCAATGGAAAGAAAACTGTTGATGCAAATGGGTATTCACTGTTAAATATAAAGCTGATGGGACAATTGAAAGATATAAAGCTCGCCTTGTAGCAAAAGGGTTTACTCAAACCTACGGTATTGACTACACAGAGACGTTTGCACCTGTGGCAAAACTTAACACAATCCGTGTTCTTCTATCATTAGCAGTGAACTTAGACTGGCCTCTTCAACAGCTCGATATCAAGAATGCTTTTTTCAATGGTGAATTAGATGAAGAAGTCTACATGACTCTACCTCCAGGATTCAGTGAGTCAAGTAAAGAGAACAAGGTCTGCAAGCTCAAGAAATCACTTTATGGTCTCAAACAGTCCCCTAGAGCTTGGTTTGACAGATTTGCTAGAGAAATAAAGGGCCAAGGATACGAACAAGGGCAATCTGACCATACAATGTTCTTTAAAACTTCTGGGGAAAGAAAAAAGGCAATCTTAATTGTGTACGTCGATGACATTGTCTTAACAGGAGATGATACATCAGAAATGAAAAGACTAAAAGGCATCTTAGCAGCTGAATTTGAGGTAAAAGACTTGGGCCAGATGAAGTATTTCTTAGGTATGAAAATTGCCAGATCTGCAAAGGGCATAAGTGTCTCGCAGCGAAAGTATGTTATTGATCTCTTACACAAAACAGGAATGTTGGGTTGCAAACCGAGTGACACCCCAATTGAAGCAGGTAGACGTCCTACTGATGATGGAAAAACTGTTGACAAGGAGAGGTATCAGAGATTAGTAGGAAAACTAATCTATCTATCTCACACCAGACCCGACATTGCCTTCGCAGTGAGTGTAGTAAGTCAACACATGCAATCACCAAAAGAAGTCCACTCGGAAGCTGTATACAAGATTCTCAGATATCTTAAGGGCTCTCCTGGTAAGGGACTATTCTTCAAGAAATGCGAAAACAGAAAAGTTGAAATCTTTACAGATGCAGATTGGGCAGGATCAGTTGATGATAGAAAGTCCACTACCGGGTATTGTACCTTCGTCTTGGGAAATCTAGTCACATGGAGGAGCAAGAAATAGAATGTGGTTGCCAGAAGTAGTGCTGAAGCTGAATTTAGGGCGGTTGCTCAAGGAATTTGTGAGGGCCTTTGGTTGAAGAAACTTTTGGAAGAATTGCACATCATTGTTAACTTGCCCATAAAACCCTACTGTGATAACAAAGCAGCCATCAACATTTCACTCAATTCAGTCCAACACGACAGGACCAAACATGTTGAAGTGAATAGACACTTCATCAAAGAGAAGATTGAGAATGGAATCATTTGTATGACGTATGTTCCTACAAAAGACCAAATTGCTCACATCTTTACCAAGGGGCTACCAAGGCAAAGCTTCTAGGATTTTGTTGGCAAGTTGGACATGATCACTATCTACGATCCAACTTGAGGGGGAGTGTTGGAATTTTCAGAATTAGGGAAAAGGAAATATTTACCCTGATTTCCTCCCGATTTATTTCCTTTTATTGTTGATTTAGAGCTGATTTGTAGAGATTGTATTTTCTTCCTTATTTAGTTTCTTCCTTATTTAGCTGCAGTTGTTTTCTATTTAAGTGTATTCTTTGTACAGTCCAAAAACACAGAAAAAAGAGAGAAAAAATATTTCCGTGGACGTAGGTCTTTCTGACCTAGCCATGTTAAATTTCGTGTTATTATGCTCTATTCTTAATTTCTTCATATTAGTATTAAATTTTCTCTCCTATTTTCTTTTCCTTTTCTCTAGTAATCAATCATTGAAAAATGATTTTCCTTGTGTTTTATTTTCCTTTACCTAGTAATTTCCTTGAACCAAACAGAGGTTTAGGCTATGTTTTGAGTGTGGATATCAGTGAGGAAAAGAAAAAGGGAAATGATAAGATCTATAGCACAAAGTAACATCATCTTTGAGGTGAGGAAGATATTTTCCCTAGTATTTTACTCACTGAAACCCAAGGTCCAAACAAAGCGTTAAGAAAATTCAACAGGATTAGGAAAGTGAACCACAGTCAGACTAATCAAAGCCATAATGTTAGAGGTCTGTAATCCACCCCACCCCCCCACCCCCACCCCCACCCCCACCCCCCGAAAAAATAAAAGAAAGAAAGAAAAACACAAGCTAGTAATGAGTTTAGCTAACACAAGCTAGTAGTGAGTTTAGCCAAATAAATTTAAATTGTAAATCCAACGTGGTAGAAAATGATGCTTTTTTCTCAAGACGTACAGATGAGAGAGAGAGATTCTTCCACAAAGACAGAGAAAAGAAAAGATAGAGAGTCACCTTTGCAACAATACTTGCACCACTTACAACAGGATAAAGACTGTCAGCTTTCTTTGCAACAACAAATTTGATATTTGGAAATCTTTCTGATAGCTTCACTCTATACTTTTCAGGATCACCAACAGTATCCAAATAAACCTGAAGAAATAACAAGCATTTAGTATAGTGTAGGTGTTCGAGAAGCAAGGATCATATCATGGGAAAAACCAAGTTTCGAGGGAAAAATATCAGAATGTGACATGATGCTTTTACAAAATCCTACAAGCTAAATCAGTTCCGAATTCTTCCCATGCCAGAAGTTTATCAAATAAGTTTCAAATTTTAGTCCTTCAAACACTATGTGATTACCTTTACATTTAGATCGTGAACATATGAGATATCTGCTTCATAGTTTCTAAAATACCCGTTGCTGTCCAGAAATCTCATATAGTTGTTGGTACAGCTGATGCCAAGTCTTTCCCCATTTAAAGTCAGTTCTACTAGTTTGGTAGGCAACATAACTTTCCGAACAGGAATGCTCTAGTAGATTTTAGGTATTCTTGGAGTTATAGTGCTATTAGTCTCTTACAACACATTTAATAGTACAATCACAAAGCTTTTGAAGCTTTTTTCCAGTAGCGTAATGTAATGCAATCATATCCCAAGAACAACCCCAAAATATTTGTTTTCTCAGCGTTTCTAATAATGCTGGATGATTTGATAAACCATCATAACAAACCTCAAGATGAGGAGTCCGTGGTCGTCCAACATCTTAAGTGAATATCCAAATCCTTTGTTGCCCAATGATAATTGTCTGGTTTGTTTTTTAAGGTCTATTTTTCATTTATAATCACATCACATCCAGTCTTTTTGAAACCAAAAGGTCCCACTGAGTACCAAAAATTCCATAAACATAATTAAGATTGTACCACTTTAACAATCAGTAAAAGTTTCTGTTGGTTTTCAATTATCGGGGCGGGACTGCTATTTCCTTCACTTCTTCCTTGATGTGATAGTTGAAAAGCAATTACGTTTGTTTTGATTAGTTAGAGGCCAAGAATCGTGGATTTTATTCTTATCTTTTGGGTAAAATCACTACTGTAAAAGCCATACGAGACCTAAGGGATCAAAAGAGCTGCAAAAGAAAGGGGAAGAAAAGAATGAGAAACAGAACAGAAAAATCTATGCTTCTGGAGAGATAAGAAATTTTCCAACATCTCGTCAAAATTCTCTCTAGTCGTGTTGCTTAAAACTACAACCAAGCCTATAATGTGCTCAGAGTAATGATTTACGCTTTCAGTATTCAGAATATATAAAGTAAGTACAAGAGTTTTACCTCAGTTAGAAGAACACCTATGCTCAAAACCTTGTTGATAAGGCCAATGGCAGAATCATGTGATATTTCATTCAGGTTTATCTTATTTCTGCATAAAATAGAGTAAAAAGTCATGTCATGTGATAGAAATTTGCGAATACAAGCATAGTTTTGATAGTTACTTCTTTAACATTTTGGCTGACAGCTCTCTTGGGTCTATCACATCAACAGCCCATCCGATTGATTCATCAACCTTCAAATTCTCAAATAACTCTTCCCTCTTCTCTTCTTTTAAAGTTTTTGAATCTGCATCATGAAGAGAGATTGAAATGTAAACAATTTGTGACTTCAAAGAATAAATTTAATTTTTAGGCAGCCGCAAGCTAGTTCATTAGGGGCCAAGGAACGACAACAATCTGACATGTAAAAGACCCTGGATAACTTCTTTTTCTTGTTTGAGACTCCTGGATAACTTACACCACATACTATAAATTTTCCAACTTTATTCTGAAAAATCTCCACCACCAAAACTCAACTCATGTACTGATATCATAAAATCATGGAACACTAGCTCAACCTAGAAAATAAGACACATAATGTTCTTTCACGATAGCTGTCTTAAATTCAATCCATTAATAAGTACATGCTATGCAATCAAGAAATTGAAATTTTCCGAAGAAAATCACGCACAGTATGCTATTTCACATTCCATATGTATGAATATAGTATGATTGTCAAAAAGCATAATAATGCTCCCAACACAAAAAAAAAAACAAAAAAAAAACACATATTTCTGTAATTCTTCATATGCTAAACAAAAATCATAGACAACAATCTAATCAATTTTAGAAATGTTCCACTCAATGTAAGTACAAGATAAACATTGATAAAGAAAACTACATATTCTTTCACTCACAAGGCGATCATATTGTAATGACTCCCAAAATTAACAGCAAAGGTTTCAAAATTTGAACAGAATCACCGAATAGACAAAGTATTCAGTAAATTAATGACATCGAAATCGGGGAGAAATGAAAAAATTAGCAAGAGGTAGAAAAGACATGAGCAAAACCTGCAAACTCCAATGTCGACAGGGTTTTCTGGTAGGAGCGTGCACAGTACAAGCAGCCGTACACCATTGGTCCTGCCAATTAGAAATGCAAAATCATGTAGTAATGCTAGATAGGATCAATTAAATGAAATGACGAATTAATGTTGAATTTTAAGGTGTACCTAAAACAGGGCCGCGGCCAGCTTCGTCGATACCCATTATGCAAGGCTTCGCCACCCATTTCGGCGGCGGCGGCGCCGCCTCCGATCCCATTCTTAGGTATTTATTTGTATGTTTCTCCTCCAAGTCGCTCTGTTTCCCGCCACAAGAGAGGAGGGTTTGGGCGCTCTGTGTTATTACTTGCAGACTTCAGAGTTTGAGACTACATATTTTTCCCTTTTAACGCCTTTTGCGCGGATGTGACAATAAACCCCCTTAACTATGCAATCTTGACATATAAACCCCCACTGTTATATTTACCATCACATCGATGGTTATAAAGCAATGTTTTGAAACCCAGACCGGACTGGCCGGTCCGACCGCTCCGGACCGGAACCGGTCACAAAAACGGTCCGGGTAACACTCAAGCCCGTTTTACACTCAAAACCGTTGATTTTCACCAAAAACCGTTCAACCCGTCGGTTGGACCGGCCGATCGTTCGACTCGTTCACGGGTCAAGTGAACCGGGCGGGTCTTAAATTTGTATAAAATCTCAAATTCAGATCTGAAAATTAAACTTATTTTTCCTCAATTCACCATTCTCTCTTCACTAGAAGCCTTCTCTTTCTCTTCACGCAGCACGCAGAAGTCTTATGTTAACAATGATGGATTCAAAAAAGGATTGAAAGAAATAGTAAACACCAGCTGAATATTTACTTAAAGATAAACTATTATTGAATGAAGAGAAAATTTGCAGATAAGAAAGCTCCTCAACAGATTACAAGGAGAGAAGAAAGCGTATGGCAAGAAGAAGAAAATACAATGACTGCTAATCTACAACAAAATCCAATATATACTAAAACCCTATGTAGCTGGGCCGAAATAACTAATGGGCCTAACTTACAAACTAAATATAACAACCAAACAGATTGCTAAAAGGCTAAAAAAACAAGCATTGGGCTCAACTGCTCAAGTATACATATTTTTTTCATATTTCTATATTTTGTATAATTATTAGTATATTAATTATTATTTATTGCATAATTATGACGTCACCGGTTCGACCGCGGTTGACCCGACGGTTGAACCAGTGACCCGTGACCCGGTCACTTTACCGGTTCAATGTCCGGTTCGGGTTTGAGAACACAATATAAAGAGATGCACATCAAATTAAACAATTGATTTTGCTGTTTTTATTTATTCCAAGTCATTTTCACAGTCAATTATGTTTTGTTTTTATTTTTATTTTTGTCGTTTAAGCCTAGTAGTTAAAAAGTCAAGATTGAGTTTCTAACTTTTTCAAGAATAAAATTGTAATTAGTTAAGATCTAGTTAGTTAAAACTTAAAAGATGAGATGAAAGAAATTAGATACTTAGTACATGCGAATATATGAATTCTTTTAAAATCTAAGTTTAACAAAACTAATGTAACTCAAGATATACCTTGGGGGAGGGGCGAATAGGTTATAAAAAATTTGTGCTAGAGTGCACAGCGGAATTATAAAGTACCAAAAGGTTTAACTGGAAAATACTTAAATAAAATACCACTGGAATTTTGCAAGTTCCAAAAACAGAATGTAGAAGGAAGAATTACAAAAGATGAAAGAATAAAACTAAGTTCTGAATCACAGAGGTGGGTTCAGTCACTACAAACGTAAAAGGACAATACACACTCAGTACAATGAAATGAGTGTCACTTTACTACGCCCTTGGAACAAACCGGTGGAACCAGATGGTAAATTTACAAATAACAACTCCAAAAGTGAATTATGAGAGACTCTACTCGGACGCCTCACTTGAATACTCGTGTATGTCACTCAAAACTCCAAGCACTCTCTGGTACCGCTCCTTCCTCACTGGAACTTAACTGGAGAAAGTACCTAAAACGCACATAACAATTTTATCAATATTATGCTGAAAGATGCTTGTAGAATTCATCGTCTTTATGCTAGAGATGAAAGATACATATATATAGCTATCCAACAAAAGAAAGATAAGGAAATAAGATTAAGAATAACGGCTTCTTCCAATAATATATTCAAACGGCTACTTACTAAGATGGAAGTAAATTAATCAAGGAAAATGAATCATGATTGCAGCGGATAGGTAAGCATATTAATTGACACTTTTTACCATATATAAAGATATGCAAAAGATTTATGCGAAAGAAGGAAGGTAAATAAATCATAAATGCGAACTTCCCTTTTATGTTTATTTCAATTGGCTGGAATATGGAAGAATCTACACGAAGGGAAAGAATAGAAGTTAGTAAGGATAGTAAACATTTGTCATCATCAAAATCAATATTGATTTACCAAAAAGGTCAACAATCTCCCCCTTTTTGATGATGACAAGAAATGAGATACCTTTATCGGATCAACATAATATTGATTGGAACAGTCTTACCAGAAGCTCCCCCTAAGTAGGTGATTCCTCCCCCTGTCTAAATCATAATTGCCATAAAGCATAATATCATAGAGCACAAAGCATAACTTATAATAAATGACTATGTAATAAAGTACCGTTTCTCTCCCCCTTCATCATCAAAAAGCAGTTAAGTGTGATAAACATAAAGATATCATGAGCGCAAATGTAGGAAGTACCATAACACCAATTTTAGATCTTAAATTCGAGAATCTATCGATGTTAATAGCTTTAGTAAAGATATCAGCTAATTTCAAAATAGTGCTAACAAAATTTATAGTAACATTACCTTTAATTTATGAACATGATCACAGATGAAATGGTGTTTTACTTCAATATGCTTGGTATGAGAATGATGCACTGGAATTTTAGTGATGCTGATGGCATTAGTGTTATCACATAAAATGGGAATGTGATCAAAATGCAAATTATATTCAGGCAAAGTTTGTTTCATGCAGATTAATTGAGCACAACATTGACCAAGAGCCATATATTCGACTTCAGTGGTGAAAAGTGACCGAACTTTATTTCTTAATGTACCAAGCTACTAGACTTTCCCCTAAAAATTGATAAGTACCATTGGTACTTTTGCGATCTACCCTACAACCAGCATAATCAGCATCGGAATATAAAAACAGATCAAAATTGATAGATGCTGGAGACCAGAGACCAAAATTTATAGTGCCATTAAGATATCTAAGAATGCATTTAAGAGCAAGTAAATGAGATTCTTTAGTGTTGGATTGCAAATGGGCACGAAGGCAGGTAGAAAACATAATATCCGGACGACTTACAGTTAGGTAGAACAAGCTACAAATCATACCTTGAAAGTGTTTTTCATCAAGAAGTTTACCTGTTTCATCTTTATCAAATTTGGTGGATGTGCACATGGGAGTAGAGAGAGGGTTACAGTCACTCATCCAGAACTTCTCGAGAAGTTTCCTGGTATATTTCTCTTAAGATATGAAAGCTTCATTCTTGGTCTGTTTAACTTGTAATCTGAGAAAGAAGTTCAGTTCTCCTATAAAGCTCATCTTAAATTCCTGTAGCATATCTTTGGAAAAGATCTCACATAAACTATTGTTAGTAGTACTGGAAATAATGTCATCCACATATATTTGAACAAGAATAAGATCATGCCTGTGGTATTTGATAAACAAGATGATATTCGTGGTGCCCATGGTAAAACCTTTATTAATAAGAAATTTGCTTGATATTTCATACCAGGCTCTAGGTGCCTGCTTCAAGCCATAAAGAGCTTTAGAAAGATTGAAAACATGCTTTGAAAAGGTGTTATCAGTAAATCCCGGAGGTTATTCCACATAAACCTCCTCATTTATAAAACTGTTTAAAAGCACACTTTTTGCATCCATATGAAATAAAGAAAACTTTTTTGAAAGCAGCAAAGGCAAGTAACGTATGTATGGGTTAGAACCTAGCAATAGATGTATAGGTTTCGTCATAATCTACACCTTCTTCTTGCCTGTAGCCTTTATCTACCAATCGAGCTTTGTTACGAGTAACCTTACCATTTTCATCAAGTTTGTTCCAGAAAATCCATTTGGTGCCAATAACAAGATGATTCGTGGGTCTTTTGACTAGGTTCTTGTCAAACTGGACAAGTTCTTCTTCCATGGCTTTGACCCACGATTCATCATTAAGAGCTTTTCCAACATTCCTAGGCCCAGTATGGGACAAGAAAGCATAACTTCCAACATCATCCTTTAAGTTAGATCTAGTGATGATACCGACTGCTGGATTTCCTATAATAGTACTAATAGGATGACTGGATGCATGCTTAAATATTCTCTCTTTAGGAGTAGAAGAGCTATTGGGGTGTGAAGGTTCTGGTTCTGGCTCAAGAGAACTTGAACTTCCACCGGTATTAAGATTCTCATCTAGAAGATTCGGGTTCTTTTGCTTAGGTCCTGTTTCTGTGTTGTTTGATATTTCTGGAATACCTGCAGGTATTGAGCTCAAAGTATCTTTGGCTAAAAGAGAGTGAGTTTCATCAAATGTGACATTTATAGGTTTTTGAATAATGCTTTTCCGTTTGCTAAAAATAGGATAAGATTTACTCCGATTTGAGTAACCAGCCATATTAGTAGTTTTCATAGGACTAAAAAGGTCGAGATGAAGAAGTTCCATGTTGGCAGGCCAAACTCGCCGATGCCAAGTACCGCTTCCTTCATCTACAACTACCAGACACTCTAACTTTTGTTTGGTAAGATCATCAAGATTTATGCAGTAAATATTTCCATCTCGAGGGGTATTGAAGATCAATTCATTGATTTGCATAATAGAGGAATGAGTAGGAAAGAATTGGACTTGATAACCTTTACTGCATAATTGACTTATGCTAAGCAAGTTACGTTTCAAGCCCTCAACTAAACAAACTTCATTAATAATAGTGGATCCATTCTTACCAATGGATCCCTTACCAACAATGGTTCCTTTTGTATTGTCTGCAAATGAGACTTTACCACCAGTGAAAGTGCTGAGGTTGATGAATTCAGTAATGTCACCGATCATATGCCTGGAACATCCACTGTCTAAATACCATTTGTTTTTTCGGGCTTGGTTCCGAGGCTGTTCCTGCATTAATTGCTATTTTTGTTTTGGTAACCATTTATCAGTGAGTCTTGCAAAGTTAGCACAGTTGACTTTTGGTACCTCTATAAGTTTGGTACTAATGTCCTTTTTCAAGTAACGCCTGTATGCAACATGACCATTTCTACAGCATGTATGACAGACTTTATAAGAGGCGGTGTTCTTTCTGAGTGCAGCACGATGAGCATGATAATGAGTGGTGTCATTTTTGGTTTCAACACGATGAGCATGATCATGAGTAGTTTTCGCAAATTTAGTGTTGGAACATGTTCTGAAAGTAGATGCATGACAAGTATGATTATGATGTATATGCGATGTGTGCATGACATCTTTTCCTTTGACTTGCTTTTTCAAATCAAAAACTTGTTTCCACATAGAAGTGTTTTCTTCAAATAGATACTCCTTTTCTTTCTCAAGGCAAAGTTTATCTTTCATTAGATCATCAAAATTTTGTTCCAATTCAGCCTTTTCTAAAGAGAATTTTTTGAGTTGACTTGGAAGCAATTTATTCTTATAAATCAAGTTTTCAATCTGATTCTCATAATTTTTAAGAATATCATATAAGCCGGAATTTTCAGCGGTGTCATCATCAGAATACATTAAATCAAATTTCGATTCAATAGATACATGTTTGTTTCACTACTACAAAAATGACCTATGACAGCGGTTTTTTTGGGCCTATGACAGCGGTTTTAACCGCTGTCATAGGTACCGCTGTTATAGGGGTGGACCTATGACAGCGGCTCCCTGAACACCGCTGTGAAAAAACTAAAAAAATAAAAATATATAACGGACCTGTGGCAGCGGTTCTGGGAAAACCGCTGCCAAAGTTCTCACCTGTGGCAGCGGTTCTGGGAAAACCGCTGCCACAGTTCTCACCTGTGGCAGCGGTTCTCCCAGAACCGCTGTCTTTTTTTCTGTTTTTTTTAATTATTTATTGCACTGTCATGATAGTGCCTGTACAGTAATATGCAATGATTCAACCAACAAATTTCAACTAACAACAAAACATATTCAACATAAACAAACATCACCCCAAACTTCAATATTACCATCTTTTTCCCCCAACAATAAAATATTATAATCTCCAACAAAATGTACAATTAACTAATTAAATTACTAATGACCTTACGAAATACAATAAATCAAATCTCAATTTATAACAAGTCACAATGTACAAAAACTAAATTACCTAATTTCTAAGGAGTTGCTAAGAAAATGTAACGTGCAACTTCGCAGCGTACTTCATCAATTTGCTCATCAGTATAGAAGGATTGACAATCCTTAAAGTACTGCAAGATATATGTATATATATAGAGATTAAATGCAAAGTGAAATAACATTTCAATTACCTACCAATTAAGGTTTAATAATTTCAAAAGTAATAGAATTAAGTATATATATATATAAGGATTATGTATACCGCTGTTGGGATTATAGATAGTCCGTGGCTAATAATCTCTTTCATGAATCTCATAACGAAATAGCCACAATCCACCTCGTTGGTCTGCCGGGGGCACTACAAAAGCAATCAAAATTACATTGTATTAGAAGACGAACTTCTATACGAATATATAATCTCATGAACCTAGAAAACGCTAACCTTTATAGTAAACCATTTACAGACCGAGTTTTTGGATTTGTTGGATTGGTTGTTGCAGTTTGCACGAAATATGTGCACAGCTCTATAAAAAAATATAAAAAACAAGAAAATATGTTAAAAACAAGAAATTATGTGAAATAAATACAATTTAAAAAAATATTAAATATAATGGATACATTGATTGAATGAAAAACTTACTGATTGAATTTTAGTATCATATCATCTCGGTATTGCGGCTCACCATGCACAGAATCCAGATAGTAAACAATCTCTTTAAATGGATTAATTGCAAGCAACAACCAATGACCCCTACAAAGCATTCAAAAGATAAGTTGAAAATTTGTTTTGCGTAGCTAGTTTTACAAATTAAAGTCGAGTCTTTAGTAGCTCACCCGGTGTTGTAAGGTGCAAGAAATAACTTATTTTGTTGTGTACTCTGCATCATAGCACGTGCTATGTACTGCACTTGTTGAACTGACGTGTCTGTTTGAGCAGCTATGGAATGTGGGCTAAGGAACCCGAAACTTGCTTCTTTTCCTTCGGGGATCACGTAGTTAAACCACAAACACCTAAATTGAGCATAAAAAATGAATTTCGAGTGACGAAAATAATCGTAGTTTAGATGTAATAAAATAATTAAAAAACTTACTTTATGTACGCTGTAATGATAGAGGCTCCTATTTCTTTTCTACACAGATGGTGATAGATCTCCTCCTTCCCAATGAACTCTGGGAATGAAAGATTCATAATGGCTTCGTCCATATATATATTGATCAGGGCACCAATCTTCATCATCTTCGTGTACTTTCCCAGAAATACAAGGTCATTAGGGAGTCCATCCAGTTGAAGATCTGCACATATGTCTACTTCACCTGCAGGCTCGGCCACTTGAGATTTTCCTTTGACAGCTGACCGCTTCGACGTGCCTGACTTACGGTTTCCAGATGATTTGGACTGTTTAAGCAAGAAAATAAAATATAAATGTTACACACCAAAGTATATTTAGTAACCTCAAACAAATTGTTATAATTTATTAATGACTAGCTATTAATTACATACCGGTGCAGCAGTGACAATGACAAGACTCGCTGGCCAAGCAACAAAGGTACCCAGAGCATGAGAAATGGAGAATATTTCATCATTGAGAGGGACGGGCAGGAGTGTATTAGCCTCAACTGCAGTGTCAATGCGCACTTTCACATTGTTGGTGGCTAATTGACAGTTGTGAAGTGTTCTATCAGTCTCTGGTCGATTGTATAACTGTCCTTTAGCCACCACACGATATGATGGAGATGAAAGTGCTAATTGACATGGAGTGATACCCTACACACACACGTATATATATATATACAACATTATATTAGAAAGTTTTGTATGATTTACAGAAAATAGAGAGTCGCAAGTTGTATGATTAATAAACAAGTTCAAATTTTTACCTCAGGAAGCATCTTATAACCTGGTTCTGGGCTGCTATCTTTCAAAGAAATGACGTCATCTTCATGTGGCTGACGCGAGTTAGGGGCTTCCAAAACATCAATTCGTTGTTGCATGGCAACCATAGTTTCGGAGAGGTTTTTCACTATGTTTCTCAAGTTTTCCATCTCCTTTTCTGAAACAGGCTTTGGATCCTTAAAATAGTCTCTTTGTGAGACCCCAAAGCCAACACCCCTAACGTGACCCGGATGCTCTTTCCTTTTAATAGCTTTAGCCAATAGGTCATCTCGACTCGTGTAAGTTCCACTATGGCTAGTGCTCTCTTGTGAAATGCTCTCCTGTAATGATATATTTTTAAAAATTAAAAAAAATAGTGAACCTTGTGCTTTTAATAGTATTTCAATAAAACAATTAATAGAGCTAAAATTGCCAATAACTCACCATTTCATTCACCACTCTTCTAACATTTTCGTTATCAATTTGATTTGTCGGATCGGAACGCGAAACCCTCCACACGAGTGCTCATGTCACATCTGTACAATCGGATCCCGCATCCCTTCTTTTATTTATCTATATTTTCATTAAAAAATATATGTATGCATTAACATAGAATTATTATTAAAAAAATTGTAAGGATTCACTGCTAAATGAACTACATACCTCCATTTGCTCCACAACAGCATCTCCAAGACTCCCTTTCCGGTAAGGATATTCAGGGTTCTTTGCTCTTTCCTGATTGTCCATGCTTATTTTCTGTTTATTACATTATCAAATTATTAGCTAAATATAAACGCAATAACCAACAAATGAAACTGTAAATTAAAATGACTAGCTACCTGCCAAGGTTCACCTAAGCGAACCTCTAAAAATGCCGCCCAATCGACTTGGGATATCTCATATTGTGGAGGTGGGTTGACATTAACGTTTCCATCATCATCTCGCACATACTTTCTGCTTATGTAGCTCCTGAAGTTACGTGCTAGCGTCCCAGCTTCTGCTAGTACGTACTTTTGTCGACTTTCGTCAATATCAAACGCCAACTACAAAAAACAAACAATAAAGTATATATAAAATTATAATTTAGAGAATATGATAATACATTAACACTTACAAATAAGATAATATCCAAATTACCTTCATCTCATCCCAAATGTTTTTTATTGTTGCTGACGGGACTTTGCGCCAAGTACTCATGGCAATCGACACCTTCTGCCGAACCTGCACGCCTATATACCCAACAAATATTGATTTGTTGGGGTTAATTGGCTGACCTCTGTCATTCCAGCCGACAGGTAGCCTTATGCCTTTACTTCTGGCATTGACAACTTTTTTCATAGCAGAGACACCTCTCCGTATCTCCTTCTCATGACCGCTATCTGATCCATATACATCATCGTCGGGAAAACTACCATCAGGATTTGAAGCCATCGACCTACAAAAGACAAATAATACAGAAGTTAGATTCATATAAATTTGGCTGATTCATTTGGCAATAATAATCTTCAAATAGACGTAATAAATACAGAAGTTATCTTCATATAAATTTGGCAGATTCATTTGGCAATAATAATTTTCAAATAGACGTAATAAATACAGAAGTTATCTTCATATAAATTTGGCAGATTCATTTGGCAATAATAATTTTCAAATAGAAGTAATAAATCACAAAATAAACAAAATTATTCTAAACCACAAAATAAACAAAATTTAATCCTCAATTAAACATAATTAACCCCCAGCTAAACCAAATTAACCTTAAAATCAATCAACCCCTATTTCCCTTAAATTTTCCACAAAAATTGGCAAATCTTAAGAATATAAATTTTCTAGCAACTAAGTATAAATATTGAAAGAAGTCTATCATACAATTATGAAATAAATTCAAATACTTTTCAGCGTTTTCTTTTTGTCGTTGGCTTAGCAGTCTTTTGCTTCCCATCGGTACGACCATTTTTTTTAGTACGGCGACGAACTGACGGATTAATCCATATCCCCTCTTGGTGATCTTGACGCATATACAATTCATCATCACTTATATCCAAGTCATCGTCACTATCAATTGATTGTGAATCACCTAATGAGATAGGGTTTTCTCCATCATCTTCACTTTCTTCATAATCACCATCAATACATGTATTTTTGTTTGCCGATAAAACAATGGACCACCTCTTATCAATATGATCGGTAACAAAAAATACTTGTTTAGCTTGTGACGCTAAAATGAAAGGTTCATCTTTGTATCCCACCCTTTCAAGGTCTACTCGAGTGAAGCCTATTTCACTATTATCGACACCATGTTTATTGTCAACCCACCTACACCCAAATACAGGCACCCGAAACCAACTATAATCAAGCTCCCATATACGTTCAATCACCCCGTAATATGATAAATCGGCATAGATAGGATTATTATCTTTCGCACTTGAGATATGCATTGCTTGAGCTACAAGACTCACACCACTATTCTGCATTGTACTTCGTTCGTCTTGGTCTTTTGTATAGAATGTGCGACCATTTATACGATAACCTGAATAACAAAATACTAGTCTGTCCGGACCCATCGACAGCCGTGTCAATTTATCTGAAACTGAAAGCTGTGGATTCTCTTTCTGTTTTTCTTCAAAATGCTTTCGGAACCAATCGATGAAACTCTTATTATGCTCTCTTGAAATCCAACTCTCATTTTTAATTGGATTGAATCTCCTAAGTTGGTTCTTATGCTCTTCAACATATGGGTTAACCTCATCGGTGTTGTGGAGCACATATAGGTGTGCCTGATCCTTTTGTGTAATATGAACACTAACTAATTGTTTTCCCATTAATCCGACTCCTTCTGTTCCCCCTCCCACAACATGAGACTTTGGGAGCTCTGCAACATTAGAATCTGTCAGATACTCTGTGCAAAATGTAATGGCTTCATCAACTATGTACCGTTCAACAATGCAACCTTCCGGTCGACTACGATTTTTCACGTAGCCTTTCAATACCTTCATATAACGCTCAGCCGGATACATAGATCTCATAAAAGCCGGTCCACATAGTTGAGTCTCTCTAACCAAGTGAATGGGTAGATGAGTCATTATATCAAAAAAAGCAGGTGGAAAATACATTTCAAGCTCACACAAAGTGATGACAATTTGTTTTTGAAGTGCAGGAAATTGCTCAGGATCAAACACCTTGCTCCACATTGCTTTGAAGAAGAAACACAATTTAGTTATCGTGTCTCTCACCGTTTTTGGCAAAATGGCCCGTATAGCAATTGGTAGCAAATGATCCATGATTACATGACAATCGTGAGTCTTCAAGTGCTTTAGCTTCAAATCCTTCATTGATACAAGACTGCTAATGTTTGAAGAATACCTTTCTGGAACTTTCACTCCATTAAGAAATTCACATAATGCAATTTTTTCTTTCCTGGCTAGAGTGTGAGCTGCTGGAGGCAAATAAGTACGTTTCCCCTTATTTGTTGGTGTCAATTTTCCTCTTATCTTCATTTCAACCAAGTCTAACTGTGCCTTTACGCCATCTTTTGTCTTTCCGGGCACATTTAGAAGTGTTCCAATGACGCTATCAAATACATTTTTCTCAATATGCATTATATCGAGAAAATGTCTAACATGTAAAGACGTCCAATACGGCAACTCAAAGAAAATTGACTTTTTTCTCCACCCAGTTTTTGCAAGGCCACATGCAAAAGTCTTTCCAAATTTAACCTCCAAGTCTTTTACATTCTCAAACACTTCTTCACCAGTTAAGCACTTAGGAGCTCGACCTTCTTCTATATTCCCATTGAAAGCTTTCTTCCACCGACGATATCGATGGTTCCGATTTAGCCATCTCCGATGCCCTTGGAATGCATATTTCTGGGAGTGTGCCAATCGATATTGATCTGTACTCTTGACACATATGGGGCATCCACATTGGCCATGTACACCATATCCCTCGAGGTTTGCTCTTGCCGGAAAATCATTGATTGTTCCAAATAACATGACTCTGAGATTAAAATTTTCTTCTCTCAACCCGTCATATACTTGAACACCGGTGTCCCACAACACCTTCAAATCCTCAATTAAAGGGGTCAAGTAGACATCTATATCATTTCCAGGTTGTTTCGGCCCAGAAATGAGTATAGGCATCATTATATGCTCTCGCTTCATGCATCGCGATGGGGGAAGGTTGTAGATCATCAAAATCACCGACCATGTACTATGTGAGCTGCTTTGCAAGCCATGAGGGTTCATGCCATCTGTAGCCAATACAAGGCGCAGGTTTCTTGATTCTTCACCAAATTCAGGGAAATCATCATCAATCTTTTTCCATTGAGGAGAATCTGAGGGATGTCGAATCTTGTCATCTTCAATCCTTTCTTCAAGCCTTCTATCAGCATGCCATGTCAAGTCCTTGGCTAACTCTTTACTACTGTACATGCGTTTAAATCGTGGTATTATAGGCAAATACCACATGGTTTTGACAGGCGTAGATCCATTCTTCTTGTACCGTGAGGCGCCACATTTTGGATAGGCTTTCAATGATGCATAGTCAATTCTAAATAATATGCAATCATTGAGACAGGCATGTATCCTCTCATATCCCATGCCAATTGAGGTTAACATCCGTTTAGCCTCATAAGTACGATTAGGTAACACATTATCCTCAGGTAGCATGCTTTTTAATAAACCAAGCAAGTCTGTGAAACTCTTATCACTCCACCCATTGTTGGCTTTTAACTTGTATAGGTTAAGAACTGTTTTCAATCTCGTGAATTTACTACCACTATACAGTGGTGTCTTTGAATCACTTGTCAAATTGTCAAACATTTTAGGACAATTTCGCAAATCCTCCTCAATCACATTTGTCATCTCCTCCAAACGATCAGGCTCATAATCATTCATGTTGAAATCGTGTGATGGATATGATGTACCACCCAAATCATCCAACGGGACACTGCTTTCACCGTGTCTTGTCCAACGTTTGTAGCTTTTATCAATTCCATTACACACCAAATGATCTTCCAACTCACGTGGACTAATTCTCTTTCCAAAACAACAACGTAAACACGGGCAAGTGATCCTAGTTCGATCTGGTGCATGGTCAATCGCAAACTTTATGAACTCTTTCACACCTTTCTCATACTGTTCCGACATACGATCTGCTAAAATCCAACTTCGATCCATTTTGATTCTAAATTAATCAAATTAAACAATTTTATCATCAATTGATAGTTAAATTAATTAAATAATTTTTATTTTAATTTATTTCCCATTATTCTAGAAAAAATTCAGCAGAGTAACAACGCAAAAATTACTACCAAGTTCTCGACTTAATCTTCACCCGGGTAGGTTGAATCCAACAAAATTCGGATCTTACGATCCGCTAAAATCCAATTTCAATCTTAATTAATTATATTTTCAGCAACTACAAATATTGATCACCAGTCGGATCACATAAATCACATAAAACTATAAATAAAACATTATATTTTCAGCAACTAAGTACAAATATAGATCACCAGTTGGATCAATGTACCCTAAACCACCAAATAACCACAATTTAATCTCAAATCAAACGGAATTAACACCCGACTAACTACAATTAATACTAAATTCAGTCAAATTCCTAGTTCCCTTAAATTTTTTATACATCCACACATACACAAATATATATACATACACCCATATATACACAAATAAACGCACACATACACAAATATATATACATACACTCATAGATGCATACACCCACATATACACAAATACATGCACACATACACAAATATATATACATACACTCATATATGCATACACCCACATATACATACATCTATACATACTCTATGTGTGTGTGTGTGTATATATATATATTTATATTTATCTAAAAGAAAATACCAAAACTAAATGGACCACGGCGGCGGAAGTGGAGGTGGGCGGCAGGGGCAGCGGCGGGCGGCGTCGGCGTCGGTCGGCGGCGGCGGAGGTCGGCACTATCTATCTATATATATATATAGAGTTAATTTTATATATATAGAGAATATATACATATATATGCACATATATATATATATATATATATCTAGAAAGAGAAAGAGAGAAAGAGAGAGAGAGAGATACTACCGGAGTGACGGCGGCGGACGGTGGTAGAAAGAGAAAGAGAGAAAGAGAGAGAGAGAGAGAAACCGAGAGAGAGAGGTAGATCTAGAGATACAGAGAGAAAAAGAGAGGGGGCGGCGGACGGTGGTGGTGGCGATGGTGGTGGTGGTGAGAGAGTTGAGAGAGAGAGAGAGAGAGAGTGAGTGGGTGAGAGTGAGAGTGAGAGTGAGGGGGGGCCGGGTTGTAGAAAACCCGGCCCTTGTGCCAGCGGTTCGGCTGAGAGAGTGAGTGGGTGAGAGTGAGAGTGAGAGTGAGGGGGGGCCGGGTTGTAGAAAACCCGGCCCTTGTGCCAGCGGTTCGGCTGAACCGCTGGCACATGTGTGTTTGTGGCAGCGGTTCGGCCAGAACCGCTGCCACAAAGTGCACTTCTGGCAGCGGTTCGGCCGAACTGCTGCCATACGTGCACTTTTTGGAAGCGGTTCGGCCGAACCGCTGCCATACGTGCACTTTTTGGCAGCGGTTCTGGCCGAACCGCTGCCACATTCAAAAAATATATTTTTTTTTTCTGAAACCTATGACAGCGTTTTGGCTGGAACCGCTGTCATAGGTCCGAACCGAATGCCACCTATTACAGCAGTTTTCAAAACCGCTGTCATAGGTACGCTGTAATAGGATTTTTTTGTGGTAGTGTTTGCCATAAGACAGTTGTCTTCATCATTGCATGCATCTAATTCAAACTCATTCTAAGGTGTGGATAAAGCTTGTTGTCTGGAATTTTGATCATTCCTCTGGAACTTCCTCAGTCTAAGACAGTTATGTCTGATGTGATCGGGTTCAAAACATTCATGACATATTATCTTATCATTTTTCTGAGGATCTTTTTGTCGAAAGTTAGATTTGGAATTTTGCTGGAACTTCCAAATCTGTTTGAGAAACTGCATTCTTCTAGTGACCATTTCAAGTTCTTCATTGAATTATTCATCACTCATTTCTTTTAGATCAACATAAATTTCTATTTAACTCAAAGAAAAGGCAAGTGACTTCTGGATCTTTGTTTCGGAACTTCCTTCATTAGACATGAGAGGTAAGAGAATCAACGAGTTCTCCCATTGTCATGACATTCATGTCTTTGGATTCGTGAATGACAGTCACTTTAGGTGTCCATTCTCTTGGAAGAGATCTCAAAATTTTGCGAGTTTGTTCATCTTCTAGAATGATTTTTCCAAGACCGTGTTGGGAAAGTGACCTCGATGCCAACGAGGAGATTAGAATATAAGGCACTAGTTTATATTGCACAACCCTTAACTAATAGAAGGACATTTAATATATTGTTCGTATAAGTCTTAATGGCATTTATAAGACTTGAATGAATAATAAGTCCATGTGAATCAAGGCAGACCTTCCACTCCTTATAGTAGTTAAGGGGGTAGGCACTGGAAGGGTTTAGTACTTGATCACTTAAATGGTTCGCAAGTCGGAGAATCTCAATTGGGCATTGAGATTCGTTTGGACTTGTATAACACATGCTCTGATAGGGAGTGTCAGTCGAACACTATGGGATAGTGGGAGTTTGTGTCATAGATACATTGATGGGATTAATGTATTCGAACACGGCTCTTAGTAATCCAATCACATTGGTTTTTACTCATTGACTGTCAATGATTGGATTACTGATTATAATAGTATGCGTGAGCCTTAGACCTGAGTGATCACGTTGAATATGTGCTTGTGACGTCAAATCTGTCATTAGAGTAGTTAGATCCAATTCACCCATTCGTGGGGTCAACCTCGAAGTGCGGCTTGATGGGCAAGTAGCAATCTTAACTGATTAGCAAGAAGGAATTCACTGTCTCAAAAGTAAACGAGAAGTATCCTATGCGATCGTGGGTAAATGAGATTAAAGTCTCTGGCTAGAGCTCATGAACTAACTCGTGTTTGACACGGAGGGTAGTCTTGTAATCTCATGTTACTATGATTCTTAGCATAGCATCGAGTCCTGTGAGTTTGACATTCCATGACTCTCACTCGATCGGGATACGTCAGCGAAGGACTTATACTCATATAGTATTCATAATCTAGAGGTTCGTAATGACATAGTCATTTTGTACTCGATTGGGCTACGATGTGGGGCCACGGTGCTGGCTAGGTGTCACCCACATCCTTTCGTATCCTCTCATTGCCAATCCAGACGAACCTAGAGAGTCGCACTATAAAGGAATAGATCGGAAATCGAGTTTTGTATTTGGAGGGTATTTTGGTAATTTGTCCTATGGTAGGTCGAATTAATTAATTGGACGAACTAATTTAATTGGTTGTTTAATTGGATTAAACATTGGTAAATTAAATTATTTAATTTGAATAGTTAGTTAACTGGGTTAATTAAATATTTAAATTGGAATATTAATTTAATGTATATTTATTTAATTGGATTAAATGTAATATAATTAAATTAAGTGGACTAAATTGACTGGGTCATTTAAGCCCACATGGGGCGTCCATTAAGGCCCAGTTGGGCATGTGTAATTATGGGCTTAAGTTGGAGGATTATTTAATACTCCAACACAAGCACTAGAGGATTAATTGATTCACAATGAATTCAATCATTCACACAATTCATAATACTGAGAAATCCTCCACCAAAATACAAGACAGAAAAGATTCATATTATCTCTGCCTAGCCACTTCGGGAGATGATGATGAAGAACTCCAAAAGTCTGTTCCTGCGTGATGATCTAGAGACGGGATGCTTGGACCGTTAAAGATTCGCGAGGATTAATAGAATTCGAAAAAGGTAAGTTTTTCGCGTTCTTCGTTTTATGTTAAAATCAACGAAAATCCCCAAATTGATCTTGGCTTTTAGGAATCTAGATATGTTTTAAATTCCGCTACGCATGATACAAGGATTCCCAATAGACCGACCATGGGATAGAAATCTACATGACTCGAGTGTACATTTGACTGATCGTCTCATCTTGTTTCATCTAGAACATTTCATATTGGTGAGCGAGAAGAGCGACCCGTTCTTGTTTGACTTGACTGGTACCATACTATGTGATTTGTAGCATATCCCACAGTTTTTTGGCCGAGATACAAGTGCTTATTCGATTGTATTCATCCTTTGTTAGAACACATGAAAAGATGTTTTTAGCGCTAGCATTCATTTGTAGAATCTTCTCATCATTGCTGTTAAAGTCATCCCAATCTTTTTGAAGGTTTTGTCCTTTAACTTTCTGCATTGGAATTGTAGGTCCTTTCATGACTATTTTCCAAAGTTTGAAATCAATGAAAATAAAATACTCCTCCATCCTATTCTTTCAACATAATTTGAACTGTCGAAGAGTGGTGGACGGGAGTGAGATTGCCCCTCTGCATACATATCAAAAATGGAGACTGCCATGTGGATCTTTTGACTCAGGTGGTTAAACCCTTAGAAATGAGCCACTTAGCTTTGATGCTAAATGTAACTCAAGATATACCTAAAAGGAGGGAATTAGGTTATAAAAAATTTGTGCTAGAGTGCACAGCGGAATTATAAAGTACCAAAAGATTTAACTGAAAAATACTTAAATAAAATACCACTGGAACTTTGCAAGTTCCAAAAAGGGAATCCAAAAGGAAGAATTACAAAAGATGAAAGAATAAAACTAAGTTCTAAATCACAGAGGTGAGTTCAGTCACTACAAATGTAAAAGAACAATACACACTCAGTACAACGAAGTGAATGTCACTCTACTACGCCGCTGGAACAAACCGATAGAACCAGATGGTAAATCCACAAACAACAACTCCAAAAGAGAATTATTAAAGACTTGACTTGAACGCTACACTTAACCACTCGTGTATGTCACTCAGAACTCCAAGCACTCTTTGGTACCGCTCCTTCCTCACTTGAACTTTGTTGGGAATGTGCTCTCGATGCCAACGAGGAGTTAGAATATAAGGCACTAGTTTTTATTGTACAACCTATTAATAATATAAAGGCAATAATGTGATGTTCATATAATTCTTAATGGCATCTATAAGTCTTAAATGAACAACTAATCCATGTGTGTCATGGCAAACCTTCCACTCCTAATAGTAGTTAAGGAGATGGGCACTGGAAAGGTTTGATACTTGATCACTTAAATGGTCCGCAAGTTGGAGAATCTCAATTGGGCTTTGAGATTCGTGTGGACTTGTATGACACATGCTCTGACAAGGAGTGCCAGTCGAACACTATGAGATAGTGGGTGTTTATGTCAGAGATACATTGATGAGATTAGTGTATTCGAACATGGCTCGTAGTAATCCGATCACATTGGTTTTTAGTCAGTGACTGTTAATGATTGAATTACTGATTATGATGGTATGCGTGAGCCTTAGACCTGAAGAGTTAAGATCACAGTGTGCTTGTGACGTTGAATTCTGTCATCAGAGTAGTTAGGCCCAATTCACCCGTTGGTGGGCCCGACCTCGAAGTGTGTTTTAATGGGAAAGTAGCATGTGAGGTGCTTGCCAAGAGGGAATTCACTATCTCGAAAGTAAACGAGAAGTATCCTATGCGATCATAGGTAAATGAGATTGAAGGTCTCTGGCCAGAGCTGATAAACTTACTCGTGTTTGACACGAAGGGTAGTTTGGTAATCTCATCTCACTATGATTCTAAGCATAGCATCAAGTCTTGTGAGGTTGACATATTCCATGACTCTCACTCGATCGGGATACTGTTGGGCTTCGCGAAAAATCGAATAAACGCTCGGAAGTTTTAAAATTTTAACCCAAAGTAATTTCTTCGTTTGCATATATGAACCAATTAAATCGCATAACGAATAACGACTTACCCGTTGAAGCGAAGTGGTAGGAGAATCCGATTCCTCTTCTAAATTTCGAGTTGATTAAGCCTTGAATTCTTCAATCCTCGTGTGGTCTACTCTTCTTGAATTTTTCTTGAAGTTTGATCTGAACAATGAACACACGTTATCTCTAATCTAAATTATCACGCATGGATTGATTGACAAAAAATTCCCACTTTTCTCTAAGGGGGGCCACGGCTAAAGGTATAGAGAGAGGGAGGAGTATTTCTTTTTCTTTCTAGGAGAGTTATTATTTCGTATGTCATGTTTTAGGTCAAGAAGCCCTTTTATAACCTCTTGACTTATTGAGCAAGACAAACAAAAGAGACCTTTGTTGGGCATCCTTATGGACGCCCAACTTAGCTCTAATAGGCGTCCTCATGGACACCCATTCTACGCCCGTGACTTCTTTTGTTTTAATTAATTATCTATTTAATTAATAATTTATTATATCCAATAAATAAATTAGTTAATTAAATAATCAAATTAATTAGATAAATTAATTCATTAATTTATTTCCATAAGAAATTAATTAATAATTAATCTTATATTTATAATTAATTAATTATTTAATTTATCTAATAAATTAAATCTCTTAGAATAAAATAGAAAATCCTTTTTCATTTTTTTTTATCAATCCTTTAGCGCGACTCTTTAGGTTCGTTTTGCTTGGAAATGAGAGGAAACCAAAGGAAGTGGGTAACACCTAGCCAGTCACGTGGCCCACTTTGTAGCCTAAACGAAATCGAATGATTGGATCATTCCACAATCTTCGAATCGTAAATACCGTATAAGTATAAACCCTTTGTTCACGTGCCCCAGTCAAGTGAGAGTCATGGTTATGTCAAACTAACTGGACTTGACCATATGTATTAATTATAATAATACGAGATCATTGAGATCGATTTAGTGCCTCGCACAATCGTCTCTTTTGCTTTGGCCAAAGACTTTGATTTCTATTTATCTATAATCACATAGGGTACTTTCTCATTCATTTATGAGAGAACAAATCCCATATTAGATATCAGCTAAGACTACCACTTTCCCATCAAGCCACATTTCGAGGTCGACCCCACCAACGTGTGAATTGGGTCTAACTACTCTAGTGAAATGCTTGACGTCACAAGTGCATCTTCAGCCTGATACTTCAGGTCAAAGGTTCACTTATACCTATTACGCATAATCAGTTCTGTCATTGACAGTCACAGAATGAAAACCCATGTGACAGAACCGATGCGAGTCGTGTTCGAGCATATCAGTTCCACAGATGTGCCTAAAGTCTTAAGCTCCCACCATCACATGGTGTTCGACTGGCACTCCCATGTCAGAGCTAAGATTGTACAAGTGTTCTAAGTTTTTATATGTCCATTAAAGACTTCATATTACTTGCGAACGAGTTTAAGTAATCAAGATCAATCTCTCTAGTGTCAGTCTTTCTATCCCATAGGAAGTAGAGGGATTGCACTGAAAACATGGACAAAACGTTTTACACTACTTATAGATGCAGATAAGATTTAAGTGAAAACTAAATAATGTCTTTTATTATAAATAACAAATAAGTTCATTACAAGAAAGATGCCCTATCATTCTATCCTCTATGGCATCTGAGGGCATAATCCTAACAATCTCCCACTTGCACTCAATACCACTCATTGTGGTATCTTATACCCATCCTTTCTAGGTGTCGTTCCAGAACAGCCTGAGGTAGTGGTTTGGTGAACGGGTCAACTACATTGTCAGCTGATGCTATTTTCTGCACTGCTATTTCTCCTGTACCAACGATCTCTCTGATGATGTAAAATCTTCTCTCAATGTGTTTAGACTTGTTATGAGACCTTGGTTCCTTGGCTTGCACTATTGCTCCATTGTTATCACAATAAAGTGGCAACGGGAGATGTGCACTAGGAACCACTTCAAGTTCTCTAAGAAACTTTCTCACCAAACAACTTCTTTGAGGCAGCCACATATTCTGCTTCAGTGGTGGAATCAGCGGTTGTGCTTTGCTTGGAACTTGAAGTGGATTTTTTGATCATCAACGTCAGACTGAAAGTCGGAGTCAGTGTAACCTTCCATCTTCAGGTCTCCACCTCCATAGATGAGAATCATATCCATAATCTTCTAAGATACTTCAGGATATTCTTCACAGCTATCCAATGTTCCTTTCCTGGGTTTGCCTGAAGTTGACTCACCACGCTTACAGCATAGGCAATGTCACGTCTTGTACACAACATTGCATACATCAGGCTACCAACTGCAGAAGCGTATGGTACATTACTCATCTCCTTTCTATTTTCCTCGCTTTGAGGACACATAGATTTGGATAAGTGTACTCCATGCCTCATGGGAAGAAACCCTTTCTTAGAATTTTCCATTCTAAATCTGTTTAGGACCTTTTCTAAGTAAAGGGCTTGGGAGAGACCTATCATTCTATTCGTGTATGTCGCTTCTCCCAAGTCTTTCATAGAAAACATATTCGAAAGCCATTTCTTGACAGTGGTGAGTATTCCCTCGTCATTTCCTCTAAGTAGAATGTCATCCACATATAGTACTAAGTACGAGATCTTGCTCCCACTAGTCTTCTTATAGACACAGGGTTCATCTTTATTCTTGATGAAGCCATATCCCTTTACTACTTCATCAAAATGAAGATTCTAGCTTCTAGATGCTTGCTTGAGACCGTATATGGACTTCTCAAGTTTACATACTTTATGGATATCGGTTTCGGATACAAAACCTTTTGGCTGTTCCATATAGATGTCCTCTTCTAAGAATCCATTTAGAAAAGCCATTTTGACATCCATCTGCCATATCTCATAATCTAAGTATGCAGCTATGGATAACAGTATTTGGATGGACTTTATCATGGCCACGGGCGAAAAGGTTTCTTGATAGTCAATTCCTTCTCTTTGACTATAGCCTTTTGCTAAGAGCCTGGGTTTAAAGGTGTCAACCTTGCCAACGTTTCCTATCTTTGTTTTGTAGATCTACTTACATCCTATAGGCTTCTGGACGATCTACCAAAGTCCAGACTTAGTTCGATTGCATAGAGTCCATCTCTGTTTCCATTACTTCTCGCCATCTTGAATGGTCGACATCCACCATCGTTTGATCATAGGTAAAAGGATCATCTTCATGACCTTCTTGTACTACAGTGTGAAGCTCTGGCTCCTCCTACAGTAGATACCCATACCTCTCAGGTTCATGTGGTATTCGACCAGATCTATGTGGTGGTTGTGCTACTATTGGGTCAGGCCTTGGTTCTTGGACAGATTTCTTAGAGGGAGTTTCATTTTGTTCTTTTAGAACAATCTTTCTACCTTTGCCCCCTTCCAAGATGAATTCATCTTCAAGAAAGTGGGCTTGTAGGGCCAAATGATTCTCTGATCATCAGTAGGTAAAAGAAGAATCCTATGGAATCTTCAGGATAACCAATGAAATGTCCCATGAGGGATCTTGTCTCCAATTTCTCCACTTTAGTCTTCTTGACATAAGCAGGATATCCCCAAATCTTAATGTGATTAAGACTTAGTTTCCTATTATTCCACATCTCATGCGGAGTTTTAGGAACGGATTTAGAGGGACATCTGTTCAATTTATAAGCAGCAGTAAGGAGTGCATGTCCCCAAAACAAAATGGGTAAATCAGTGTAACTAAGCATGGAACAAACCATGTCCAACAGTGTTCGGTTCCTACGCTCAGCTACTCCATTTAGTTGAGGAGTTGCTGGTGGTGTTAGTTGTAACATTATTCCTTGTTCTCTAAGGAATTCATCAAACTCGGCGCTCATATATTCTCCTTCACGATCCGATCGTAGAGTTTTATTGCCCAGTTTGATTCTCCACTAAAGCTTTGAATTCTTTAAACCTTTCAAAGGATTCAGACTTTTGCTTCATCAGATACACTAGACCATATCTTGAATGATAGTCTGTGAAAGTGATGTAGTAAAAATCTCTACGAGCCATTTCTCCAAATGGTCTGCAAACGTCGGTATGCACTAATCCTAAGACTTGAATAGCTCTTTCAAAAGTCCCGGTGAAGGGTGATCTGACCATCTTGCCTAAGAGACATGATTCACAAGTTGGATAGGGATCCGACCCTAGTGAGCTTAAAAACCCATCTTTTTCCATTTTGTGGATCTTGTGTTCTCTAGCATGGCCTAGTCTAAGATGTCACTTGAGTCTTAAGTTAGATTATTGCCTACCAAGTTTGTGAGTTACAACATTCACATCAGATGAATTACGGACGTTTAAATAATACAAACCATTAACTAAAGATGCATTGCCAACTAATTTATTTTCACAATAAATGTCGCAATTCAATTGAGAAAAACAGAATGTATAACCAATCTTAACTAATATAGGAATGAAAACAATGTTCCTAAGCCCCTTGGGCAAAACTAAAACATCATTTAAAAATAATAAATGTCCAGAATTCAAAAACAAAAAAGTAAATCCAATCCTAGTAGCTGCGACGCTTTTCCAGCTGCCTGCTTTGATCATCACTTCTTCTCGGCCTAGCTTTCTACTTCTCTGCAGATCCTAATCCAAACAACACACATGGGCACTTGTCCTTGAGTCCAGAATCCATGAAGTAGAAAAAATGGTCATAGAACAATTAGTTTCAAAAATAAAAAGTTCCATACCTTTTTTGCCTTTGTCTAATTTAAGATAGTTCCTCTTCCAGTGGCCAAGCTCACCGCACTCGAGAAATTTGTCCTTTTTCTTAGGCCCTTTGCTCTCATAAAACCCTTGAGCCTTTCCCTTATCCTTTTGAACACTCCCTTTTGCTCCTAGCTCGCCAGCCCACTTCTTGTTCTTCTTTTTCTTAGACTTAGGCTTTTTAGGTCCAGAAAAGATGACCAAGGCAGTCTCCTTTCCCTTTGGTTTCATTTGAGATTGTGCAGTAACCAACTTGTTAATTAGCCCAGCTAAATTGCACTCTATCTCATTGCAGTTAAAGTTAACCACATATTGGGAGAAGGAATCAGGAAAAAACTGCAAGATTAAGTCGGTTTGAAGGGTGGCGCTCATCGTGAAGTCGAGAGCTTCTAATTTCTCAATCCTCGATATCATTTTGAGGACCTCATCACCAACCTTCTCACTTTCTTTCATCTTGTCTTCGAAGAGCTCTTTTGATATCTCATATCATGCAGTTTGACTGTGCTCAAGCTCTACCAGGTGAGCTAGGATAGCTCTTGTAGTGGGTATCTTATCATGTGACCTTTGAAGTTTATTGGTCATAGATCCCAACATGTATCCTCTCACCCGGATGTCGTCCTTGACCCATTTTTCATGGGCTTGGACATCTTCCTCACTAGCACGTATTCTAGCTGGAGCCGCCAGGATATAGCCTCCAAGATGTATCCCAGAGATTCCATATTGAGGACAATCGTCAAATTTCTAAAACAGTCCATATAATTGGGTCCAGTAAAGGTATTCTTTTCGAGTAGAATTGAAAGTGGGTTTGTCATATTTGAGAGAGATAAACGAGAAAATGAATGCAGAAATAAACTAGATTAATTAGATTAGTTGTATTTGACTTAACCAAGAAAAATTAAGATCTTAAAATTTATCTTAGCTCCCACTGCATTTTTTGAATCCCACACTCCCATGTGAAAATCGGGAATCATCATTGGTATCGATTCCACAGCGGGTATTGAGGTCCTCAATTAATTAGATGGGTTGCAACATAACCGATTTCTGGCCCATTAACTATTTGAAGTGATGTCTAACATCAATTTATACAATAAATATTTCAATACCTTTCCCCATAATTCACCAAGCCACAACCTAACAGATTTCTAAGCTCATGAACTATCCGAGTTTATTCCCACTAACTCCTTTAATCTAACTTTTGAATTTCACCTTGCAACCTAACCAGTTACTGGGGTGAAATATGCTTCGATTAAAGCATTTCATGCACTTAATAAAATTTCAAATTATTTCCAGATGCATAACCCCCATAACTGGGAAGCATTACACATTTGTAGTAATTTTAATTTTAATAAGTTTAGTGGAGGGCGAGGATGTCACACATCCTTTATTAACTCGGTATTATTTATTTGAGATAATTTAAATTGTCAAATGTTTGGTCTCACTTTGCACATTAATCAATTTATATAGCGCAATTATCACATATTGAACATGCATAATATATACTACTAATAATTATGCCTATCAATATTAACATGGAATTAAATAAATAAATAAATCCACTACACTCGATCATGGACTTTTTCTAGATGGGCCCGAGCCAATGGGCCATCACAAAGAAAGATAAAAATGAAAAACTTAACTAAACTTCATGGGCTTCTTGTCTCCATCAATTTTGAACTATTCTTTAAAATAACCCATAAAAAGAAAAAGTAAATAGAATATAACCTAAGTCCATGATCGGTGTCTCCATCACATAAGACATGCTCGCATCAATTAATACATGCTCGCAACTTTTGATACATGCTCGTTATATTAAAACACTTATGTTGATTATTTAAAATTTTAGTCCAATTAAAAAGTCCTTTATTAAAATTCCCAACTTTTATATATTCTTTATTTCAATTAAAATCATTCTAGTCCTACTAGATGACATAGATATACAAAATTATAAATTAAGTATATCTACCTTTAATTAAAATAATATTAGTCCAAGTAAAATGAATACATAAAATATGGAATCCTATTTTATTATGATTTAAAGCAACCATTAATTGGAAAGACTTTTATTTGATTAAATAATTAATTATTAATCATCCTAGAAAAATAATTTATATTCTTTATTCAAATATTTAAGTAATTTCCAAGTTGAGGAAAAATTAATAATATTTAATCCATAAATTAATTATTAATCTTAAAAAATAATAATTAATTATTCTAATTAAATATTTTTATTCTAATTAATCTTATTGGGCTCGATTTCATCAAACCTAAGTCACCATCCTTTTGGTCCACTTGAATTTAATTTAATTGGGCTCAAAATTAATTAATTAGAAAAACATGCACACATTATTAATTTCTATTGGACTAGTTTTAATTTAAATCCAAATCACCAATCCATTGGCCCATTTGGAATTAATTAAATTAAGCCTAAATTAATTAATAAATCAAAATTGAGTAATTTTCCAATTGGGCTTAATTTGAATTATACCGGGTCATCATCCTTTTGACCCACCCGGATAATTAAATTTATTCAAAACCCAAATACCAATTTCGACCCAAAACATAGCCTTGGATTTAATTTCACTTGGATTAAATTAAGTTTAATCATCTCATAAAAGATAATTCGGTTTTACTTTTGCCTTGATTAAATTAGTCTTAATCTTCTAATGGAAATTAAATTGGATTTAATTCCATGAATATTAAATTGTATTTAATCATTTATAAGTTAGATTTTTCGATCGCATAAAATTAAATTGGTTTTAATTTCACTTCAATTAAATGGGATTTAGTCTTAGTGTCAAAATTAAATGAGATTTAATTTTGCAATAATAAAATTGGATTTGATTAATAAATAAATTACATTTATTTTATATCATGCTCACATATGTGCTTTTATGACAAATGCTTGTTATATGTGATAAGATACACCTTTCATGGACTTAAGTTTTATGTTTTATAATGCATGCTTAAAATATATATATATATATATATATATATATATATATATATGCAAATTAGCCCATTGGCTTGGGCCGATCTAAATAGTCCATGAAAATGTGTAATAGTAGAATTGCTAGGTTTTTCTACGCTTAATATGCATGTTAGCACATTAGATGTAATTATGTTTTGTGAGACCTTGATTAAAATGTTTAAATTCTCCCAAATTAAATGATACTGAGTTAGTTAAGGATACGTGACATCCTCTCCCTCCACTAAGCTTAATGAAATTGAAATTACAACCAATGTATAATGCTTCCCAGTTATGGGGGTTATGCATTTGGAAGTAATTTGAAATTTTATTAAGTGCATAAGATGCCTTAGTTGAAGCATATTTCACTCTAGAAATCAGTGATGTTTTATAAGGTGAAATTCAAATGTCAGATAAAAGGGAGTTAGTGGGAATGAACTCGGGTAGTTCACGGGCTTAGAAATCGGTTAGGTTGCGGCTTTGTGAATTATGGAAAAGGTATGAATCATTTATTGAATAAATTGGTGTAAGACACCACTTTGAATAATCAATGGGTCAGAACTCAATACTCATTACGAAATCTATCCAATGAGATTTTTGAAAATTGCAGTGGGAGTGCGATGTTTCGAAAAATGTAGTAGGAGCCAAGTAAAATTAAAGTCTTAATTTTACTCGAGTACAATATAAACATCCTAATTGGTCTACTTAAATACGAATGATGACAGTTAATTTCAATTGGTCTAATGGACCAATTATATCAATTTTCAGTGTAAAATTATAAAGCATGTGGTTAATTATATATGTGTGGTTTTAGTGCTTATGGTTTTGTTTTTTCACCAAAAAATTGTATTATAATTTTGATGTGTGTTATATTATATTTAATGCAATATTTAATGCATTTTGTGATTTGTAGTTATTCTAGCTATTTATATATTAACAAATCAACGTTCAATCCAGGTTTTTGTTCCAAATTTAGATAATTTGAATATCTCTTTAAATACTTGTTGCTGATGTTTTTGGTCATGACCTCGTTAGTGATTGTTTTATCATTTTTTGTAGTTCCTATATTTTGTGCATTTACGGAGTTGTACTTGTGTGGCTATTTATAGAGAAGTAAATCCACCATCTATTCATAACTTCCAAATCTAGATAAAATCTTCTCTTAAATACTTGTTGCTGAAGGTTACATTAATTTGCAGTATATTTATTGTTTGGTTCTACTTAAATACCATGATGATAGTTAAATTCAATTGGTCTATGGGACCCATTATATCAATTTTCAGTGTAAAAATATAAAGCATGTGGTTATTTATATATGTGTGGTTTTAGTGCTTATGGTTTTGTTTTTTCACCAAAAAATTGCATTATATTTTTGGTGGGTTTATCATATATTAAATGCATTTTGTGATGTGTAGTTATTCTAGCTATTTATATATTAACAAATCATCCTTCAATCCATGTTTTTGTTCTAAATTTAGATAATGTGAGTATCTCTTTATATAGTTGTTGTTGATGTTTTTGGTCATGAGCTCTTTAGTGATTGTTTTACCATTTTTTATAGTTTACATATTTTGTGCATTTACTGAGTTGTACTTGTGTGGCTATTTATAGAGAAGTAAATCCATTATTCATGTTTTACTTCCAAATCTAGATAAAATCTTCTCTTTAAATACTTGTTGCTGAAGGTTACATTAATTTGCATTATATTTATTGCTTTTTTCTCTTTTTTCTTTTTTTTTTGGAACGAATAAGCATATGATATTACTCAAACAAGCTTTACAAATACTCCAGGCATACCTGGACAATCATTTTCCCTCTAATTTTCAAATGACCACTTGCCACACTCTATCAACTATATCTGAAATTGTACTTCTATCTTGTTTAAAAATACGTTTGTTACGTTCTATCCAAAGGCTATACACAATAGCTGCAAATAACGCACGCTTCTTGCATCTCATAAGAAATCTCCCTTTGCTGATTTTTGTAACCCACTCCAAAGACTCATTCCAAGCCTCCTTTTTATATACAATATCTAGCTTCTCCCAACATCTTCTCTTTACTTCCTTAGCAAATCTGCACTCAAAAAACAAGTGATTTTGGCTTTCTAGCTCCTCCTCGCACAGCGGGCATCTAGGATCTTCTATATCTTTCCATAGACCCACCCTATCCTTTGTCTTTAATCTATCTTGATAAGTTAACCATAAAAGAAAACGATGTCGAGCCACCGGGCCTCGCCCCCACACAACCTTCCTCCATGCTACCTCATCCTCATGCTCTACTCTGTGATTGTAGGCCTTTTGAATAGAGAATTTGCCCATCTTCCATTGGTTTTGGACTACGTCGATGGCATCAAAGAAAAGGTCACGAATCCCCAACAACGTTTTCCAAAGCCAAGAGTCCGTACTTTTCCCTTGAATCTCCCATATATTGACATTCTTTAGGTAATATGCATTTATCCATCGAATCCATAGTGTATATGACTTAGATGCAATATTCCATTCTTGCTTGAAAAGGGCAGCTAAGTTCCATTTTCCAAGACTAGTAATCCCCAGCCCACCCTCTTGCTTAGGCAAACATAGGTGTACCCAGCTAACAGGGGTGCAGTACTTCCCTGTACTTCTACCACTCCACAAAAATGCCCGACAAAGTTTCTCAATTTCATGGATAACCGTCAACGGGATAGGAAAAATTTGAGACCAATACATTTGAATACCATAGTTCTCCCCGCAAAAGACAAAAACCGTGAAGTCCAGGACGTGATCCGAGACATAATCTTTTCAATCAAAGGTTGGCAAGTCTTAACAGTTAATCGAGTAGAAATCAGGGGAACCCCCAGATAGGGCATATGCATCTCCCCCTCAACATAACCAGTGCACTCCAACAATCTTTTTTTCCCTCTCCTCATCCCCCCCCCCCCCCAAGAGAATTTGATTCTTATCCAAGTTGGCTTTAAGCCCAGAAACCTCAGAGAAGTGATCAAAACTATTTTTTTACTTGACAAATCGATTTTTCCTCCCATTTATAAAAAAAACGTCAAATCATCAGCAAAGATTCACAAGCCCAACCTTCTTACATTTAGGATGAAACCGAAATAGCGGATCAGTATGCAACAATCTAAAACTCCTAGATAAATAATCCATCACAAACTTCTCTTTTTAATTATCATATACTTTGTGAATTTTGTGACTTGTACTTGTATGGCTATTTAATGAGAAGTAAATCCACCATTTAGTGCTAGTTTTACTTCCAAATCTATATAAAATATTGTCTTCCAATACTTGTTGCAGATTGTCTTATTTAATGTAGTCTATTTATTGACTTTTTTGTATTTTTATTTTACATATATTTTGTGCATTTTGTTTGTTGTACATGTGTGGCTATTTATAGATCATTAAATCCACCTTATATTCATGTTAGAAGTTCCAAATCTAGCCAAAATATCCTCTTTAAATGCTGCACTACATACAGGCAGCCAACATTGTAAAATGGAGTCTATTTAATGCACTACACTCATGTGCAGTTCATTAAATGCCTACCACATTGCAATCCAGTCTTTGATGTATACATGAAAATTAAATATGCATATATAAATTAGGAAAAATTTGTGATAACTGCTTCTTAAATACATGCACATTCAATGCGGTTTCTTTTTTAAAGTAATGATTTTATTTAATAATAGAAACGAACTATATATTGGAAAAAAATCTTGCAGTAGATAACGTTAGTAACATTTAATGTGGTAGTATTTATTGTATTTGCATTTGATGGTTTAGAGTGAGTTGAGACCCATAACCACCATAATCTCCTTATTTAATTTTAAGCTATGTATTGAACTTTCACTCAATTAAATTTAGCAATTATAATTGTTGTTGGGTGCTATTAATGCTTACCACTTAGCTGCCAATATAAATACCTCTATCCTCCATTCCAAATATTCATCTTACAATCTCATCACCCATATACACCCATATTCAAAATGGCTTCTCACCACATGTGGAACCAATCTGACTTCATATTCGATGAAAAATGGACTGCTGAAATTGACAATGCTTTCATTGACCTTCTGAAAAATGAAGCATTACCAGGCAACTTTCGTGTTGGAGGAGATAACACAGACACTTCTTCATTGACCTTCTGAAAAACGAAGCACTACCAGGCAACTTCCGTGTTGGAGGAGATAACACACACACACACACACACACACACACACACACACTATTAATGCTATCAACTGAATCATCAACGCACAGTTTGGAGTAGATTTCTCTTTGCTTAACGGTGTTCGTCATGTTTGAAAGCTCCAAAAAACGTACCGTGTTTTCAATTGGATTGCACATATGCCCAGGGTGTGCTATGACTACGCGACCAATGTTGTCATTGGTGCAGCTTTTGTGTGGGATCACATTTGCAAGGTTAGTGACCAATAGGGATGATTGCATATCATACCCCTGTGAAACATGAAACCTGCACACATCTCCCCTGTGTTAAAAAAATAGCCTGAAATAACTCTATGATTTTCAAGACCCTGCACGAAACCGCCAATCCGTGTTAAATCCGTGGAAGGTAGCATTCACGCGCAGTGTATTTGAAGCAGGGTTGGGGGTTTCATGCAGGGTTTTGAAAAACATAGGGGCATTTCAGGCTATTTTTTTAACACAGGGGGGATGTGTGCAGGTTTCGTGTTTCACAAGGGTACAATATGCAATTATCCCTGACCAATATGATGAACTATGTTGAAAGTGTATAATGTGGACTTCCTGTTGATGACTTTTCAGGAGCAGCCATGATGACTTTTCAGGAGAAATAATAATATTTCTAAACCTGTGATGACTTTTCAGGAGCAGCCGTTTGCTTATGCATACATGACTAAGGGGGGCCCAAGAAGTGTTGATTTGGAGGTCATTTTTGGACACAATGGAGATATTGGACCACTTTTCCCAGACAACATCATCAACATATCATCTGGAAATGAAGACTCTTCGGTTGTTTTTCTTAACAACCAAATTCAAAATGCACCTATCATTGACTTGTCTTCAGGTGATACTACCAGCCCCGATACCCAATTATGGAGGGATGTTTTGACGGGCTATGCTAGCGATTCTGGATCCGAGGGGTTTGATGTTCATATTGGGGGGGAGCTCTTCTTTCCCATCAGAGGATTTTTGGAAACCAACAATGTTCCAGTTGAACCAATCATCCCGTGTATATAATGAAGCTCTCTGTTTATATAATGAAGTTCTATGTTTATATAATGAATTATGATTTTTCCTACTTTTTAACGTTTACATTTTCATATACATTGACATGCCTGCAAGTTGAACCACCAGGTACACTAATCATCCTAGATGCAAAGACAAATAATAATAAAGTCTGTTGTCTGCCAAAGCATTTAAATAATGGGATATGTTGTTTGTAAAATCTTTTTTTTATTGACAGTGAGATTCTTTGTGGTAAGTTACAAACAAAAAATTAGGGTGCATGCGACTTTTTTTTTTTGGCATCTTGGATCACATGTGGTAATTAAATCACATAGTGCAAGGATAATTCGTGTGAGACTCTTTGACTTGTATAAAATATAACACAACTTGTCAGATTTCAAGCCTTAGTTTTTGTGTCCTTCACGAGATTAGCTCAGCCTTCATCAGTTTCAATGTTCAGGGTGTTAAGCTTAAAATCCACGAATTTCCATCTCAAAATTCACGGAGTTAATCAATCAACCACAATAATAATTAACACAATTACATAATCTGAAACTTCAGAATTGGTCAAGAAAACAAAATGGCAAAAAGCTAATATTGTTGCGAGAAGTAGTAAATTTTCTAAGACCAAATATTATCAGGTACATTACGGTTTTTTACCGGTATGAATTTTCTAAAACCAAAAACCATACAAAAATAGCTAGTACGACACATAGTCGTACCAAAACCTACTATTTTTAGAATATAACCAATAATTAAGTACGGTGCGATATGGTACGGTTTTGAAATACCATGGGTAGACCGTAGACCAAACCGTATTACTACCTAGTACGAAGAATATACTTGATTCAAATATTTTACAACCACCAAATATATAAACTATTTCGTTTATCCAGGGGTGTCATTCCTTTTAACAACAACCTCATAGACTAATATTTGAAGAACCTTGAGGACATATTCAAGGCATATTAAAGTGGCTTTCTTGTTAAGAAGAAATTAATAAAGTCCCACTAAAGTGTTCAAAGAATAAATTCCCATAAACTACAATTGACCACTATGCTTTAGTTATGTGACCAAAAACTTTACACAGCTTCTTTATTACAAACCTATATATCCCGTGTTGTGAAAATAATTAAATTATATAGGTGGGTTTAAAGCACGTTTGTTAAAGTGATATGTTTTTTGCCATAGGTTTTATTGGCATATACCTTTTTAGGTCCTTTTTTTAAAGTGTTGTGTTAAGCACATTTTGTTTGAATCAAATTTTATTTCCAAAAAGTATGTCACTAGGGATTGTATGTTTGTGCATGTTGACATTTTTAATTCATTTATCACTGTCATTTGTTAGTATTTGTTTACCACTTTCATTTTTTGGAGCAAGTTTTCTTAGAATATGTTAAAATACAACTAAAATAAAAGGTGGATGTGACAAAATTACAAGAAATTAACCATTTATTGAAATGAAGATAAAGTACTTAGTTTCAAACTATGATTCACGAAATGAACCATGTCTGAAACAAATTTAGGAGGTTCATAAACCAAATAGACATCAAATTAAACATACTAAGACATTATCGAAACACATACTTAGCGTAGGAACATGCTACCAACAACTTAAAAAGCCACCTTTCTTTATCCAATAGTATTGTTGCCTAGAAACTTTCGTTCCGCAATCATCTGCACCATTGTTTTTTTTTCCATCGGTCGGTAGACTAAGGAAAAGGTCCATGTTCTTCGTATTGTTCACAATAAGATGGGAAACCAATATCATGTCTTCTGTGTCAAGTGAGGTAACCTCCCCAAGGGCTTCATAAACGGCCTTCCTTGATAAAGATGCATCATGTTCTAAACCGATACGCTTCGAAATGTCACCAAGCCTTTCATCAATTTTTTTCACAAAATGCAGTCATCAGATTCATGAAACAATCATCAGTCTCGTCAACCAATTTCCTCTTCCCTTTTGAATTGCTTTTGCTACTACCACCCCTGTTAGCGTGAGAGACCGACATGCTTTGCACCTCATCCAAAGGAGGATTATTGACATGTGGAACATACTCCCCTCCAGCTTCATTATGGTTGACTTGGTTTGCTCCATTGTTGTTAAGTAGATTTTGAACCACGTCAGGAAATCACTCAGCATTTTCCCCAGTTGCCCTATCATTCCCAAATATTTCTTCCCAGTCCCTGTACAAAGGCCACGATTTGTATTGCATTGTACGGGCATTGCTGTCCGTCTATAAAATATTTTCAAGTTAATGCTTAATTCGCTGGTTTAACAAACCATTTTTTAGAAAGTATATTTTTTGCCAATATAAATTTGCCCCTGTCATAAGCGTGGGTTGGATTTAAATAACATTTGATAATATTGCATTTAAACAATTTACCTTAACATAGTTATGCCATACAACATCACTATCTACAACTATGGTATGTGTGGAGTCATTCCAACCAAATCCACTTCTAGACAGCATGGTGGATATGGGGCCGTTGTTTTTCTCCACACATGAATCCTTGAGTTAATGTGAGGATCTGCCCTTATATTGGTACCCGGAAAGGCTTGAATCATAGCATGTTCAAGGAGTCCTTGGTATCTCGTCTTGAAGCCATTATTAGCTTTCCACCCCATCACAAGAAGATCTTTCAATGCATTTTCCAAAGCAATTTCTTCATAAACAGTCCATGCTCTTCGACTAGACTTGCCACTGTTTCCTTTGTTAAGCCACCCCTCATCCTACTTGATCCAACATCAATTAATAACCTAGGAACAACTAATAATAATATACACACACAATAAATTATATCAACACAAAAAAAAAAAAAAAAACTAACCAACAATAACATATTGATACAGAATTACAATAGTGCTCACATGAAAATCAAAAAATACAAACCAAAGTCAAACTAATAATTAATATTTCAGTTTGTTCACAGGAAACACACTAAAATAAAATAAAACCATTTTAATACAAACACGTTAGAGACTTAAAAAAAACAAAACAAATAACATAGTCCACCCAAAGTAAGAGTCAACCCAAGTAAGTTTAACAAGACCTTCTCCACTCATCAAACATCGTAGCTGCTAAATTTTCCCGCCAATTAGTCCATTGTTGTGAGGGCTCAACTTGGTCGATAAAATCATTGTAAGGGTCATCATCAATTTCATCATCAACCTCAAGGATCTGCGCTTCTAAAGGGTCAAAGGGCATCTCTAAACGAATGTAGTTATGCAATAAAGCACACCCATAATGCATCGATTTTGGACTTTGATAGGATAAAATGAATTACTCCTCAAAAATAGCCCAACTCCTTTTCAATAATGCAAATGATCTTTCAGTTACGTTGCGCGCACTCGCATGAACCTTATTGAATAACTCATGCACATTTTGTTTGGGGGGGTGGGGGGCAGGGGGGTCCTTTGGGAGTTCCATTCTTGAATATGATATCTATCACCACGGTAAGGTGCTAGAAAACCATCACCGTTTGTTACCCTGAGTCACAAAGATAATAATTCCCTGTAAACAAATGATTGCAGATGTTATTGATGAAGTAAAGCAAGATAGTTTTTACTTATTTATGAAGGTACTAATTAAAGTGAACAATAGGGTACCGTCAAATACCTTCCGGAACTCTAAGCCCATTTTCTCTATTGATGGCATCCTTTAATACTCGACTGTCAGCTGCGGATCCCTCCCAACCATATAAGAGATATATATATATATATAGTTCATGTTAATGTCGCATACAGCCAAGACATATGTCGAAATGTCACCCTTTCGGTTTCTATAACGGGCCTTATTCTTCTGAGCAACTCGTAAAGGGATGTAAGTTCCATCTAAAGCTCCTAGGCAACCCTATGAAATTAACAAAGCAAGACGTCACAAATTACTAAACTAGTATTATATGAAATTTGCAGCATAATTTACAAGAAATGCAAGGCAAAAACATATACCTACCTTAAACCTTTTCCACCGCTCGTTGGTGCAGTTCGCTTTGATTGGAACTGGTTTCACTAGGAATAACGTATGTAGCTTAAGCAATGCGGTTAATGTATTGTTGAAGTGAGTACTTGTCGTGTAACCCGACCTTTTGAAGTGATGCTTTACTATCCTATTTTACGTGTGGTGCGCTAACACACTCGAGAAAATTGCAACTTGCTCGCTCACTAACACATTTTTTGTTGGTGATAGACCGCCAACATTTTCAAGTATGAAGCATAAATGACCAAATGCTTTTCTAGACATTCGAAGATTGTTTATGCATGTTTCATCATTATATGAAATTAAATCATGCATCTACTCTATCTATTTAGAAATTTTACTTTTCAATGAATAAGTTAGCCTATTTGGCACTTGTGTAGTAAGACGTACAACGTCGCTTACGATCCCGGTACTCACGATAAAAGGTCAGTATAATGAAGTTAAATTCCGATACGATCTCTTGGAGTAACACGAATACCTCTTCATGCTCAGTAGACACATCCATTGGGCCAACAATTGAAATTACATTTTGGCATATAACCACCCAAAATCAATAATCAATTGAATATTTAGACTCACCATCTGCTTGAACCAAATAACAAAATCGACATAACCACAGCAACAACTTACATTGTAGAATCAATACCTCACAATACACATACACAAACACAGAGAAGTAATTTTCAGGAACCATATCTTTACCGTACAATGACTTTAAATCCATAAATAATTCAAATTCCATTATGTCAAAAATGCATAAAATTAAATTTTTTATAAACATTAAACATTTTCTTCTGAGACAAAAAACTTCAAAAACTCAACATTTTATGATTTAATAGAAATTGCTACAAACAATAGTAAGGATTACCTATCGACCTTAATCTGCAGCTCAACACGAAAAATCCACAAGCCCTGTAAAAAAATTGAAATTCCGACGCAAAAAATTAGAAGTGAATCTGCTTAAAATCCCGTATGAAACTGGAAAAGAATATATTTAACACTCTACTCCAAATACTCACCTCGTGAGAAACACTTTTGGGTAATGAATACCTCAATTTGTGCTGGAATTTATAGGCTAAGATGGGTTTAGTTAATGCATCTTCTTCATTTAATTTGGAGGAGGTGGGAGAGATTTGGAAATCTTTTTTATTTGAGATTCATTTATTTCTATGTTATTAATAAGCCCAAGCCATTTAATGGTCTTATTAGGGTAATTTAGGAAGAAAAATAAAGATTGGATGGGCAGTATGGTCATTTAAAAGCGGTCCTCAAAAGGGTTGATTCAAGGATTAAATTATCCCACCACCCTAGGTCGGATAAGTTATCACCGAAATGGTGGATCAAAACGCGGGCTGAATAGCGATCACGGGCTTTTATAATCAACACCAAACGCATGAAAAAGGGGGATAAAAAAGCTAATCACCCATCAACACTGATCCCAAACCAGTCCCAAGTATACGCTATCTCTTTGAGTAGATTTCTTTATTTTGTATCTTGCTATCAGCATACTTAGTTCCACTTTTAAGATTTCAAAGACACCATTCTAGTTTCTCTCCACTTGTGTAAAAATATGTTTGTTTCTTTCTTTTCATATTTTGTACATGACCCCTGCAATCCTGACTATTATAATACTTTGCTTAAACTTCCGACTTCTAAAGGCATACCTCAACCAATGCTTTCATTTACCAAACTATACAGGGCAATTTGCTCCTTTCAGACACTGCTTACTGTCATGAACCAATTGTTTTGCCCATACACACCTAAAGAAAAAATGCTCAACTGTTTCAATTTCAGTACCACATAAGACACAATTGCAATCTGTAATTTGGATGAACCTTCCCACTGGATCTCTAGTAAGTAATTTCTGTTGTGCAGTCAACCATCTAATAAAGGCTAAGCACTTGCCATCACATCATGTATTCATGTTTTCTAAAACTTATATGCATTCATTTTTCTTAATTGACAAAATGATTAAAAAACCAGCTCTTTTATAATAGTCTGTATGTAGATTTTTAAGTATTTGTGTAGATTTCATCTGCCATGAAACTTGCTAAATATTGAGATTCTCATTATATTTAATTCTCAATGCCATTAAAAGAGAAACTTTTACTTTACAATAAAATTAGTTAATATATATTCGAGAAAAAACTATATTTCCTGGGGTAAAAAAAGATGTAAAGTAAGTTGCTATCACTTAGACATTTCTCTTTTGGATTGACAAAAACATAACATGATTAATTAATAAAAACTTTCCCAGTATTCAATGTATGGAAATTCATCCATTTCCTTCTTTCAACATAATTAAAACTACAAGTACATAGAAAAATAATATGTCGGCAACAAAGAAAAAATTTAAACAACATTCATTTCCTTCTTGTAGTTTATTTATTCGGAGTAGCAACCTCTTCCACTTTTGTTTCTCACAGAATCTCTCTCATTACTGTTCTTGCCATTTATTGATAACAATATATTGGGATTTTTCAATTTAATGTGCAATTCATGATTTAAACATAAAATTAATCATTGTATTCTAAATAATATAATTTCTCCAACCATTTTATTTCTTTATTTTATTCACGTACAAAGCATGGTGCAAATTAAATCATGACAGACTATTATTTACCAACAAATCAGCAATATCTATACAGAATGGTAGACATGAAAGTACTTTCTCGAATTTTCAGAATAAATCTCATATCAAATAGCTTCTTTTAAGAGGATACATGTCTACATGCATATGAAGGGGGCCTTCTATGATTTTTCCAGCTGAAAAATTGAATCACCAAACGTAGAACCATACAAGGATGAAGAAGAAATTCATGACAATGTCGGTATAACAAACGTTCGCTACCAAAATTCTCCACAAGAACAATATCCCTCTCTAAAATGGCGAAACCAATTCTACATGCATATGAAGGGGGCCTTCTATGATTTTTCCAGCTGAAAAATTGAATCACCAATATGTAGAACCATATAAGGATGAAGAAGAAATTCACGACAATGTCGGTATAACAAACGTCCGCTACCAAAATTCTCCACAAGAACAATATCCCTCTCTAAAATGGTGAAACCGATTATTGTCTCGTACAATGATGTCTCTCTTTGTTACACTTGAAGCGACCTTCATAAACTCATGGCAGTCCCCACATATCCTCAGGTTCTTCATGATTCTTATAGGTGCATAAGAAGGTAAGCACATTAACCCAAACGTAAATGCTAGCTTCTCACTGTGGTGCTTTAGCAATACCCATTTGTAATCATCTTCAACATCATGCAAGTCGTGTTCAATATGACCTTTGAAGCCCATTCCCTCCATCTCTTCGATCAATTCATCCAGCCTCGAATATATCTCAGCAATCCTTGGATGAGCTATCTCCCCAACCATAAATGAATGAACTTTGTCTTTAATTTCAATCCAACTTTTACCTCTCTCCTTCTTAGCTTCACTACTTTTAAGAAGCTTCCTCGCATACGCAACATCATCCCACCTCCCATTTGCTGCGTATATATTGGAAAGCAATACATGATTGCCTGCATTATTAGGTTCAATCTCAAACAACTTTTTAGCGGCAATTTCTGCTAATTCTACATTCTGATAAACCCTGCAAGAGGCTAAAAGTGAGCCCCATATAGAAGCAGTCGCCTCAAATGGCATTTTGTCGATTAAATCCTTTGCCTCATTTATCTTTCCTGTCTTACCAAGAATGTCAACCATGCACGCATAGTGAAAGACATTAGGGGACAAGTTATGGTCTTTCTTCATCATTTCGAAATATTTACGTCCCTTTTCAGCCAACCCCATGTGGGCACAAGCAGATAGCATAGAAACATATGTTACTTCATTCGGGTGCAAAAGCATCTGTTGCATTTTCTCAAATAAAATCATAGCCTCTAATGATCGAGCATGTCTAGCGAAACCAGATATCATCGTGTTCCACAGCACGACATTCTTCTCCTCTGCATCAGAAAACACAAAATGAGCTTCTTTAATGCTTCCGCATTTCGCATACACATCTATGAGAGAAGAAGCGACATATTCATTTGTCCCAAAACCAGTTTTATGCACTATAGCATGAACTTGCTTCCCTTCTATTAAAGCAGCCAATGCAGCACAAGCACTGAGAATTGAAGAGATAATGAACATATTAGTTTTGATATCAGTCTGATGTGCTCTTTGAAACAAACTCAAAGCCTCCTCATAAAGCTCATTTTGCACAAACCCAGCCATCATTGAACTCCAAGTCACATCACTCTTCTCTGGCATGGATTTAAATACCCAAAAAGCATCCTCGACTAAATGGCACTTAGCATATACATCAAGCAAAGCAGTGCCCACAAACGCATTCGACTCCATCGATGCCTTAATAGCAAAAGCATGCAACTGTTTACTCTCAAACGCTAAAATCTTCGTCGCACAAGCGCATAGAACACTCGATATGGCAAACTCACTGAACTCAGACCCTTCTCTCAGCATCCTCACAAAGAGTTTTAGAGCCTCTTCTCCACTCCCATTTTGAGTATAGGAACCGATCATAGTGTTCCAAGAAACCACACTTCTAACACGCATTTCGTCGAACACTTTGCGTGAGTAATCAACAATGCCACATTTCGAGTAGAGATTAATGAGCATGTTTGATGTCGATGTATCCCTTTGTAAACCAAAGTGAATTACATGTACATGGCAGGATTTGCCTTGCATAAGTGCTCTCTGCTTGGCGCATTTTTGAATGAGGTTTTGCTGAAATTGCAAATAGGCTGCTCTTGTACATACCCAGAAATCGTCTTCTTCTTGGATTGGCGGCTCAAGTTTAGCAGTGACAATAGATGAAATGTTTCTGTTTTGGAAATTAAATCTAGGCATGCAAGGATTATTGCTCCTATACAGGGCTTTCATTTAAAGGTTAAACCAAAGTTTAATTAATATTAATGGTTGGAGTTTATGAAAATCATGAAATGTAGCGGGAAATTTGTGAAATGGTTTTATAGGGTGCGTATGGATTGAATGATTTGAAGATGTGAATTATAAGTTCATTTACATTTGAGTTTGTTTGCACGTGATGTCGTGTCCGATTCATATCAACATTATTTATATTATTATATAGGATAATTGAGTACAATATATGAGGTAATATATATATTTTATATGTATTTTGACAGAGTAACAATATAAAGCATAAAAATTCTTCTTTTATTCATCTTCAATGGAAGTATATATACAAATCTTGAAAGCCTTTGCTCAATCATAACAGCTGGAACAATATTTGCTATTTTCCTTATCTAACTATGGTAAAAATGGCCAATCAGGGGGCGCGCCCAGCAGATCAGCAAGAATTAAGCCTAGATTGCCTTGATTGAAGGAGGCCCAGTATGGTAAGAACTTGATCCTTAAGCCATGTTTGCCTCCTAATTGATCTTGACTTGTTCTTGTCTTTTGGTCAAATCCTTTCTATAATTTCAGCTTGGATCTAGCCAGGCGGGCTGGCCACCTGGGCCACAACCCACTTAAGTATGAATTTAGCCTTTCCTTATTAGCATATGGGCTTCTTTTAGCTTGACCCAATTTATGTAAATTTCCCCAACATCAATAGTCCCCTCAACTCTAAAGTTTGACATTTTGTCAAGCTGCAAGAGTTTAAAAATAGCATACGGGCCAAGCTAACATTGCCAACTCGCATTGGGGCTACACAGGCTTCTTGAAACTAAGCTTCATGTATCATTGAGGCCCACAGGGGGAGTTCGGCTCCTTTTTCATTGAGGCCCACAGAGGGTGTATAGACTATTAGAAATTTTATCAGCCGGGTTTTTCAGTTAGGCTCTTCTTCTAGAGACATAGGAAGAGTAATTTGTCCGACTGGCTGAACCGCCTCCCTAGCAAATCCATACAAAGGAGTGTTAGTATTCTCAAGCTTGATATCTCCCAGGTCCATTTGCCTGTACACTTGGTAAAATAGTATATCTACCGAGCTGCCACTGTCTATGAAGACGCGCTGGACCTGGTAGCTGGCGATGGTAGCAGAAATGACTAGAGCATCATTATGAGGGGTTAACACGGTCTTTGCATCAGCTGGTCCAAAACAAATTTCTCCTTGAGGGCGGCTCTGGCTTACATTCAAGAAAAATTCTGGTATCTGCTCAGTGGTTCTAGCTTGCCTGAGTAAGCACCTCTTTGAGATTTCGAGAGACATCCCCCCTGATATCATATGTATGACTCCTTTCTTGGGGTCGTTAGCTACCACTCCAGCTGGTGTGACTTGGTTGCTATCTTGAGGGTTAGATCAACTGCTCAGCTATTAGGGGAAATGTCCTCTCCCTGCTGGTCCAGCTCGCCCAGCTGTTCCGTCTCTTCTTGTTCCATGACCCGAATTAGTTCTTCCTCTATGCCAAAGGTTCCCTCTTCCTGGCCCAGAAGTTCCCCCTGAATAGCTTCTGGTGGGACCTCCTGAATAGCTTTCGACACTGTTATGCACTATAGGCCCCTTCATTTGGCCAGATCTGATAAGGCGTTCAATTTCTTCCTAAAAATCCTTGCAACCATCTGTATGATGCCCGTACTCTCTGTAGAAACAACAGTAGGGTCTCGCCAGCTGGCTCTCTGGTGCTGATGCTGCCACTTTGTTGTCCACCTCCATGATGTGTTGGTGCGGTTTCCTGGGTGCTGGCCTATATGGTAGTTGATCTTGCATCCTGCCTGGTATAGGCGCAAGTGTGTTCCATCTTTCTCTATTGTCCCGACGTTGTCCGTTCTTGATTTTTTCTTCTTTCTTATCCTTTCTCTGCTCAGATTGCCTCATCAGTTGAGCATCTTCCATATTAACGTATTTCTCATCAAAGTTGCTCGCAGGCTTCTTAGTAAGTGACTTGAATAGGTCACCCTCACGTAACCCTTGTGTGAATGCGCTGGATTTTAGCTCGGCTGTAGCAGCTGGGACTTCCAGTGTGGCAGTATTGAAGAGCTTCACGTAAGAGCGCAACATCTCGTCCCCTCTTTGTTTGATGTTGAATAATGTCAATGGAGTCTTCTCGTGTCTTTTGCTGCTAGCAAACTGGTGAAGAAACTTGCTGCTAAATTCTTGGAAAGATCCAATAAATCCCTCCGCTAGCTGGTTGAACCACAGTTGGGTTGACTTGGTCAGCATGGTCAGGAAGACTCTGCACATGATTGCGTCTGTGTACCTGTGCAGCAGGGCATAATTTCTAAAAGTGTACAAATGATCTTCTGGATCAGAAGTACCATCATAGGGCGTGATGGAGTGAATCCTAAAATCTCTAGGTAAATCTTCCCTCATGATAGTTCTAGTGAAAGGAACCCCACGATCTTCTTGTTGTTTCCCTCCTGCTATCCTCCTCTCTATCTCTTCCATTTTCCTTGTCATAGCTTCAAACTTGTCTTGGCTATCTTTCAGCTTATTTAGCTTATCTAGCACATCCAGCAGAGATCGAGCCGACTCGTAATTGCTAGCCTCGTCCTCGAGATCTTTCCTCTTCTCTTTCCAGCCATCGGGCTAATACCGGCAGGGGGCGCCTGCAGTGTCAGCTCTCCCTGGTAATTGACTTTTCTTTTGTGCAGCGTGAACGTTGCCTTCTGGTATTTTGTCTTGTTGGGTCTTGGGTGGTGGGATCCACCTTTTTTGATCATCATCTCCTAACCATCCAGCACGCCGTGTTTGGTGTCCCTTCGAGGCAAGATATTTTCAACGAGGTTCTCTCTCTTCTTCTTCTTCGGACTGAGTTAGAAACTCCACCCTGCTTATTCTCTTACCGTAAATCATTTTAGGTGTGATTCCGATATCATCTGCACCACCTTCTCTTGGTGCCACCGGAGTTCTCTCGGGTACCTATGACATTAAATTTCTTTCGTAGCTTCTAGATCCTTGCGGACCTGAATTCTTCATGGCCTTCTCGATAGCTGCATCCACAATTGCTTGCAACTGCTCAGCCGTTAAGTGGTAAGCAGGATTTGGTGGCAGCTGATCAGCTCCCTGGACGGCTAGTCCTTCCGGCTGCAAAGGAGTCTCTTTCTCTCCAGCAGGATCCTCTGCCACCTTGTCCATCAGTAACTCTTGGATTTCACCAATCAGTCGCCTAGCTATGATAGCAGGCGTCTCGGGTGCATGATTATCCTTGCCTGAACAGAGCAACCTCTTTTTTTTCTCGTCATTCCTCATGGGGTCTTTTGTTTCGGCCATACCTTTTCCTGCCATCAAGATTCGAGAACAAATACTCACAGAAAACAAATAAAATCTACCTCACTCCTTGAAGCTCAATTTCCCACAGACGGCGCCAATTGATGCGTGTCCGATTCATACCAACATTATTTATATTATTATATAGGATAATTGAGTACAATATATGAGGCAATATATATATTTTATATTTATTTTGACAGAGTAACAATGTAAAGCATAAAATTTCTACTTTTATTCATCTTCAATGGGAGTATATATACAAATCTTGAAGGCTTTTGCTCAATCATAACACCTAGAACGATATTTGTTATTTTCCTTATCTAACTATGGTAAAAATAGCCAATCAGGGTAGCTGGAAATCAAGGGGCGCGCCCAGCAAATCAGCAAGGATTAAGCCCAGATTGCCTTGATTGAAGGAGGCCCAGTATGGTAAGAGCTTGATTATTGGGCCATGTTTTCCTCCTAATTGATCTTGACTTGTTCTTGTCTTTGGGTCAAATCTTTTCTATAATTTCAGCTTGGATCCAGCCAGGCGGGTTGGCCACCTGGGCCACAGCCCACTTAAGTATGAAATTTAGCCTTTCCTTATTAGCATTTGGGCTTCTTTTAGCTTGGCACAGTTTATGTAAATTTCACCCACATCATTTAAGTTTCAATGAATTTCCAATCCATCAGGTCATTTTCAATTATTTTTTTCAAACGTGATGGTGGATTTCAAATACAAATTTAGAGCCATTTGAAATCTATACTCCATATACATTCCTTAAATCCAAACTCAAATCCAGCAATCCAAACACACCCTTGTTTGGATTTTTTACACACACTGCATATTTTTTACATATATTTTACACACACTATAAAGTCTATTCTATAAAGGTATTTCACAAAATGAGTGACCAATCACACGACAAGTGTAATTTATTCACTTTATAGAATACACTTAGATTCGACCGAATCAGGAACGGGCAAGAATTCCCGCTCTTGAAGTTGTATTCTTTTTTCAACATAAAGGCTTTGTTTGGATGTATTTTTATTTCATTTTCAACCGTCATTTTCTAAAACGTATGAAAAAATGAGACCATGTTTGTTTATGTTTTCAAATTCTATTTTCAATATTCTGGATTACAAAATTTTAAAAAATCATAACACAAACTATTTTCATCTAAATTTACTTTTTTTTCAACTTAACTTTTTCAATCCCTCATATAAATTATTTACATAATCATCAATCAAAATCATTTACTCCAATCATTATCCTTCTTTCTTTTTCATACTTTACAATTTTTAATTTATATTTTATTATTTATTTATTCACATAATCAATATATAAATAACTAACTCAATTATTCAACACATCATACATCAACTTATCACTATTGATTTGACACATTTTACAAATTTCAACTATTTTTATAAAACATAAACAAACACAACACACATCACATCATTTTCACACGAATCTCCATAGTACGCATTTTCCAAAAAACATTCAGAATTCTAACTCAAAAACATAAACAAACATAGCTTGAGTTTTTTATTTTTTGTGTGAAAATGTCCGCATGTTTGATTGTATTTCTGAAAATTGTTGGAATTGAAGATTTGATGATGTGAGAAATGATTAAATTAGTTAAAAGTAATGATGATGTATATTGTAATAGATAAAAATAATAAATAATATTATATGTATTAAATAAACTTATAATTAAAAATTATAAAAATTGTCCCAAAAAAGAGACTAAAAATACTCAAAATGGGTATTAAAATGCGCACACTTCTACAAAGGTTAATATTATGTATTTTATTCCAATATAGCAACACAATTGTTGCCGAAAATATGATTTTTTAGAAGTAGATGTGAGAGAACAAAAAATATGAATGTAAATTGGTAGAGTAAAAGGTAATTATTGGAGAATGTGAAAGTGAAAATGAAAATAAATGTATTTGACTATTTTCAGTTGAAAATAGTGTGAACTGTGAAAATGAAAATGATGCTCCCAAAACACAAACAAACATAGCCGTAGAATTAAACAATTACTTTTATATGGAGTTTCAATTAAATACTCGTATTTTCATTTTAAAGAAAAAAGTTCAAATAGCATTTTAAGGAATAACACAACTAATCCAATTCTTTTTAACTCTATTTTAAAATACATTCGTATTTAAAAAGTAATACAACTATATGTATTTTTTTTTATAGTACATTAAAAAATAGAACTACTCTAAAATTGATCAAACATGTTTCCAAACACAAATTTTACTATATTACAAAATAATCACAGACAAACATAAAGTAGAACATTTAGGGCTTAATTTGATGATATATCCATCTCGGAGAATTTTTTTTCATAACAAAAGTGAGAAAAAAGATTTTTAGGGATAAGAAATATTGTGTTAGAAATGTGGTTAGATGAGTTTTTTTTTACAGAAAAATATGTAATGATTATGATTGATGTGATATGTTTTTTATTGTGAAAGTTTGTTTATATTAATGTTTAAATATAATTTTTCATAAACATATCTTAGTCAAATTCATCGATTTAGTCATAAAAAATAGGCAAAATGGATCTTATTTTGATCGTTACGTTATTTTACATTAGATTATGTAATTAATTTGACTCTCGGTATTGAACAATAGCCGGACCAAACCCTTTTAATTGGTGAATAAACTGTCAAATCATAAATAATAAAAATATATTTTTTTTTCTTTTTTTCCAAGGACTTTTCATAGAAACTTTGAGATTTTTATTTAGAAAAATTCTCATAATATGCCAATCAAATGTGTCTTTGGGAGAAAAAATGTTTGAGAAATATTTTTTTAGACATGGAGTGTTCATCCAATTAAAGCCTTATTTTACATTTTCACTTATAAAAGTTTTATTTATATGGAAACTAAGGAGGCAATGCTTTTCTTCTTGATATAGTCAACTACCAGTCTACCACTTATCCTCAAACCAAAACAGTAACATTACACATATTTATTTGTAATATTTATCTTAAAAAGTAAACCTTATCTTTTCAAAACTGAGCGAATTAAGCTCGAGATATGCTGATAACTTCAAATCTTATCGAGCAGAAAAATGTGTTTCAGTCTTTTTTTTGTTTTTTGTATCATATCAACGATATCATATTATTTTATTTAATATTATCAGTCATGCATATAAAGTCAAAAAACACCAGATATCGCCCGATATTTTAAGATTTACAATGGCCGTTGTAAATACATATTCGGTCGATTTTATCAAATATCGGACAATCTGTGGTACCATGGTCAGAGCCTCAAGCGTTGTGCTTTTCTGCTGTAAGGAAAACTCTATAAGGAAAACTCTGTATTTATGGAATCATGAGTGAAAACATATTGGAGAATATTCCCCATCGACACTAGTGTCGTACCTTATTATACTACTATGTCGGATAATTTTGTGGTGGACCAAGACTATTGTTCCAGATCTACTATTCACCACAAATTCGTTCACTCAATGTAATCTTATGGTATAAAATAGATTTTCCTATTGAGTTTAGTTATAAGTCTTATCATTCTTATTTAATCAAATCAAACTACAAGATTTTTTTTTCGTTTTCCCCGTGAAATAACCATTTCTAGAAATACAAAACCAAATAAACTCGATTGGAGAACTTTAAAATCACCGCGGACCTGATAGAACTGAAGGAAGTAATGAAGTTACACCTTGATAATCAACTTGTTGAATTGTGTTGATCAAATTATGTGAAATCAACAAGTTGTTATAATCAAAATCTGTCTGAACATCTCTAACTCCCTCCAACACTCTAATCACCATGGACATACAAGGCCTTTTGGCACAATCATTTTGTAAACACAAAGCAGCAATTTGCATCATTTCCTCTATTTCTGCTCCATTGCACTGCATATCCTCAACAAGATCGAGCAATCGTCCTTCCTCTGCTTTTCTCTTGAAAAGACTCAATAAATGTCTTTCCTCCTCAGGCTTCGATTGATCAAAATTCTTCCTACCACACAAAATTTCCAAAACCACAACTCCAAAGCTATAGACATCGACTTTTTCTGTAATAACTGCACTAAGCCATTCGGGAGCCAGATAACCAGGAGTACCTCTCATGGTGGTTACCACTCCACTTTGGTTCCTATCAATAAGTTTAGAAAGTCCAAAATCAGCTATTTTAGCGTTGTAATTTTCATCCAAAAGTATATTTTGAGGCTTAATGTCCAAGTGAATAATTTTTTGCCAGCAATCTTCATGGAGATACGCTAATCCCTTTGCTATATCAAGAATTATCTTTCTCCGGAAACTCCACTCGAGGGGCGTCTCTTGGCTTCTAGAATAAATCCATTTGTCTAATGATCCATTGCACATGTACTCGTAAACTAAAAGCCTATTAGATTTCTCAGCACAAAAGCCAATCAGTCTTACCAAGTTGACATGGTGAATGCGGCCAATTGTTTCAACTTCTGCTACAAATGACTTCTTAATCATATGACCTATTCCATCAAGACATTTCACTGCAATTCTCGTGCCGTCCTTTAAGGACCCTTCAAAAATCGAGCCAAATCCTCCTTCACCGAGTTTATTAACAAAGAAATTTGTTGCAATTTCTAAGTCTTGGTAAGAAAATCTTGCGGGCATCCCTGAAACATGATCTAAATAATGTTCCTCAATTTCTTCAACTTTTTTCTTCCTACGCCACACAAAAATTATCATTCCGATGATAAGAGATGCACAAAATATACCTGCAAGTGTTCCCACTATAGGCCCTAATGACACCTTCATCTTCTCCTCCTTATCTTCATTTGGAGCAATTTGGATTTTTATAGATACAGAAGAATTGTAGTAAGTATATTCATTATTCATCAACGAGAAGATCTGGGATGGCAAATAACAGTCTCCGTTAGAAGGATGCGAGCCATAGCGAAAAATAGCAGCTTTGCAAGAACAATTTTTCAAGCATGCCTCTTTACAACTATTCATATCTATATCACTAATATCTGGTTCGAAGACAAAGTACGTTACATCCTCGAGGTCCAAAAAACTATGATTACTGGAAGAATTATTGCAAGTGAGTGGAACAACTTGAGAACAACCAAGATTAGGCTGCCTATCATTTATCCTCCTAAAATTTTCCAAAGTTCCGGGACAACTACATTGCCCATCTGAGCAAATACCGTATTTCCCACAAATCATTGGGTAACTACACGGTTCCGCAATTAGTTTAATTATATCACCATTTTCATTCCATTGTCGTCCTTCCCATTTGAAAACTCGAAGATGCCCATCAAACCCCAGCTTTATATACTGAGGTGAGTTAGCTTGAGAAATAGGTATCGACATATCCGGATAAGTAGGATAAGGATTTATATATAAATCTAAACTACCATTTTCAAACTTAGCATAACTTGCTTCTTTACTCTGTTTAGTACCTTCATACAAGTTTTGGTAGTATACCTCTGGAGGATCCGACCCGATTGAAGCTATTAAGCCTTTGTTAGTCATTGAAACAGTAAACCCCCCTTCATCACTACTCCAATTAGTCCTCGAAACACTTGATGTCAATTTTTTCCCGGAAACTAAGATCTGCCCTGGAACTAAGGCATCGGTTGGATGATCAAAGGATTGCCAAACAACCGAATTTTCCGCGCTGAAGAGAACGAGGTTTCCCAATTCGGTCAAGTTCAATCCTGCAACTGACATTCCAGCGGTATTCGTAGACCAAACTAATCTTCCATCGTAATCTCTTAGCACTAAATCCCCTTTTGATGTGAGCTCCAAGGTTGCACTTACTCTGACAGGATTGTTTCGATTAGCGGACCACACAACCTGCGGGAACGACACGTCTCCGCCCAAGATGAACACGGAAAAGAGATAAGTTTCGCAGTTCCCGTTGCAAGAGAAACCACATGCATACGTCGAACCAAAAAGAATCGGTCTAATAGCTGAAAGTTCGGTAGACGTTTGAGAACGATATTCGGAGCCACTGTTGATCCAAGCAGTTGAGAGGTTTGCGATTGGATTGTTACCGGAGAAGTTTGCGTTTGGAATGACAAACTGCTGGGAGCTTATAGGATGGAATTGAAAAGAGAAGAAGATAGCTATGGTAAAGAAGATAAAATTCAAAAATGGAGACATTATCTATCTATCAATCAAATAAAATTAATAGCTGAGCTGTGGAGATGGTTTAAGATGATATACATACTGATGTTATAGGTGTGGAGAAAAGTCTCCATACAATTATTATGCCGTGTGTTTCGTAGAAAATGCTAAAGAAGAAAAAATATCCTAAAACTCCTATCATGAAAATGAAAAGTAGAATTGCTATCAAGGCATTAAATTTCGGTATCGATATTGATATCGGAGTAGTAAATTTAAGGAAATTTCGGGGATATTCAAAATTTCGATATTGATTTTAAAGAAATCATGGATATTTATAGAAATATTTGGAAATTTGCAACGAAATTTTGTGTAACTTTAAATATCATAATTATGCATTTTTTACATAAATAATATTGCATATATAATATATGTATAACGAATTTTGTTAAGTAGTATGATTAAAATCTGTGGCGAAAAATATAAAATAAATATGATTTGAAAATAAAGTAATAATCAAATCTCCTAAAAACTTCATTAAAACAAAAAATCACAATTTTAATACAAATCATCATTTAAAATTATATTGAGTTTCTTGGAGGATCGAAATCATTATCATTGGTCTCTCTTCTCCCTCCACTTTCGTACTGCATGTATAAATTATTAGTCAAATGTTGACAGTATTCATCTCATGACATTGAATGTTGGTAGTACTGCATATAATGATGGTAATATCCTTTTGATGTTATATTCTGCTGAACCACAACGGGCACAACATATTCGACAATATTTATCCCATAAATATATTTTTTGAAAAAAATCTAAGGTGAATTAGTGAATACATGACTTATTTGCACAAGAATTGACATAAAGATCACACTTTTCAAAATGAATGTATAGTACACGTAGTAGGGGCAAGAATACAAAATTTTGAAATTTTTTGAGTATGGTCGATATTTCGGGATATTTCGGAAAATTTCGGTGGATATTTGACAAAGTATTTTTTATTAAGAATTCAAGATTTCGGGAAATATCGGTAAATATCGTGAAATATCGAAAATATCGGGAAATTTCGATAGATATTCTGCAAAATTGGATCGAAGGTGAGATTTCGCTTCGAGACCCACAGAACTCTGAAATTTCGGTGGAAATTTTGAGGTATCGAAGGATATTTAAGACCTGCTATTAATCATACTGTCTTTTGCATTTGTGGTCAAAAAGTTTCTGCATGTTTAGCAAAACACGTGCTTTTCTGTATGACTTTTACTCTAAAATATTTGTTGCATTTTCAACTATGATTCTATTATATATAGTAAATGAAGATATTATAACAGAAGAGTTCAACCATATTGTGGAGTACTGTGTGTTAAAGTTTATATTAGAAAAGAGTTCTTATTTTCCTTATTTATTTATTTCCTTTTGTATGCTTTATTATCTTGTAACTCTATATAAATTCTTTGATGATTAATACAATACCTAAGGAGAATTATACCTTAACATGGTATCAGTCAAAATTCTTTTTTCCTAGGCCTCCCACACGGCTCCTCACACAGTCGCCTCCTCCAAATCCGACGCCGTCTTCTCTCTTTCTCCTCCTCTAAGCCGTTGCTCTCCTCAACACAATTTTAATCACTATATCAGTCTCCAACAGCACTCCGATTCGAATACAACAAAGAATCTCGTGCCTTTTTTCTATTGTGCTCTCCAGGTAATTTTTTCGTTCTCATCTACTTCTCTTATTTTTCTCTATTTTTTCGATCTCTAGTGTTTCGATCTTTCTTCCTCTCTTTCTCCATCCATGTCTATTACCGAAGATTCATCTGCTACACAGACACATGTCAACCCCCCTCCCTCTAAATGTCCCCAAACAGCCATCTATTCACCCTGCTTTAGCCATTGGCAATATTCATTCTTCTTTTGGTTTTAAACTCACTGAAAACGATTCAAATTATAAACTATGGCGCGGTATGTTTATGGATCTCTGTCGTAGCTTCTCTGTTTTTGATCATCTTTCTGGAAAATCCAAACCTTCCAATGATACTGATGAAACGTGGTTTGCGCTCGATTCCACTATTAAACGTTGGTTTTATGCTTCTGTTGATTTAAAATTGTTAAAAAAGTCTTGATTTAGAATATGCCACCTCTCACGATTTATGGTTTGCCATTGAGGAGAATTTTCGTAATAATAAACCCTCTCGCTCTCTCCAACTCAATGAACGATTTCGTATCCTCCAAAAAGGCAAAATAACTATCTCTCAATATTGCTCGAAGGAGATGAAATTTCTTGCGGATAATCTCACAGACCTCGATACTCCCATCTCTGAACCTGTTTTTCTTCTTCAAGTCTTACAAGGTCTTCCTGAGTCATATTTACCCTTAGTCACTATCCTCACAGCTAAACCGCCTGATAGGGTGTGAATTTACATGTTTTAGAGCCTCATATTTATTGGATTTATATTGGTTTATGCATGATTTATACCACATTTGCGTTTAATTTGTGTGCTTATCGAGTAAAGGTGGAAAATCACTACAATAGAGAAATAACGCACGCAAATACAGAATTTATGCATATTTCGAGTTCAAATTTGAGGACTTCTCCTTCAACAAAGTTGTTTATCTCTGTGTTAGCTTCACTTGGCAACTTGAATTATCCAAATCGGAGGTCTGTGGAGAGAGTTATGTAGGAAATACAATTGTTGCGCCGAACAGAGAAGTACATGTGCTAGGATACGCCCCAGCGCCCTCCTAGTCATGCCTAGGCGTGGATAGTCCAAATGTTACTCCTTTTCAGCCTAAATTCCAGCATTATATGATGGGTAAGAATCACTTTTGGCCATAATTCAGCACATGTGTTGAGGGGTTGTCATAAGTGTGTTTCTTGGTAGATTTGCTTTATGGGCGCCAAATCAGAAACAACCTCCATGTTGAAATGTAATTTAGGTATACTTAGCGACCGAATTGGACACAATATCCTTCTGGAAAGTTGTAGATCTATGTTTTATCTGCACATGGCGACTTGAATCATCCAATTTGGAGATCTGTGGAGAATATTATGAGGAAAATACTAAAACTGCGCTGGAAAGCAAGAAAATGGCAGCATGCATGTGTTTTGTTGAAGTTTTCACATGGTTATGCTTGGTGGAATTCTTAAGGGCCGAAAGTTCAGCATTTTTTAGCTGGTTGGAATCTTAAAAGCCATACTTTAAGCATCACCTTAGGTGGAATTCTCATTGGGGAACTTTAATGGGAATTCTTAATGCATACTTTAATGGAATTTTGGCTATAAAAGGAGGGGGAACCCATACTCTTCATAATTCACGATCAATTTCAGATTCTTGGAGGAGAGGGGGGCAACCCCTAATCTAATTTCTCCACCATTCATCACCATTCTTCATCACTCTTGGAGGGGAAAACTAGAGGAAGGAAAAGAGCTTGGGGATTGAAGGCTCAACTTCAAGATCCATCATCATTCACCATTTAGGGAGTTTTTAAGAGCTTTTCATTTTATTTATGTCTATGAATATTCCTCTTATGTCTTTTATGCTTTCAATTATGAACTAAATTCGTAAGACTAGGGCCATGTAAGGCCAAATTGTGATATATGCTTACAATAGATGATTGTTGAGGTTGTTCTTATATTGTTATGTGATGTGAATTGTGTTTTTGTCTATCTTGCATATACTTGATCACTATATGTTAGAATCTTATGCCTAGGTTAATATTTCGGGAGAAAATTGACTTAGGGTGCAAGAAATTCACATCATGACCCGCAACTAATGAGGAATTGCCCTAGACATAGGTAAAGATTCCCGGGTGAAGTCGTTCGATTCAAATCGAGTGAACTCTAGTATATTAATGCATGTTTAGTGGTTAGATTTCCGGATAGGGATATTTGGGAAATCACGATCTAAGTATAGGAGTTTATACACGAGACATCGGTTATTCTCTACCTTAGGAGTTTTCACCATAACAATATAAGAGTAATTCTACAACAAGAGCCTTTATAAGTATATTTGATCAATTTGGACCTAGCATGTGCCTTAGTCTCCCTTTATAATAGGTTTTAAATCACTTGTGCAACCTTGTTCTTATCTTACGCGTTTCACACTCATTTTACCTTTATTGTATTGATCTTTGTTGTTATAAAATCGTAAACTAGAATTCAAGTCCTTGTGGTTCGACAATCCGGACTTCTCGTCCACTTTTATTACTACACACGACTAGTGCACTTGCTATTATAGCACGTTAGCTTTTAGCGTGTCAAGTTTTTGGCGCCGTTGTCGGGGACTTGTTTAATTTTAGTTTTTGATTTTATTGCAAGTTTTATGTATTTATTTTTTGTCTATTTTTTTGTCGCACGATTACCTCGCAATGGCTAGCAATTTTCCAGATATGACCCTTCCGGAGAATCAATTATGGCTGCAAAACATCATTCAATTTCCAAAGGATAGCAATTTCCCAGATATGACACTACCAGAAAATCAATTATGGCTGCAAAGCGTCGTTGAAGCATGTTATGCACAAGGGTTCTTTCCACAACATTACCAAGAAAAAATTCCTATGCTGGAGGAACAACGTGATAACTCCATTGGAGAGCTCCGCCTTATGATGAAGGACGCATTGCGGGAAATGAAGGAGATGAATCATCAACTCAAGCAACTAACGACATATCTGAGAAAGTACCATGGGCATTGCTTGGTACCACTGAGATAGATCAAAAGGAGGAATGCAACACCGTGACATTGAATGAAAGGAAGTTGAAAAATTCGAAAGCAAATTCCTCCAATGATGAGCATTTGACTCCTATCCTTTCTAAGGTTGTTGACATTCCTTTACCATCTCCCCTAACCACAAGTGAATCAGTATTTGATGCCGATGATGGTAAGTTGTCCTTTAGTGTAGGAGATGGCATGGTTATTTGTGATAGCTATGAGGTTTTTGAGCATCCACTTGATTTTGATTTGTATTTACACATTGATGCTTTTGATCCTTTTAGTGTTGAGCACTTTTAGGAAAAACGAACCAATCATCTTCTACATCCTTACATCATGGACTCCACATATGTCAAAGTGATGGGTGAAGAAAGTTCACACCATCACCCAACGCACGGGGAAGAAAGAGTAATTGAGGTGTTGAGGGACCATACAAAAATTCGGGAGTGGATGATTGCTTGGTCCCAACCTATGGTATGTAGCACAAATGATGGGCCAGCCTTCACTACCAATGGCCATAAGTTGAAGCGATACCCGAGAGTGAATTGGAGAATGAACAAGGCATTCAATCGGAAACTGCTTTAAAATAACTCGGTAAAGTCAAGCTAATGACTTTAAAAGAGCGCTTCTTGGGAGGCAACCCAAGTTTGTAAGTTTTGTTTTCTTTTTCCTTTCGTTTTTGTTTTGTTTAGTTTGTTTCTTTTTGTTGTATTCAAGCATGCACTTTTGGCATGTATGTTTTCTTATGCTTGATGGTTTGAAAAGTTGAAGTGTTAGATATGATGCACATTTGGACCCCATGTTTAGAGATGCTTATTTTACTCGAGAGGAGGAGAAGCTTTGTAAGGATGCATTGGAAGTTTAAGGATGTTTTTCAACATTCTTGGGTGTAAGTGTTCTTGTACCGTTGTGTATGCTTGTCATAACAACATTAGGGACAATGTTGGATTTAAGTTTGGGGGTAGAAGAGTACTTATTTTGAACTTTGATGATGCAATCCTAATTTGTAGCTTGAGTTTGGGGGAAAGTTGTTTGCTATCATATTTATATGCTTCTTTGTTGAGAAAATCAAGTATTAAAAAAAAAATAAAAATTTAGTCCTTCCAATTGATGCACTGAAATTGATTGACTTGGAAAAATGGCATGATCTCTTGAAATAATTTGAATTTAATGGAATATATATATCTTTGAAATTGCTCGTGGAGACACTAGACTAGGATTGATTTCCTTAGATGATTCACAATGCACATAAATCGAGGGTAGAGGAGTTGAGAGGATAACCATCTTGAGACACTTAAGGAATTTTTCCCGGAAATATTAACTTAGATTTCTCATAAGGTTATAAGTTGAGTAGTAATTTTATATGCTAAACAATAAAGTGAAAAGGTTGAATTTTGGTATGACCAAAAGTGGTTAGGCTAATACGTACTGGAGGTGAAAAGTTTCATGCCTATATACTGTACTATTATGCTAATTTGAGCTAAGCTCAAGCCAAAAAGAAGTGAGTTGTTTAAAAGATCTCGTTTTATTTCGTGGCCTTTGACACTCGAGTGATTAAATCCTTAGGAGTGTCTCTACACTTAATGCTCCAAAACTATCTAGTTTGGGAGTCATTGATCTAAAGCTTGTTACATGGGTGTCATAGAAAGTCTAATGGAATAAAACATTGCACATGATCTAGCCTTAATGAATTTAATGGAAGTTTCATTCGAATTGAAAGTTGAATGTTGAGATAATGAAATTTAAATGGCTATGAGATTTTCTATAATTCTTGTGCTTTATGTTTGATCAAAAGTTGATAGATATGGGATTAATGTCCAAAATTTGGTAAGGATGCCTTTCGACTATAATACCTTAGATTTATTTTTCACTACACCCTAGGGAGTCTTTTCAAGTATTGGTGTCACATGAGCAAAAGTAGTTGATATGTATATATATTTGTGAACTTTAAAAGGTTAATTTTATGCCATTCATTCTTGTTGATCATGTTGAGGTGTATTGATTTGGTTGGATAAATTTTGTTAGATTTTGTGGGTATATCGCATGCAAACCCTCACGAGACTATAACTCGTCCTTTGAGGTAACTCAAGGGTTTAAAGGCTTGTTGCACCCGCTAAGTGCAATCGTTTACTCCACGAAAGTGAGTTAGTTAGTTGTTTTATTTTCTCCCTTTGAATGATGTTGATCTTGTCTTATAGCTCTCATTGCTCGAGGACGATCAATGGGTAAGTTTGGGGGTGTCCCTCCCATCATTCGCCGAAATTAAAAATCTCCTTCTAGTTCATGAAACTAGGGAAAATCGGTTTCACCAAAATTCCAATCCTTCCGACTCGTCTACCGCCCTTCTCTCTCAAAATTCCTCTAATTCTCAAAATCGAAACACTTATCGGAATAATGGAAAAAACTAGGTGTCGTGGTGGTGGACGAAATTATGGCCATGGTGGTCACTCAGGTTCGTCAAATTTTCGTCACCAACAACACTTTCACAATGGTCAAACCTCCCCTTTTCTGCCTAGCAATACTTTCGGCCCCAGCAATAAATTCGGCCCTAGATACGCAAGCCCATCACCCCATTATTTCGGCCCACCTGCTAGCCCAACTCCCTCTGTCAATAGCTCCTCTTTTAATTCAGCGCATTGGGCTCAGTTTCAACAGCCCAACTCGCCCTCCTGGACCTCCCCTTATCCGTCTCGGCCTAACAACTCCCTCGGCCCATCTGCTTCACCTTTCACCAGCAGGCCCTCCAACATTAATTCAGCAGGCCTCCTTGGCCCCTCCCCCAGTTGGACAACAACCTCTCAACTCCAGCAAGCCCAATCAACTCCCCCTGGCGCCCAATCAGGCCTCTCCCACTCGGCCCACACCACGCAGCACTGCCACCGATCTATCTCACCTCTATCAAACCATGACACTTCACCAACCGGATGATCAATGGTGCATGGACACCGGTGCAAGCTCTCACATGTTTGCCACCCAAGATAATTTATTTAATATCGCACCATGTATTAATTCAAATTCAATTATAGTTGGTAATGGTGCTATCATTCCGGTACATTCTATTGGTCATTCTATTATTTCTTTCTCTCCTCGTTCCCTTCATCTTAATAATGTTCTCATCTCTTCGTCTCTCGTTAAAAAAATAATTTCTATTCGTAAATTCACTCGTGACAACTCCTGTTCCATTGATTTTGACCCCTATGGTTTCTCTGTCAAGGATCTTAAAACGGGCGACTTACTTCTCCGGAGTACTAGCGACGGCGACCTCTATCCATTTCCTACCATCTCCACCGCGCTCAGCTCTATCCGCTCCTTTGATGACTTCTCTCCTTCCACTTGGCACCGTCGCACTATTTTTAATTTTTGATCTAGTAGGAATTTGATAAATTGTAATAAGGATTTTTCTCGTTCGTTGTGTCAAGCATGTCCACTAGGGAAACATAAACCTTTACCGTTCTCTCGTTCTATTTCTTTTAGTAGTTCTTTTTTTGATCGTGTTCATTCGGATCTCTGGACTTCTCCTGTTCCTAGTTTAGGAGGCTACCATTATTATATTTTATTTTTGGATGACTATTCGCATTTTCTTTGGGTTTTTCCATTACGAAATAAATCCGATGTTTTTGATATTTTTGTCACTTTTTACAAATATGTGCAAACTCAATTCTCTTCTAAAATAAAATCTTTTCAATGTGATCATGATGGTGAATTCGATAATAATCGTTTTCATACTTTCTTTGCTCAAAATGGTAATCAATTTCGTTTTTCGTGTCCCCACACTTCTCAACAAAATGGGAAAGCTGAACGCACCATTCATACAATCAATAACGTCATTCGCACCCTCCTATTCCAAGCCTCCCTTCCACCACTCTTTTCGGTCGAAGCTCTCCACATGGCGGTTCACCTCTTCAACATTTTACCCACCACCACTCTCTCTTTTCGTTCCCCGTTTGAACTTTTATATAACCAAGCTCCCTCCTATGCCCACCTTCGCATTTTCGGTTGTCTTTGCTACCCAAATCTCTCTGGCACCCTGCCTCGCAAACACTCTCCTCGCTCCTCTGCTTGCATTTTCTTAGGATGTCCCTCTAATCACAAAGGTTTTCGTTGTCTTGATCTCACCACAAACCGTATCATTCTTTCCCGACATGTAGTTTTTGACGAGTCTGTCTTTCCTTTTCCCTCCGCCTTTCCCCCGAATGCCCCTCCCTCCTATGATTTTCTTTCCTCCGACCCAGACCCGTCGTCCCTCCTTCAGTATGGGCCCCCTTTTCGGCCCCACCTCCTCGTCCATCGGATTTGCCTCCCCCCGGATTCCCTCCTCTCTCGGGATCCTCGTGCCACTCTCCCACGCTCTCAAGCCCTCCTATCTCTCCTGCTCCAGTTCCCCCTCCCCGACCCGTTTCCACCCATCCCATGACGACTAGGTCTAAATCGGGCATTACCAAAACTCATCACCTTTTCAATTTGTCTGCCTTTTCCCCCTCGGGTTTATCTCCCATTCCTCATACATACGCTCAAGCTCTTCGTGATCCAAACTGGAAAGCTGCTATGGACTCTGAACTCTCTGCTCTTCACTCCAGTAGGACTTGGGATCTTGCTCCCTACCCTTCTCATTCCAATATTATCGGGTCCAAATGGATTTTTCGCCACAATTTTCGCTCTGATGGAACTCTTGAATGATACAAAGCTCGCCTCGTAGCTCAAGGCTTCACTCAACAGCCTGGCATTGACTATGAGGATACCTTTAGCCCGGTTGTTAAACCTGCCACCATTCGTACTGTTCTTTCTATTTCTCTCTCTCGCTCCTAGCCTCTCCATCAATTCGATGTAAAAAATGCCTTTCTTATTGGCCATCTCTCCGAAACTGTGTATATGAAGCAACCTCCTGGTTTTTCTCATCCATCTCATCCTACTCATGTATGTCTCCTCAAGAAAGCCCTTTATGGTCTCAAGCAAGCTCCCCGTGCTTGGCATCATCACTTTGCTTCGTATCTCTCATCCTTAGGCTTTATTAGCAGTCGTATTGATGCTTCTCTCTTCATCTACCGTCGTGGCACCTCTACTGCTTTCCTTTTATTATATGTTGATGACATAGTGCTCACTACATCTTCTTCGTCTCTTCTTTCTCACCTCACTTCTCTCATCTCCTCCGAATTCTCCATGACTGACCTCCGTTACTCGCACTCCTTCTGGCCTTCTTTTATCTCAAGAAAAGTTCGCTCGGGAAATCCTTGACCGTGCAAATATGTCTAACTGCAATCCGGTTTCCACCCCCGCTGACACGAATTCCAAAGTCTCTTCTTACTCTACTTCTCCTCCCTTTTCTGATCCTACTCTCTATCGCAGTCTAGCTGGTGCTCTTCAGTATCTTACCTTTACTCTTCTAGATATCGCTTTTGCCGTTCAACAACTCTATTTATTTATGCAAGATCCTCGCGAGCCTCACATGCTTGCTCTTAAACGAGTTCTTTGCTAGCTCAAAGGTTCCATTTCTCTTGGTCTCACTCTTACTTCTTCTTCTACCTCTCAACTAGTTGCCTACTCTGATGCTGATTGGGTGGGCTGTCCTGACACTCGCCGCTCCACTTCTGGTTATTGTGTCTTTCTCGGTGAAAATCTCATCTCTTAGTCATCCAAACTCTAGCACATAATCTCTCGTTCCAGTGCTGAGGCGGAATATCGTGGAGTTGCCAATGCTGTTGCTGAAATGGCTTGGTTACGTAATCTTCTTCTTGAGCTTCATTGTCCTCTTCATCAAGCCTCCATTGTCTATTGTGATAAAATCAGTTCTGTCTATCTTTCCTCCAATCCGGTTCAGCACCAACGTACCAAACATATTGAATTGGATTTACACTTTGTGCGTGAAAAGGTTGCCTTAAGTGAAGTTCGTGTGTTGTATGTGCCATCGTCTCGCCAGTTTGTTGACATCTTCACCAAAGGTTTACTATCGTCTCTATTTGTAGAGTTTCGTACCAGTCTCACTGTTCGGGCTCCTACCGTTTCGACTGTGGGGGAGTGTTAGAATTTATATTAGAAAAGAATTCTTATTTTCCTTATTTATTTATTACTTTTTATATGCTTTATTATCCTGTAACTCTATATAAACTCTTTGATGATTAATACAATACCTAAGGAGAATTATACCTTAACACTGTGGACAATAGATGCATTGAAATTTTTGCTCAACTTGCACCTTCAACAAATTCTTAGTTAAAGTAATGGGTCCGGATCTAATTTGGACCCGTCGGTTTTGGAGACCATAAGTGGCCCTTACTCCACTAAAGCGACCCATTTGAAATTAAATTTATTTTTATGTATGTATTTATATGATATATATGTATATGTATGTATGTATCATAAACCACCTCCCCCCCCCTTGTTCCCCCCCACACACATATACATGGAACAATATGTTATATTACATATGGAGTTAAATCCCATTTACCCCCCTTTGATAAACCTAATTATTAAAAAAAATCCCCGTGATATAAAAATTCACAAACACCCCCCTGTGAAAAAAATAAAGCCACTCACTGCCTCTCTCGACTAGTTTTGCCTACAAATTTTAATATGAAGACAAAAATACCCTTACATTTTGAAAATATTTACAGTATATTTTATTTATTTCATTTTATAATTATTTTTAACTTAATTTTTTATTTCCATTTTCTTTTTTCTCACATTCTTCTTCCCCAACCATCTTCTTCCCCAAAACCTCCACCTCCAACCTCCTACACCACCACCACCTAAAACATAAAATCCAAAACCTTAAATGAATCAAATCTCGCCGGTGCTACTCCTTCACCAAAATCACGCTGCCGTAAATCTGTAAAAATAGATTTATTGCAAAAAAGGGAGAACAATCTTTTCACCAAATTGTTGTGAACATACATATATATATATATACATATATATATATATATATATATACATATATATATATATAATCATTCATCAGGAGACCCACTAAAACTAGTCTTTTGATTTTAGGAGAAATCAACCAATTTAAAAGACTTGCATCATCTGCATTTTCATTCTTCCGCCGATCAGATTTTTGACTTGAAACTACTAAATGTTCATGGCTCGAATTTAGCAGTCGAATTCTCCTTCTGCCGCTTCAATTGTTGTGTGCGAGGAGGGGAAAATAGATTCCCTTTTTGCAATAAATCTGTAAAACAGATTTATTGGAAAGGGGGAGACCCTTTGCATTTGCAATGAATCTGTTTTACAGATTTATTGCAGAGGGGGATCTCTCCCCCTCTGCAAATGCAAATCTAAAATCCCTCCCTCTATGCAAGCCGACGGCGCAACAATGACTGAAGAACAGCGCTGGTGGGCCGACGGCGTAGGCGGTGGTGGCGGTGTTTTTGTATACTTGCATATATATATATATATATATATATATGGTCAAGATCTAATACACACCCTATATTAGATAAGATATAAGACCCAATGTACACCATTGGATCCATTAAATCTAACAGTCCAAAAAGGTAGCAAAAAACAGACGTGAAAAATGATTCCAATTGGATCAGGGTATAATAGTCAAATGATATATAAGCATCTCAATACCAAAAAAAGATATAGGGATGACCATTGATTTGGACGGTGACGATGGATAATTGATTATGGCGAAGAGGAAAAAGATGAAGACGACGACGACGAATGAGCAGAACTTACTTCCGGTGAATATACTGGAAAATGCGTCTCAGAATTCGTGGTTACGATATAGGGACGATTGGACGGTGACGATGAAGAATTGGTGCCGCCGCATGTCATCATAGGGCGGCGCGTCACCGGAAAGATGATGGTGTTCTCCGTTTGCTCCGGTAACGGCAGGACTCTCAAAGGAAGAGATTTGAGTGAAGTCTGGAATTCATTTCTCAGGATGACTGGATTTTCTTGAAACATGACGTTTAATTCATTTTCAGGTTAATTGGATGAAGAATAAAAAAATTAAAACAAATCTTCAATCCTTTTTCTTAATATTTTAGATCTTATCTTCAATCCCCTGCGCATTGTAACTGTATGATGTATAAACACACACTGTATAATGAGTTATATGATACTGTATACTGGTTTATAAGATACTCTATAATGATTTATAAGATTGTAACTATATGATGTATACACACACTGTATAATTGGTTATAAGATACTGTATAATATGTTATAATATATTGTATAGTGGTTTATAAGATACTGTATAATGGTTTGAAATCACTAATTATATGTCACTAATCACACACTGTATATCGCCATTGTATTTACTGTATATTTGTTTATTAGCTATTGTATAATGTTTATTAGCTATTGTATTCACTGTATAATGGGTTATATGATATTGTATATTGGTTTATATGATACTGTATACTAGGTTATAAGATACTATATGATGGTTTATAAGATTATAACTGTATGATGTATAAACACACACTGTATAATGGGTTATAAGATATTGTATAATGTGTTATAACATACTGTATAGTTGTTTATAAGATATTGTATAATGGTTTGAAATCACTAATTGTATGTCACTAATCACACACTGTATATCGCTATTGTATTTATTGTATATTTCTTTATTAGCTATTGTATAATGAATTAATTAGCTATTGTATAATGTTTATTAGTTAATGTATAATAAGATTATATTTCAAAACAACTCAAATTTTACATACCAAAAAATATTCTTGATTTTCTCTCTCCTCTCTCTCTCTCTCTAAAAACCATAAGAGAGAGAGACACCATAGAAGACAACAACAAGAACTCCAACGACGAAAAATAAACAGCAGAGAAAATTCATTCTCTGTTTCTTCGCCATTTTCGTTTTCCTTCAAAAGCTCTAATCAAAGAGGGAAAAATTTGATAAATTCATTGATTTGATTGCAACGCGAGAGTCGTTTGGGGGTGAAATCAACGCCGAAATCGTCGGCGGCGTTCGATTTGCCGCCTAGGGCATGGCTATTACGACGCCGTATCATCAACCTACCGTTTTGTATTCATCTTCCGTTATGTTTTTGAGTTTTTCGCATTACGGCATCTCTCGTAGCCCTACCTGAGAGGAATCAAAGTTAATTCTTGAAAATCGAGTTGATTTCTGGTAGAAAGATGTTATGGTGGGATTTGATTTTGATCCTGCATGATTTGTTACGTTTCATTGACTAAAATGCCCTTCCATCATTAAAAATAATTATACAATCTGAAAAATGGAGTTAAATCTGAACCTTGGGATCAAACGGTATCAATGGTGTAGATTGAGTCTTATATCTTATCTAATGTAATGGGATGTATTTGATCCATACCCTATATATATATATATATATATATATATATATATTTTGGTAGAATTGTTAGTGTGCATTTTATGCATATTTTTCATATATTTCCTTCATTTTTTTATTGGTATTTAAGTTTAAATGATAGATATTTATTATGGTTTTTTATTTTGATAGGTAAAATTTCAAAGAAGAAGAAAAAGGAAGAAAAAGGTGGAGAAAAAGAAAAATAAAATGGAAGACACGTTTTTTATACATAAGAAGAAGAGGAGAAAATCCTATTTTGTAGGAGTCTTCCTAAGTTTTAGGAGTTTCCCTATTTTGTAGGAGTTTTATTAGTATTTTCCTTATTCCTTTAGAATTAGAGTTTTATTTTAGTTAGAAGTCTTTTGGCTAGGCTTAGATAATTAGTTATTGCTGGAATTTCACTCTCGCCCCTACAGAATCACTATTCACGTTTTTGTACAAGAGAGGAGAAGGAAAATCTGCGTTTTTGCTTCCATGGAGATGTATTGCTAAAAACTCAAGTTCTAGCCAAGGATATTTGAAGTTTTAATTCTACAAAAATTTGTGAGATCGAATTTATTCTTATTCTTTCTTTATTCTTGTGTATTTACATATTCTTTATGTTTGTTGATATTATTGTTTCAATTAATTGAGTAATTCGGCCGGTTATTTAATTGTTGGAATAATATATAGCTAGTTAGAATCCCAAATCCGTAATTGTTTGGTCAATTCTAATATTGGTAGCAATTAATAACATTGATTATGGACAAGTTTTCAATTGTTATTATGGGAATATGTAATCTAATTTAAATGAACCGAGCTTGTGAGTTCGTTAATTAGAATTGGTGTTTCTCTAATTCTTAAAGCTATTATTGAATTAAATCTTAAGAGCTTGTTTAGGGTTATTCAATCAATAAGAGAAATAATCAAAGAGCTTGTTTTGATTATCGATAAAATAAGGAGAAACGAGGTTGTTAGAGCTTGTTAACGGCTATAGCCAATTTATTCAAGAATATTGAATTATCTTTGCATCGATGATCAAATTATAGAATTAAAACGGATAAAATTCCTTAGGGTAGAATCTCACTACATATTGATTTATTCTACTTGTTTAATTTTGCATCTCTTGATTTTAATACTTTTTGTTATTTATTTTAAGTTTAGTTTAATCGATTATTAAAAATCCCCCCTATTTTATTTTAATATTAGCAAATTGAGAAATAATCCGAACCAATCCCTGTGGATTCGACCCTACTTATCGCTATCTGCAAATTTAGGAGTAGGAAATATTTTTGTAGGTTCGACAACCTATCAAATTTTGGCGCCGTTGCCGGGGATTGGTGATTTTAGATTTATTTCTCATTAAATAGTTAATTTTTATTATCTGTTCTGTTTTATGCCTCGATCTCTTCGTGCAGGTGAACTTCAATACGATCCTGAAATTGAGAAAACAGCTCGCCGACTACGAAAAGAAGCCAGGCAACGTGCCCAAGGATTCCCGTCTACTTCATCTCCCGGGCTCAACTTAACTTTGGATTTGAGTGATACGTCTAGTGATTCAGAAGAGGAACTTGAAGACATGGCCAACGCCAACGAGAGAACTTTAAGGGAGTTAGCCATGCCAAACATGAACCAACAACCTCTTTGCATTCAATATCCCACCCTTGAGGTAGATTTTGAATTAAAATCTGGTCTTATACACTTACTTCCTACTTTTCGTGGTCTTGCAGGAGAAGATCCCCACAAACACTTGAAAGAATTCCATGTGGTCTGCTCGACGATGAAACCAAGGAATGTCACTGAAGACCAAATCAAACTGAGAGCTTTTCCATTTTCACTAGCTGACAGAGCTAAGGATTGGCTCTATTATCTACCCTCTGATTCAATCCAGACATGGAACGAAATGAAGAAACAATTCTTGGAGAAATTCTTCCCCGCCTCACGAGTTGCAAACATAAGAAAGGAGATATGCGTGATTAGGCAAATCAGTGGAGAGTCGTTGTACGAGTACTGGGAGCGATTTAAACAACTAGTAGCCAGTTGTCCACAACACCAAATTCCTGAACAACTCCTAATCCAGTATTTCTATGAGGGTTTGTCAACAATGGAGAGAAATATGATAGATGCTGCGAGTGGAGGCGCATTGGTACACAAAACTCCCACAGAAGCAAGAAACTTGATCTCCAACATGGCTGCCAACACCCAACAATTCAGTACTCGACAAGAAACTGTACAAAAAGGGGTGAATGAGGTGAATTTGGCATCAATGGACCAACTTTTGGATGATTTGACCTCTCTGGTGCAAAAATTGGTAGTAGGCAATACACAGCAAGTGAAAGCATGTGGTATCTGTTACAATCCCAGTCATACTACCGAGGTGTGTCCTACACTTCAAGAGGATCCACACGAACAAGCCAATGCCATTGGATTTCCGGGGGCTCCACAGAGAAAGTATGATCCCTTCTCCAATACCTACAATGCCGGGTGGAGGGATCATCCTAATTTGAGTTATGGTCCACGTGCTCAAGGATTCCAACATCCATATCAATCCAGACAACAAGCACAACCACCTCAGCCATCCTCCAATCCACAAGGTATGTCTCTTGAAGAAATTGTTAAACAATTAGCAACTAACACACAACAATTTCAACAAGAGACGAGGACCAGTATACAGCATCTGGAGAGTCAAATGAGTCAGTTAGCCACAACTGTGAATGGGTTGGTTTCCCAAAGCTCGAGTAAACTACCATCTCAGCCTGTGGTAAATCCAAGACAGAATGCTAGTGCAATTACCTTAAGAAGTGGGAAAGAGCTCAAAGAACCCGAATTGGTTTCCAAACGTGAGATAGAAAATGAGTTGGAGAAGAAAACCGAAGAGTCTAATCCCACTGAAGTGCGAAAAGAGCAACCTAAGTCATTGGTGATACCTCCTCCGTTCCCTAGTCGGTTTGCAAAATCCAAGAAAGAAGAGCAAGAAAGAGAGATATTAGAGACCTTCAGGAAAGTCGAGGTAAATATCCCACTTCTCGATGCCATCAAGCAAGTACCTCGTTATGCAAAATTCCTCAAGGAATTATGCACGACTAAGAAAAAGCTCAATGGTAACGAGAAGGTGCATGTGGGGGAAAATGTGTCTGCTGTTCTTCAAAAGAAATTACCTCCAAAATGCAAGGACCCAGGTATGTTCACTATCCCCTGTAAGATAGGTAATATGCGAATTGAAAAAGCTATGTTAGATCTAGGAGCTTCAATTAATGTTATGCCTCGTGCTATCTATGAGTCTTTGAATATGGGAAAATTCAAAGAAACAGGCGTCATTATTCAATTAGCTGATAGGTCTAATGCTTACCCTGATGGTGTTCTTGAGGATATACTAGTTCAAGTTAATGATTTGGTTTTCCCTGCTGATTTCTATGTTATTGATATGGGTAAAGATGAATCTAGTAATTTAGCCCCTATTTTACTTGGACGACCATTTCTTAAAACATCTAGGACTAAAATAAATGTTCATGATGGTACACTTACTATGGAATTTGATGGCGAAATCATAAAGTTTAATATCTATGATTCCATGAAGTACCCCTCTGATGATCATTCTGTATTTGGTTTGGATGTTACTGATTCTTTGATGCAGCGAGTCTTTGAATTGAAGGAAGATGATCCATTGAAAGTAGCTCTATATGATGATGGCTTGGAAGGAGTCGGAAAAGAGTTTGGTTTAAATTCTGAACTGCAAGAAGCTATTTCTGAACTCAACTCTCTCAATTCTCATGAGCATAATGTATCTTATATTGAATTACCCGTGACAAGTTCTAAACTACTCCCTTCTATTGTGCAGGCACCGAAATTGGAACTCAAGAAATTGCCGGATCACCTCAAGTACCTATTCTTAGGAGAAGACGAAACACTTCCTATGATCGTTTCTAACAAGCTGAGTCCTTTACAAGAGGAACAATTTCTTCGATTCCTGAGAGAGTACAAGGAAGCAATCGGTTGGACTATAGCTGATATCAAAGGCATTAGCCCGGCTGTCTGTATGCATCGGATATTAATGGAAGAAGGTTCCAAGCCTTCAATCCAAGCTCAGAGGCGATTAAATCCACCGATGATGGAGGTTGTAAAGAAAGAGATTCAAAAACTCCTAGATGCAGGTATAATCTATCCAATTTCGGATAGCACATGGGTAAGTCCGGTACAAGTGGTTCCAAAGAAAACCGGTATAACCGTTGTTGAAAATGCTGAGGGCGAGTTAGTTCCAACCCGAGTCCAAAATGGGTGGCGAGTCTGTATAGATTATAGGAAGCTGAATTCTGCTACTCGAAAGGACCATTTCCCTCTTCCTTTTATTGATCAGATGTTAGAACGGTTAGCTGGACGAGCTTATTTCTGTTGTCTTGATGGTTATTCAGGTTTTCATCAGATTCCGGTGGCACCCGAAGACCAAGAAAAGACGACCTTCACTTGCCCCTTTGGAACCTTTGCCTACCGGCGTATGCCTTTTGGTCTCTGCAATGCTCCAGCAACATTTCAAAGGTGCATGGTTAGTATATTCTCCGAATTTGTAGAGGACATCATAGAGGTATTTATGGATGATTTTACAGTTCATGGCGATTCCTTTGACTCGTGTTTAGCTAATTTAGGAAAAGTTTTGAAAAGATGCATAGAGTCAAACCTTGTTCTAAATTATGAAAAGTGTCATTTTATGGTTGAACAAGGTAATATTTTAGGTCACGTGGTGTCTCCTAAAGGTTTAGAGGTAGACAAATCCAAGATAGATGTTATCAAATCTTTACCTTACCCCGTGAGTGTACGGGAAGTTCGTTCTTTTCTTGGACATGCAGGATTCTACCGACGCTTTATCAAGGATTTCGCGAAGATAAGTAGACCATTGTGCAACTTGCTTCAAAAAGATGTGGAATTCAAGTTTAGCGAGGAGTGCCAAAGTGCTTTTGACAAGTTGAAAGACTTGTTAACTTCAGCCCCTATTGTGCAACCACCAGACTGGAATCTTCCCTTGGAGATTATGTGCGACGCCAGTAATCATGCTGTAGGCGCAGTGCTTGGACAAAGAGTGGGGAAAGCTGCACATGTCATCTATTATGCCTCACGAACACTTGACAGTGCCCAATGCAATTACTCGACAACGGAAAAAGAACTCTTAGCTATTGTTTTTGCTTTAGAAAAATTCCGTTCATATTTACTTGGTACTAAAGTGATTGTTTATTCTGACCATGCAGCTCTTCGATATTTACTCACTAAGAAGGAGGCTAAACCGAGGCTCATTAGATGGATCTTGTTGCTGCAAGAGTTTAACTTGGAGATACGAGACAAGAAAGGTGCTGAAAATCTTGTTTCGGATCATCTAAGTCGATTAGTCGTGAGTGAGGAACCACTGCCCCTACGAGATGAATTTCCTGACGAGCATCTCTTTGCTACTCAACTAACAAATCCATGGTATGCCGATATAGTGAATTACTTAGTTACTAAGACCCTACCTGACGATTTGTCTAGAGCTCAAAAGAATAAGGTAAAGAGTGATGCTAAGTATTATGTGTGGGACGACCCTTATTTGTGGAAACATGGTTCGGATCAAGTCATCCGAAGGTGCGTACCTGAGACTGAAATTCCTTCAATCCTTAAATTTTGCCATTCATATGCATGTGGAGGACATTTTGGCCCCAAACGCACTGCTCTTAAGGTGCTTGAAAGTGGTTTATTTTGGCCGACTTTGTTTCATGATTCTTACATGTTTTGCAAATCTTGTGAAAATTGTCAAAAAACGGGTAACTTAGGACATAGAGATCAAATGCCCCTTAATCCTATACATGTGTGTGAAATTTTTGATGTGTGGGGAATTGATTTTATGGGCCCCTTCCCCTCTTCTTTTGGCAATAATTACATACTACTTGCTGTGGATTATGTTTCAAAATGGGTTGAAGCCAAAGCTACTCGAACTGACTGTGCTAAAGTTGTTGTAGATTTTGTCAAGTCTAATATATTCGTTAGGTTCGGAACACCAAGAGCCATAATAAGCGACCGTGGAACTCACTTCTGCAACCGAGTGATGGAGGCCCTACTCAAGAAATATGATGTTACTCATCGAGTTTCAACCGCCTACCATCCACAAACAAACGGGCAAGCCGAGATCTCTAACCGAGAAATCAAGTCTATACTCGAGAAGACAGTCAATCCAAGTAGGAAAGATTGGAGTACGCGACTCGACGATGCTCTATGGGCATATCGAACGGCCTACAAAACGCCCATTGGTATGTCCCCGTTTCGTTTAGTTTTCGGTAAGCCTTGCCATCTTCCCGTTGAGTTGGAACATAGAGCATATTGGGCGATTAAGCACTTCAACATGAAATTGGATGATGCTGGTGTCACAAGGAAGCTACAATTGCAAGAGTTGGAAGAAATCCGGAATGATGCATATGAAAGCTCGAGAATCTATAAAGAGAAGACGAAAGCATTTCGTGATAAGATGAACTCAAGAAAGAATTTTGTTGTTGGACAGAAAGTTCTTCTTTTCCATTCTCGACTTAAATTATTTCCGGGTAAGTTACGTTCACGTTGGGTTGGACCTTTTATTGTCATTAACGTTTTTCCCCATGGTGCAGTTGATATCTAAAGTCCGACTACTGGGAAAATGTTTAAAGTGAATGGACATCGCTTAAAGCCTTTCTACGAAGGATTTCAAACGCATAATGTGGAAGAAATGGACCTCGAACCTCCCAATTACACCACTTGAGCGTGACTTTGTCTAGCCAAAGACGTTAAAGAAAGGCGCTACTTGGGAGGCAACCCAAGATTTTACCTTTTCTAGTTCTTAAATTTGATGTTTTGTTGATTTTATTTTATTTTATTTTAACTTTTTCTTTGAGGAGAAACACATCCCAAGGCCACACAGGGGTACGTTTTAAACTTAGAAATTTTTCGAAAAAAAAAAAAAAAAATTTGGGGCAGACTACAACTTCAAATTAGGCGTGCCCACGCTTTACTCAAAGTTGCAATCTGTCTAGTTGTGCACCAGGGTGATAATTCCTGACTTAAAATAAGGCGTGCCCACGCTTAATTATAAGTCACACTCTGCCTTAAAAACATAAAGCCACGCTTCACCCTTTATTCTTACCAAAAAAAAAAAGAAAAAAAAAAGAAAAATTAATTAAAATTTTCGATTTTTTTCAGCAAAATTCTTTTCCTTCTTTTCTTCCTCTCTACACCTAATTCTTCCCCAAAATTTTCTTTTTCAGCAAACCACACAAACTCACACCCACATCCACCACCATTGAAGCTTCTTCAAATATCACAACCACCACCATGGGAAGGAAGCCGCCGCCTCCGACATCCAAACCCGACGCCGCCGTGAGAGCCACCGCTCCCACAACCGACGCGCCGCCTCCTCGAACGACACGGGCTCCCCGTCGCGTCGCCACCACAGCGATGCCGTGCCACCGGACCCCGATTCAAAAGATCCGCCGCCGCTCAGCCACGCCGTCGGTCCCTTCAAAAGATCCGACCGCCGCGTCACCACCACCAACCAGATCTGAAGCCCGAGGAGCTCCTTCAACCGCGACGCCACCGCCACCCCTTTCTTCCGATCCAACCTTCCCACGAGTAGATCCGACCGCCACGAGTCCACCACGGTCGAAAATGATGGCAAACTCGCCCGTCACCACCACAGCTACACATCAGCCGCCACGAGCTCCGCCGCCGACAGCCACCACTGTCGTGACAACAACCGCCGTGCCACCAACATTACCGCTCGTCGTTGCGTTTTCCGCCGAGAAACCGACCACCACCTCCAAATCACCGCCGGCTGCTGAACAAATAGACCCTCCTCGATCGTCTTCTCCGACAATTTCTTCGGGTTTTAGTTCTTCAAGCCAAAGCCCCGGTGCGTCACCACCACAGCAGTCTCGTCTCGGTAAGGGTAAGAGTGTATTACCACCGAGTTCAAAACTCGGCGGTTTTACTACTTTCAAATCGAAAGTTCAACAAACGAGGTATTATGAATTGTGTCGTTATCCAATTATTCCCGTTAAATATGTTGATTATGATGCGCTCAATGCTTTGAATATTTGTGATGAATTTGTTGCATTGGTTGATGGAATTGGGTGGGGTGGATATTTTCATGTTAAACTCCCGGCGTTTATCGAACTTACGAGGGAGTTTTACACCACATTTAAGTTCAATAAAACGAAGGATTTAACTCTAACTAGCCCCGGTGTTGTTAAATTTAGATTGATGGGCAAAGCGTTTTCTTATTCGATTAATCAGTTTAATGTGGCTTTGGGCTTCGTTGATAACGATTATGTTCAAACGGACGAGTATAGCAACTCTTGTTGTGATTATTTGCGTGATTTTTGCCCTTATCAAATTTGGAAAACTATTTCAACCGATACTACTTGCTATCACCCAAGTCAATCTAAAAGTTCTTATTTGCGTGAGCCTGTATTGAAATATATTCAACATTTTTTGGCTTATAATTACTCGGGTAGGAAAGATAGTTCCGGCACTTTCACTAAAGCCGAGTTCTATTTCATTTGGTGTATGCAAAACAAAATCAAAGCTAATTTGGGTATTTGGCTAGCCACTCAATTCCAATCGGCCTCGAACAAAAAGCGTCTTATCTTAGGTTCTTACATTACACAATTAGCTGTTTCTCTTAAATTGCTTGATTTGAGTAACACTAATATGCACATTGCTTGTCACATGGAACCGTTGGATATTGATTGCTTGCATAGGATGGGCATCGTGACTCTCAAACACGGACGCCCTACTTTTACATCTCCGGGACCTACGGTACAACCAAAAAAGCACAAACGCCGTGATATGGAGGAGCCATCAAGAGATACTACTGATAAGAGGCATTTTTACGTGTTTTTAAGCCCCTTTACGTTTATGTTTTAGGTTCATTTATCGCTTAATTCTTGCTACATGTGCGTTTAATTCGTGCATTAAATGATTTCAGGTCTTAAATGGATACAATCGAAGAACGGGATGAAAAACGACGTATAAAACAAGTTCAGGCCAATTTGCTTCTGTTGTCCACGCCCAGGCGCCAGTATTACCACGCCTAGGCGCCGGAAAAGATGCAAATAACGTCAACATTCTGCTTTCCGCGCCTAGGCGCCGTTCTGTCCACGCCTGGGCGCCATATCTGCACCAGTTTCCACGTTCGAGCGATATTTTCTTATTTTTAGAGACCGAATTGGATGAAGTTTCCTTCTACAAAGTTGTAGAACTATGTGTTAGCTTCAAATGAGGACTTGAATCATCCAAATCGGAGTTTTGTGGAGAGATTTATGAACTAAATACAATTACTGCGCCAGACAGAGGCAAATACTCCCAACATTCTGATTTGGGCGCCCGAGCGCCATAATTCCCGCGCCTAGGCGTGGCCACATCCGAGATTTGATTCCTTTCAGCCAAAAGATCATCATTTGATGGGGGAATGGAACATTTAAAGCCAAGAGGTCATCACATGTATGGGAGGGATGTCATAAGTATGTTTCTTACTAGATCTACTTTAGGGAATTATATACTACTCACTTTAAGAGTAGTGGAGGGGACACTAGGGGGGACATACACATGAGGAGCTGATTTGTGGTGGTCTTCTTAAGGATATTTTAGCACAATTGACCGATCATCTAGAGGAGGAGAGAGAGAGAGGCATTTTTTTGGCCATCACTTTTCACTCATCATCATTCATCACCATTTCTTCATCACTTTTGGAGGGGAACAAAGAGAGAGGAGCTAAGGATTGAAGATCAAGAGAGCAAAGATCCATCATCAATCAATTGAGGGAGTTTTAATTATTTGCATTTACATGTTTATTTCCATGAGTATGTATATGTTTGTATTAGATTTTCTTAAGGCTTTGATGAGAGGCTAATATTGTAGAACTAAGGCCATGTGAAGGCCAAATTTATGAATCAATATATGTGAAGTTGCTCTTTGTATTAATTCTCCTATTGCTTTGTGTGTTAATTCTATGCTTTTATTCCAATCATGTGTTTGATCACCATATGCTTGCTATCTTGCCTAATCTAGTTGTTCGAGAGAAAATAGATTAGGGTGCAAGGGAATTAACACATCATCCGAAACAAATGAGGGATTGCCCTAGAAATAGGTAAAGATTCCCGGGTGTTGTTAGCCGGATTCGTTCGGGGAAGCTCTAGAACGTTAATGCGTGATTTTTGATTAGATTCTCGGATAGACATATTTAGAGAACCGTCAATTAATCATAGGATTATTATGTGCCGAGACATCGGGTAATAGTTAATTTAGGAGTTTCCACCAAAGCAATAGGAGTCTAATAATTCGAAGAGTAGCTCATATATATTGACGAGTAGATTCGGTTGTAGCATGTGCCTTAGTCATTTTATCATACGTGAGATTAAATCTATAGTACGTTTCTCTTTGGTTCGTTAATTGCTTAATCTTTTTCTTGCACTTTACTTTAATTGTCTTATCTTTTATCGAAAATCATGAACTAGAATTCAAGTCCTTGTGGTTCGACAACCCGGACTTTTTGTCCACTTATTACTACACACGTCTAGTGCACTTGCTATCATAGCACGTTAGCTTTTAGCGTGTCAACTACCTCGTCTACTCCCGAGACTTCCAACATGCATTCCTTCTCCCGCCACTTCGAGGTTCGACTCAACCGTATTGAGTCTAAGTTGGATCAATCCTTGCTCATTTCCACATTCCACCGGATTGATCTCGGGTTCACACATCTACGATTAGGGGAGTCTCGTTCCTTTACCTCCAATTTTTTATTATTCCTCATGCATATGCTTTATATTTTTATACATTTAGATACATTGAGGACAATGCATGAAATAAGTGTGGGGGAGGGGAATAAATTCTTTGTCGTGATGTGTTTTATAATTCTCTTAGTGTGCAATGAGTTAAGTTAGTGTAAATTTTTTTTCGAAATATCAATTCTTTTGATTTGAGAAATTTGATGAAATTCATGAGAGAAGTCAAGCATGCTTATAGTGTTACAATTGTTGAAGTACATGCTTCTTTTAGAAAGTTACGGAAGTTTGTAATTTGGAATAATTGTGTATGTGATATTTGACTCGCAAAATTCGTTGATATTTTCTTAGGTTTAAATTTTGGTGAAATTAAATTGATGATGAATTGAATATATGGGTATTAAGACCCTATGAAGTAATTTGTGCTTAAAATGAGTATGATATAACCTCTTGTAGCGCCTGGGGCTAACTACACTGAAGGGATTAAGCCTGAGGAGTTTTCAAGCTTGGTAACCTAAGGCCAACTGGTCTGGGATCTATCGGCCCAAACCTGCTACTGTGTTAGTATCCTGATAGGGCTATAAGAGGGTATCAAATGACAAATGATAAACTTGTTGAGTAACCGGGTGCATTCATGACCAATGTTTGTATTCGCGTCAAAAGACAAGTAATTGCTTAAAGTAAATAAAAGTATGATATTGGTGCTAAATTGGTTATAAAATGCTTGAGGAGATAGAAATGGATAATGCGAGTTGAATGTTGTATACGTGATTTTGCAATCATGGATTTTTGTGAATTTTTGAAGAGTATGTATGGATACGAAAGTTATAGTTGAGGCATGATGGATATCTTTAAAGAATTTTTGTTAAAATTTTTGATGATAAGGGTTGATGTTTGGAAAAATAAGTTTCTTTGACTTGCTTGTTTGTACACTGAGAGATCGATTTTGTGGGTATATCATCTGCAAACCCTCACGAGACACAACTCGTCCACTAGGGTAACCTAGGGGTTTAAAGGCTTGTTGCATACGCTAAATGCAATCGTGATACCTACGAAAGTGGTTAGTTTTAGTTGTTTTTATTATTTTTCTTTTTCTTTATTTTTGAGTCTTTTGTCTTTGCACGAGGACGTGCAAGAGTTAAAGTGTGGGGGAATTTGTTAGTGTGCATTTTATGCATATTTTTCATATATTTCCTTCATTCTTTTATTGGTATTTAAGTTTAAATGATAGATATTTATTATGGTTTTTTATTTTGATAGGTAAAATTTCAAAGAAGAAGAAAAAGGAAGAAAAAGGTGGAGAAAAAGAAAAATAAAATGGAAGACACCTTTTTTATACATAAGAAGAAGAGGAGAAAATCCTATTTTGTAGGAGTCTTCCTAAGTTTTAGGAGTTTCCCTATTTTGTAGGAGTTTTATTAGTATTTTCCTTATTCCTTTAGAATTAGAGTTTTATTTTAGTTAGAAGTCTTTTGGCTAGGCTTAGATAATTAGTTATTGCTGGAATTTCACTCTCGCCCCTACAGAATCACTATTCACGTTTTTGTACAAGAGAGGAGAAGGAAAATCTGCGTTTTTGCTTCCATGGAGATGTATTGCTAAAAACTCAAGTTCTAGCCGAGGATATTTGAAGTTTTAATTCTACAAAAATTTGTGAGATCGAATTTATTCTTATTCTTTCTTTATTCTTGTGTATTTACATATTCTTTATGTTTGTTGATATTATTGTTTCAATTAATTGAGTAATTCGGCCGGTTATTTAATTGTTGGAATAATATATAGCTAGTTAGAATCCCAAATCCGTAATTGTTTGGTCAATTCTAATATTGGTAGCAATTAATAACACTGATTATGGACAAGTTTTCAATTGTTATTATGGGAATATGTAATCTAATTTAAATGAACCGAGCTTGTGAGTTCGTTAATTAGAATTGATGTTTCTCTAATTCTTAAAGCTATTATTGAATTAAATCTTAAGAGCTTGTTTAGGGTTATTCAATCAATAAGAGAAATAATCAAAGAGCTTGTTTTGATTATCGATAAAATAAGGAGAAACGAGGTTGTTAGAGCTTGTTAACGGCTATAGCCAATTTATTCAAGAATATTGAATTATCTTTGCATCGATGATCAAATTATAGAATTAAAACGGATAAAATTCCTTAGGGTAGAATCTCACTACATATTGATTTATTCTACTTGTTTAATTTTGCATCTCTTGATTTTAATACTTTTTGTTATTTATTTTAAGTTTAGTTTAATCGATTATTAAAAATCCCCCCTATTTTATTTTAATATTAGCAAATTGAGAAATAATCCGAACCAATCCCTGTGGATTCGACCCTACTTATCGCTATCTGCAAATTTAGGAGTAGGAAATATTTTTGTAGGTTCGACAACCTGTCAAGAATATATATATATATACACATGCACTATATATATGTTATATGTTATTTATGTTTTTAATATTTTTATAAAATTAAAAGTTATATGTAAAATTGAATAAATAAATAGGTATTTAATATGAACCGTTAGATTTTATTTTATCATATCAATGGTGTTAGATTAGGGGTATATTAGTCTTTTAAAAGCAAAAAAACTATAACCATTCGGAAATAGGGCGAGTGGCGCACGTAGGGGGGTAAGTTGTTCCTTTATTTTTTTCACAGGGGGTGTTCTGTGAATTTTTATAGCGCGGGGGGGGGGGGGGGGGGGGGGGGGCGTGTTTGAATAATTAGGTTTATCACCGGGGGTAAATGGGATTTAACTCATTACATATATAAAATGGAAACTTATATGGGCAAAGCACTCCACTTCCTTTTTTTATTTTAAAGACAAATGTCACTTATAGTCCCTAAACTATTACGTTTGTCTCACTTACATCCCTAAACTATGACCAGATATTAGTTTTTGGTGGTCCCTGAAGTATCAAATTTATATCACTTTGGTCCCTAAACCCAAAAAAAGCAAAAAAAATTCTGTTTTTTGCAATTTTATAATCTACCTTATTTTAAGTGTTATTTTTTACCTAATATAAATTAGTATATATTTATAGGTAATGCCTTATAGAAGGATAAAAAATTAATATATATTGATAATTAATTCCTAAGTTTAAAGAATAAAAATAACTATCTTATTTTAATTGTTACTATTTAGGTAATATATATCAGATACAAGAACCTCATGCGCAGCTGTACAAAACCATATGTATAAAGGTCCTTTCTCAACATAGTATGGATAAATTACTAAATTGGTTTTTCTAGCATTCATTGTAAAAAACTAATTTGTTAGTAGTTTGATTGCTTTAGAAGTGACCAAAGATCATAATGCAAAGTACGTGTCTGAATATGTGGAGATGGCGGTTAACAAATTTTTCCTTTTTTATGGTTTGTTTTCTTTCTTTTTTTCTATTCTTAACGAATATCATTTGTTGAGATCATAATTAATTTTTTCCAATAAAAATATAATTTAAGTGTTATTATTCTATAATAGATATCTAATTTCTTATTGTAATAAATATTTAATTGATTATTAGTTAATAAATTTTTACTTATAGAAATTAAATTACTCAGTTATAATTATCTTGTAATTTGTAAATTTAATTATTTATTAATTAAACTTAATTAATTGAATGATTAAGCAATCGTTTAATTATTGAAGGAGTAAAAATTAATTATTATTTTTTATCATTTTATTTAGACATTGATCATTAGTATATATTAGCTAAATAATAACAATCAAAATAAGGTAGTTGCTTCTATTCTTTTATTTAGGAATTAACTATTAATATGTATAATTTTTTATCCTTCTATTCGACACTACCTATAAGTATATACTAATGTATATTAGTTAAATAATAATAATTAAAATAAAATAGATTGTAAAATTGTAAAAAAAAAAAAAATCCCGCTTTTTTTGGGTTTAGGGACCAAACTGACACAAATTTGATACTTCGAGGACTACCGGAAACTGACATCCGGTCATAAACCACCGGAAAGGACTAAAGTGAGATAAAATTATTACTTTAGGGACGGTAGCGAAACAAATTTTAGTTTAGTGACATAAGTGAGACACACGTAATAGTTTAGGGACTATAAGTGACATTTGTCTTATTTTAATAAATAATCAAGAATGCAACTAAATCTATCACATAAAATTTTATAAGATAAATTGTCACTAGACATATTAGTCACTTTTTATAAAACTTTATTTCTTATTTAATCTTATTCACGTAGTTGTTGCACGAATGCTTATCTATTAGGAACTTGATGTTTAATTAGTTGCATTAAACAAAAACAATAAAGTAAATGGCGATATATATATATATATATATATATATATATATATAATTTGGGAAGGCTGATGAAACTCTATTTTATTTGTAATGTTTATTAGGTAGATTGCGTAAGTATTTTTCCACAAATATAATGTACATGTTTTTAAATGCAATAACCGATTATTTCGATTATTTACACCTTTTTTTTTCTTCTTTCTGACTTGATTATGGATTATATTCTTAGTAAAAGGTAAAATGAGAGAGAAAGAATCATTGATTAATAATAAGAAAAAACGAAATACATAATATTTTTACATTTTTCTTACAAGGTTTATGTGAAATTTATTAATATTCATTTTTAAAGTTTTTAGGAATTATGTTTTATTCATTGAGAGGCATTCTTGTATATTTACTAAAGTGAAAAGAAATGTGAAGTGCTTTTACCAAAACGTTGAGCGCAAATATTAATTCTCATATAAATATAAATACAATATTCTCATAACTTAGAATAAGAATATAAAATTTGTGAATCATATGATTTTTACTTTAAAAATCGATGTAAAATATACTGCCAAAATAACTTTTTTAAAATTTTCAAAATTACAAAAATTGTTTAATGGATTCAATTAGCCGGTCCCAAGTCTGGGATGGAGTGGTTCTCCTGTACCCCCTGAGGCCCTGATGCTCATCTTGTTCTTAGCCTTTTAGCTAGGCCCAGTTATATTAACAATGATAATTATTAGTATAAAGTACGTGTGGTGTATGTGAATGCTCGAGTTTTTAATATAAGTGGGAAATTTTGATGCTCAGTTGCTGACATATAGTAGATAAATTTTTTGGGACATAGAAATAAATGGGGAAAGATGAAATTATAACTTAAATAACTTAAAAAATTATAAGTGGAAATATTCTTGAGGTGAAGAGTACATAGCACAATATTAAGAAGCTTGAATGATTTGCAAACTGGAATTTGTTGTAGATATATTATTTATATCTACGTACGCAAAAAAGGAAGGAAGAGTAGTTTCTTAGTTCAGTTTATTTCATTCTTTTTTTCTTTCTTTTTTGTGGTAGTAATTTTATGAGTTATTTGTTTCTGTATTCCGTCTTGCACTTTTCTTGGGGAATGTTGCTCAGTTGTTATCATTTTGAGTATGGATTATGGACGTCCATGGTTTTTTTTTTAAACCGTATCATATCAACCGTACTATATCGAAATTACAGTTTTTCGTTAAAAACATAAGTTTTGGTATGAGCTATTATAGTAATGATTATTTTGGTATCAGGGACGGATCCATGATTGATCTCTTGAGGGGGCCGAAGCTTAAAGTAATTTTTTTTTAACAATATTTATGAGTATATGTTTAAACTTATTTTAGTTTTAAAAGATAAATAAAATAACAATTATCATGTTAAGAAAAACAAAATAAAATTTCAATAAGCTTATAGTAGTTTCGAAATATAAAGAAATTCTTCAAAAAATTATCGAAATTTATATTATATTTTAACTAGTTTTTAACCCGTACATAACAGTTATAGATTATGATTATTATATTATCTTACAAAATTACTCAATAAACAAATACATTCAATTATAAATAATTAATACAAAAAATAAAGTTATTATTTACTAAAGAACATGTAATTTTCTACACTAAAAAATAATAACATATAATTTTCTACACTAAAAAATAAAGTTATTATTTACTAAAACTTTTTTAAAATTATAAGATAATACAAGACGATTAGTTCATACCTTGTATTGGATAAACTCTAAATAATCGAATGATGATCGATTTTTTCATGTCTTTAGATGTATTGATGTCTTGTTTATTTTTCCTTTTCAACAATCCCTTTTTATAGTTTCTTTTCTATAGTTTTTTGGGAAAGTGTATTGTTAATTTTAATTGTAATATGTTTAGAAGAGAAGTTTAAAAGAAAAAGTTTTCATCAATTCTTATCCTAATAATTATACAATAGAAGTTCAAAAAGAAAATTAAAATTATTGTCACTCCAACTTTCTTTTTTATGGTAATTGCCCTTTTTTTAAATCAATATATAAGGGCATTATATTATAATCCATTGCCTTATGATAAGTGAGAAGGAACCTTGCACTTTGATCAAAAAAAAAAAAAAAAGGAACCTTGCACTTAAAATTGAGAAAAGAGATTTAAAAATAAAAATTGTATATGGGAAGAGTGGGAATTGAACCCTGTCCCTTGCTAGTGTAAAACTCTTATGCCCAAGCCCTTCACCAACTCCACCATAACTCCTTTTGTGCTGTATATGGAACAGAAACATTATATTAATGTGGGGGGCCATATTATAAAATCCTATCTAACCTATAGGAAAAATTTTAAATTTCGGAAATCCGTCCCTGATTGGTATGATTTTGGTTCATAAATCTTATTTTGGTATGAGCTATTCACCTATATAATAATTTATTATATTACTTATATTAATACACAAGTGAATCTATTAAAAAAAAGGAAAGTTTCATTTTTGGTACCCCAGTTACACCGAATTCAATTTTGGTCCGCTAATTACACAATACACTGCTCATCAAATGTAGTCCCTAAACTACCATATTTTCATCAAGCGTGGTCCCTCCATCTAATGTTTCATCAAATTGGTAATTGTTGGGGTTAATTGAAACGCCAAAAATTATATTTTGCACCCAAAAGCACAACTTTTGACACTTTTCACCCCAAAAAAAGAATAATTGACAAATTTTACTATTTAGTCTAGTCGTAATTTTATTCACAAATTACATCACTATCCACTTATCATCCATTTCTATGGTATCCAGAATAACAAAATGCAAAAAATAAGATGTTAAGGGGAAAGAAAAATACTTTGGTAATTATATTTAGTTGTTGCAAATTTCAAATTGTATATAACGTTTTTCATTTTCCCACGAATTAATATTTATTGAAAAAGATGGCACTGGAGTTGTTGCAAAATGGGGTCATCCGCGTCTAATTGAGATAACTGCAGCTAAATCAAGACAAGAAAAAGAAATTTGTTGACAAGAATATTTGTTAAATTTATTGCACGATTTGTAACTATCTCTCAGTTATCCAAATCTCTCTAATTTATCCCGCAAACCCACATAATATCATGGTTGTTTCTAGAGCCACTGCAAACATGTTATAAGCCAAAATGAGGAGAAAAAAACGTAATAAGAAGAGAAGCACTTTTTTATAAAGAGAAGCAGCAACTTTCAGATGGTTGACCGAAGACTTGACTACAACTTAAGAGCAAATTAGTCATTGGCCGAATTGCCAGCTAGATTCCAAAGTGTAACAAAATTAGTTAATGATAGGAAATTTCATGTTAAGATTTTGATGATGACAATTAGGAATTTTGTTAGACCCCAAAGTTATGTACGCTTAAATTTCATAGATACTTGTATAAGCGTTTGAACATTAGAAATGTATAGGCTCTATTTTATCTTTTACTTTTGACATTTTTAGATCAAGAAGTCGGTTAGATTAAGCGTTTGATACTTTCTGAGTGAGCTTATCAAGACGGCGAAATCTGAAGACTTCAAGCGTCCAAGAAATCAATAGTGAATGAAGTTTGAAGAAGTTTACTCTAAGCGCCTGACATGTTCTGAGTGAGGTGTCAAGTAACGAAGACTAAAGTCTCAAGCGTCTACACTTCTAAATGAAGTCTGAAGACTTTTCCAAGCGTCCAAACATTAAATAGTCCTCCAGATTAAATGGAACTTTCAGCTCATGAATGAAGCGTCTATCAAATGACAAACATTCTCCTGAAGCGTCAGATCGGAAGGAGTTTAATGCAAATATTCTCAGAGCATTAAATACCGACGGGCATTTATTTCAAATGCATTAAATGCTGATAAGAGCATTGAATGTAATAAGCACTTTCAGACGTACGGAGAAGTCACCCTATTGGACTGTCAACTATTCAAAGACTGCAGCACCAACTTTTGTGCAGCAGATTTTCAGGAAAAAGGAAAAAGGAAAAAAGTTGTTCACTCGCGGAAGTGAGAGACACGCGCCCTTGCATGTGTCAAATGGACACTTTTTCCAAGAATGCCTATAAATAGAACTTCAACAACAAGTCAAATACACAGAGAGAACAATTATCAAGCCAAATTGTTGTTGCATTGAAGTCTCATTCCTTAACCTCTCAGAAAAGCCAGAATACTGAAGAAAATATTCTCTTTGCTTTTCATCAAATCCTGAGACAGTCAACCCAGTATCTCAATCATTCTTTTCGGAGAAACTACACTACTACTGAGATATTCCAGTTGTTTGAACTTCATCAAAATCAAACAAACCCTTTTAGAAAAACCCATATCCAAGCCTCGCGATCTGTGTGAAGTCGAAGTTGGATACTTGCCATGTTTCTGGGTGAAAGAAGCAAGGGGATTGAAGTGATTTGGAGCAGAAATTTGTGTGATCAAGGAGCTCAAGTCATCGACATCCATCTCTCCCTAATTTGTAGAAGATTCTGTGTGATTCTTTGAGAATCATCTTAGTGGATTGCCTCCAAGTGTTCGAGGAGAAGAATGACGTAGTTGAGATTACACCACCCAACGAACCTTACAAATATTGTGTCATTTACTTTTCAGCCAATTCTTTTATCTATCATATCATTGCATAAACTGATTGAGTAAAACACAATCGAACGCTAAGCACTAAGAAACTTTCTGTGACGCTAAAACTTTTAAAAGAAGGCTACAAAAATCATTCCGCTGTGCTAACACTGATCAAAGAAGTGAACGCTCAAACCTATTCGGTTAAAGTATTCAATTCTTGAAATCTAAGTTAACTTTATAAAAACAGTCTTCATTAGACGCTTCACCAAAGCGCCTATATTTTAAGTAAACACTTAAGTCAAGTGTTAGACTCTTCAAGCGTCTACTTTTTCAAGCGTCCAAAAACAATTTCAGTACGAAATCTTTTGAAGTCGAAAAAGACTTCAGAGTCTATTCAATCCCCCCCTTCTAGACCCTTTCGTTTGCCACTTGGGACCAACAGTTAAGCAGTTGATTAGTAGTTAATTCTGTAATTTTCTAATTTCAAATTGTATAAAAGGAGAAAGAAAAGAAATAAAACGTATGTTGTTGAGTTGAAAAATATATCTCTTTCTCTCTATTATCTTTGCTTAAATCTTGAATATCCACCCCTAGTTTAGTCAATATTAGTTCTATTAAAAAAATAAAATATCTGTAAATTACCTCTAAATTAAAACCATAGCAAAGTAAATATCTCAAACTAAATTATGTAAACACTCTGGTTTATTCAATACTAGCTTTATGTTTCCAAAAGTCATTTTCTTGTTTTTATTATTCTAAAGGCTCGAAAATATACTTGTGTAACCAAAATCAATTCTCAAGCTTGATTCTCAGGTATATTCTGTTGAATCTTCCCATAATTAATTGGTCTTCATCAAGTGGTATCAATTTTTCCGGTTGATTCTTGGTGAAATTGTGCTTATTCTTGAATTTACAGAGGTCCAACTATGGTGGAAACAACGCGAAGCAACACAGAATTGTGCAAATATGTTGTTCTGCTCAAGGAAAGTTGCGATCGAACTGAAAAAACAATTGAAGTATTGAAATCAATGATGGAAACAATGCTTGCTAACCAGAATCCTAATCACAACAATGGCGGCACAGGACACTCGGGTGAAATTGGGGGTGATTCGTATATAGCTCGGGGTGCAGCTAATCTGAATTGTGGATACCAAATTCCAACCAAAGTTTCCAGAGTAGAATTTCCTCATTTCAGTGGGGAAGATTTGAGAGGGTGGTTGTATAAATGTGAACAGTTTTTTGAAGTTGATGAGACCCCCTCAACTGCAAAGGTCAAATTAGCTTCTGTACATTTGGAAGGGAAGGCTTTGCAATGGCATCAGATGTACATGAAAGGAAGACTAACAAGAGAAATTCCAAACTGGGAGGAATATGTTAGGGTTTTGAATGATCGTTTTGGGGCCTTGATTTATGATGATCCTATGTCTGAATTGGTGAACTTGAAATAGTTGGGAAACATACAACAATATCTTGATAGGTTTGATGAAATTGTTAATTGTTTAGACTTCCTTATCATTATGCTTTAAGTTGTTTTTTGGGGGGATTGAAGAGTGAGATATCTGTGAATGTGAGAATGTTCAGGCCAAAATCATTACAAGAGGCTATTAGTTTGTCAAAGCTGCAAGAACAGGCCATTCTCTTGAGCCATAAGAAAACCCCATTACTTTCAATAAACCCAATTCAATTCCACCAAAATATCCTTACACTCAGCCAATTCCAAAACACACACCAATCCTATATTACCCTAACCAACAAACCACACTCAGAACTTTTCAAAACTTCATTCTGGAAATCAAAAGAGGTAAAGCCCTCAAGAAATTGATGAGAAGAGAAGCAAGGGATTGTGTTTCTGGTGTGAAGAAAAATTCACCAGAGAACACACATATGTAAGAACAGGAGGCAACTCTATTTACTAGAAATACCTCCAGAAAAAAAAAATGGAGGAATCTGAGGAAGAGGGGGAATTAGAAGGAGAGTTAGAAGAGGACACTTTAACTGAATCCCACATATCTATGCATGCTATTACTGGCATTCTTGATTTTAAAACCATGAGGGTAACTGGAGTGACAAAGGGAAGGCTAATACACATTCTAATTGATACAGAGAGTACCCATAATTTCATGGATTTGGGGACTGCCAAAAGACTAGGGTGTAAACTAGAACCTATGACACCTTTCTCTGTTTCAGTGGCTGATGGCAACAAAATCCACAACTCATTCATGTACAGGAACTTCTGTTGGAAGATGCAAGGGATGAAGTTTAGCACTGATCTTATGACAACATCCTTGTGACGGTGTGACATGGTGTTAGGGGTGCAATGGTTGGTGACACTGGGAGAATCAACTGGAATTTCAGCCAATTGAAAATGGAACTTACTACTGGCAATAAAAAGATATTATTAAGAGGAATGCAGCCATCATTAGTGAAACTCATGAGTAGAAGTAAGATGAACAAAATGATAAAGAAATCTTCTCAAATTGCAATGTTACATGTGGGCATTTTCCAGCATAAGGATGTCAAATCAGGTCAGCTCTTTACAATGGAGGGTCAACAAAATTCGGACCAAGAGCAATTAAATAATCTTTTAAAACAATTTTAGGACCTTTTTGAGGAACCTACTGCTTTACCACCTCACGGACAAAACGATCACATAATTGTATTAAAGAAGGGGACTAATCCTATTAGCTTAAGGCCTTATAGGTATCCTGCCAGACAGAAGGATGAGATTGAAAAAAAGGTAAAGTCATTGTTGGAGAGTGGGGTCATTAGACCTAGTACAAACCCCTTCTCAAGTCCTATAGTGATGGTGAAGAAAAAGGATGGCACATGGAGAATGTGTGTGGACTATAGAGCAGTTAACAAGGCCACTGTGAAGGATAAATTTCCAATACCAGTTATTGAAGAGCTATTGGATGAACTAAAAGTGACCAAACTGTTCACTAAATTGGATTTGAGATCTGGATATCATCAAATCAGGATGGCGGAAGAGGACATTTGTAAAACAGCATTCAGAACACATCATGGTCATTTTGAGTTTGTAGTTATGCCCTTTGGCTTAACTAATGCTCCTTCCACCTTCCAATGCTTGATGAACAAGGTATTTGCACCCTACCTTAGAAAATGTATATTGGTGTTCTTTGATGATATATTAATATTGTTGGTTCCAAGTGGCATATGAAAGGGTCTAGAAGGGGGGGTTGAATAGACCATGAAGTCTTTTTCGACTTCAAAAAGTTTCGTACTAAAAGATTTTTGGACGCTTGAAGTGTCTAACGCTTGACTTAAGCGTTCACTTAAAAATATTGGCGCTTTGGCGAAGCGTCTGATGAAGACTGTTTTTAGGAAGTTAACTCGGACTTCAAGATCTGAATACTTTGACCAAGTAGGTTAAGCGTTCAGTTCTTTAATCAGTGTTAGCACAGCGGAATGATTTTTGGAGTCTTCTCTTTGAAAGCTTTAGCGTCAAAAGAGGTTTCTTAGTTGCTTAGCTTTTGATTGTGTTGTACTTAATCAATTTATGCAATGATATGATAGATGAAAGAATTGACTGAAAAGTAAATGACACAATATTTGTAAGGTTCGTTGGGTGGTGTAATCCCAACTACGTCCTTCTTCTCCTCGAACACTTGGAGGCAATCCACTAAAATGATTCTCAAAGAATCACACAGAATCTTCTACAAATTAGGGAGAGATGGATGTCGATGACTTGAGCTCCTTGATCACACATATTTCTGCTCCAAATCACTTCAATCCCCTTGCTTCTTTCACCCAGAAATATGGCAAGTATCCAACTTCGACTTCACACAGATTGCGAGGCTTGGATAGAGGTTTTTCTAAAAAGGTTTGTTTGATTTTGATGAAGTTCAAACAACTGGAATATCTCAGTAGTAGAGTAGTTTCTTCAAAAAGAATGTTTGAGATATTGGGTTGACTGTCTCAGGATTTGATGAAAAGCAAAGAGAATATTTTCTTGAGTATTCTGGCTTTTCTGAGAGTTTAAGGAATGAGACTTCAATGCAACAGCAATTTGGCTTGATAATTGTTCTATGTTTGGCTTGTTGTTGAAGTTCTATTTATAGGCATTCTTGGAGAAAGTGTCCATTTGACACATGCAAGGGCGCGTGCCTCTCACTTTCGCGAATGAACAACTTTTGTCCTTTTTCCTGAAAATCTACTGCACAAAAGTTGGTGCTGCAGTCTTTGAATTGTTGACAGTCCAATAGGATGGCTTCTCCGTACGTCTAAAAGTGCTTATCACATTTAATGCAATTTGAATTAAATGCCCGTTGGCATTTAATGCACTGAGAATATTTGCATTAAACTTCTTTCGATCTGACGCTTCAGGAGAATGTTTGTCATTTGATAGACGCTTCATTCATGAACTGAAAGTTCCATTTAATCTGGAGGACTATTTAATGTTTAGACGCTTGGAAAAAGTCTTCAAACTTTATTTAGAAGTGTAGACGCTTGAGACTTCAGTCTTCGTTACTTGACACCTCACTCAGAACATGTCAGGCGCTTAGAGTGAACTTCTTCAAACTTCATTCACTATTGATTTCTTGGACGCTTGGAGTCTTCAGATTTCGCAGACTTGATAAGCTCACTCAGAAAGTATCAAACGCTTAATCTAACCGACTTCTTGATCTAAGAATGTCAAAAGGAAAAGATAAGATAAAGCCTATACATTTCTAATGTTCAAATGCTTATACAAGTATCTATGAAATTTAAGCATACATAACTTTTGGGGTCTAACAAGATTCCTAATTGTCATCATCAAAACATCTAACATGAAATTCCTAACAATTTCCCCCTTTTTGATGATGGCAATACTCACTCTTTTATAGTTCAAGAGTTACGACAGCCAAAGTTAATAAGCGTTATGTTAGTAAGTTAGAGTTAGTTAAGCTTCAACAAGATGTTTCAGCTGAAAAATGTACTTTATATATATTCGGAGAATTCATACATTTTACAAACTGTGTAGAAACCGAAGAGAAGGTTAAATTACAAAGAGCTATCATGATCTACTTTCTTCTGGTAAGATTTCGTCGTCTGATCATTTCTGTTCTGATGGCTTCTTCGATGAGATCTTGAAGGGTGATCATTATCTGATGATCTCTGTCAATTACGAAATGGTTTTCCCTTTTTCTCCTTGTTTCATACACTCTATGCCGTCGATCCCATTCGGATGGATCAATACCCATATGCCTAAGCACTGCTCTGAACACTTGAGATAAGTCTGAGAACTCCATTTCCACAGCCAAGTCTTGAGGAGTAGTAGGCTCTGGAAGTGGCACTCGCTCCATCGGTATATTGAATTGTTCAAGTAGCGCTTGAGATGGCACAGGTATATCTACTCTGAAAGCGATGGGAGGAAAACCAGTTCTTCTACTAGGAATTCCCGTGGCGGAAACCCATGAAGGGTAATTGGATTCGGTCAAAGGAGGAGGAGTGTTAGGAATTTCATGTTAGAAGTTTTGATGATGACAATTAAGTTTTTGTTAGACCCCAAAAAGTTGTAAGTTTATGTTTTGTAGAAAAGTTGTATAGGCTTTGAAGCGTTAGACTTGTAATAGATTTATTAGGCTTTGTTATCTTACTTTAGAGTGTTAGGCAAAATAGTCTTAGGCTGAGCGTCTGATGATTTCTGAGTGAGTTTATCAGTGGTAAAGTTCGAAGACTCAAGCGCCTGATCTCAGAAGATAGATACAGTCTCCAAGCGTCCACTTTGGCCAGCTATATCAAGCGTTACCTTATGGGACAGAAGTGATCTCACCTGAATTTACTTCTAAGTCCAGAAGGAGTTTAATGCAAATATTCTCAAAGCATTAAATACCAACGGGTACTAATTTCAAATGCATTAAATGTTGATAAGAGCATTTAATATGATAAGCAATGTCAGACGTACGGAGAAGCCACCCTATTGGACTGTCAACTATCTCAGACTGCAGCACCAACTTTCGTGCAGCAGATTTTCAGGAAAAAGGACAAAAGCTGTTCACTCGCGAAAGTGAGAGACACGCGCCAGTGCATGTGTCAAACGGACACTTTCTCCAAGAATACCTATAAATAGGACTTCAACAACAAACAAAATGGGATGCAACAATTTTATCAAAGCCAAATTGCTGTTGCATTAAAATCTCATTCCTTAAATTCTCAGAAAAGCCCGAAACTTCAAGAAACATCCAAATTGCTTTTCTTATATTCCTGAGACAGTCAACAAATATCTCAAACATTCTTTTTGCAGAAACCAGATTCCTACTGAGATATTACCAAGTTGTTTGAACTTCATCAAAATCAAACAAACCTTTTAGAAAATCCCATCCAAGCCTCGCGATCTGTGTGAAGTCGAAGTTGGATACTTGCATCATTTCTGGGTGAAAGAAGCAAGAGGGTTGAAGTGATTTGAAGCAGAAATCTGTGTGATCAAGGAGCTCAAGTCATCGACATCCATCTCTCCCTAATTTGTAGAAGATTCTGTGTGATTCTTTGAGAATCATCTTAGTGGATTGCCTCCAAGTGCAAAGGAGAAGAAGGACGTAGTTGGGATTACACCACCCAACGAACCTTACAAATATTGTGTTATTTACTTTTCAGTCATTTCATTCATCTATCATATCACTGCATAAGTAAAACACAATCAAAAGCTAAGCACCTAAGAAACATCTTGTGACGCTAAAACTTTCAAAGAGAAGACTCCAAAATCATTCCGCTGTGCTAACCCTGATTAAAAGAACTGAACGCTTAACCTACAAGGTCAAAGTATTCAATTCCTGAAGTCTAAGTTAACTTTATAAAACAGTCTTCATTAGACGCTTCACAAAGTCTCAAATATCTTGTGTGAACGCTAAGGTGAAGCGTCACACTCTTCAAGCGCCTATCATTTCAAGCGTCCAAATACGTTTAATACGAAATCAATTTTAAGTCGAAAAAGACTTAAAGGGTCTATTCAACCCCCCCCCCCTTCTAGACCCTTTCGTATGCCACTTGGGACCAACAAGGAGGTAGCAAAAAGACAAAATCTTGTGGATTTTTCGGCTCTGGACGCTTCACTTCTTGACGCTTAGAACTTGATTGAGCTCTTGAACTTGCATGAGCTTTCCTCTTTTCCCCCTTATTGCCATCATCAGCCTTTATTGTAGCTTCAGTAAGAATGGCAATTTGAGCAGCCATTTGGACCATGGATGCAGCCAATGCATCAAATTTTGCTTCAAGAGATTCTTTCATAGCAATTTGATTAGCTGCGAGTCCATCAATCATCGTCTGCATACGAGAGAGAGCAGTATCTACGGCAGCATCAGCAGCTCCTCACATATGAGCAACTTGAGCGCTCATATTTTCCTTCTCGATCTTAACTAAGTCTTCCTTGATCCAGTGGAGAGATTCTGCATGATTGGACGCTTGAGCATTCATCTCTTCCAACGCTTCAGTGAGGAGAGGCACAAATGTTTGAAGCACATTCGGAGAGGTAGCTGGTTGTTTAAATTTTGAGGTGTGCTTTAGTGACTCGATAGATGGTTGTTGAAAATCTGGATTGAAGACAGACGAATGGATTGCTATCTCAGCAACCGTTGGAACAGGTGAAGTTGAAGCGTCAGGCACAGCCTCTGGTTGAGACGCTTGAACTGGTTCCACTATGGGCGCTAAGGCAACTTCTGTATCAGATGTGGAAGGTAAAGAAGTGACAGTAGTTAGATGACTAAAGTCACAGAATCGGAAGTTGACCCTTCCAAAATCTGAATCAGCAAACTCCGTTGATGAACTGTTGATTAACTCATTTACTCGAGAAATAGGAATGGTCGAGAAATCACTTAGAGTGCGGATTGGAGTGTCCATTGCTATGACCCAACTTGGTCCTAAGATCTGGAGCATGTGGTTAACAAAGATCTTGCAACGAAGAGCCTTAATAAAGAATAGAGCATCGTCACGTGGAGTGAAGGAGAAGCGTAGCACTCTATCTTTTGGCATCTCCAATGGACGCTCAAACTCTGATACGTACATTGCCATGTATTCTTCAACGTAAGGCAAGGCTGCACGCGAGATGTCCGAATTTCTTTCGAGTAAAGAGAGAACAGAGGCATAGTGTTCTATCAGTTCCTGTCGGAAAGAGAAGAGCAATGGATACCCAAAAAGAGGTCTTATAATGGATCCATTTGGCTTTCTCAGGTTTGCAGTGAAGACGTTGTTGAAATCCCGTAACGGAGGGAGCATCTTCAACATACGTCTGATGTTGTCTTCCTGCTGGCCAGGTGTAAGTGTTAAATCTGAAGTAGGCTTTGTTCCGCTTGTTGACGCTTGGCCACAGTAATTGATTGGCAAATCTGCAATCCTAGCCAACGCTTCACGCAAAAAGCGTTCAATTGGTTGACGAAAAGATGGTAAGAGAGCAAGTGGCCCAACTCTTGCTTCTCGGCGCTGTAAGAAATATCGAGCAAACTGTCTTCTTTTATCTAGCATGCCGATTGTGAATAAGTGAGGTTCCTTGACCAGGTCTTCAAACTTGTAACGCTGGCCAACGTAGGTTTCACACCAGGTAACCTCATTCATGCAGAAGGTTGTGCCTGCATTCAGAATGGCACGAAAGCCTTCATGATGAATATTTTGGATGGCTTCAAAGTGATGCTTATCAAGTTGATAGTTTGCATTCAGGACGCTTTGAAAGAAGTAATCAGCCTCTTCTTGAATGAGAGCATTTAGAGAGGCAGGACGCTCACCGATATAGGGACTTTTATTTGTCCACAATCTTAGTGGGATGGGAAGAATCTGATTAGCAGCAATGTGCACAACTGAACGAAAGTGGGAATAACCCTCTTTGTTTAGGATTTCCTTTTCAGGATTTAAAAGCTCCACAGGTAGACGCTCATAGGCTCTAATCTTGTAGTTTCTTGGAGCAAAACCTGAAGGCTTGCTGCGTCCCATATCTAGAAAGTAAGCTAAGTCCACATCCCCTTGTGGAATTCTATCAGTACCCCATTTTTCAAAAATTTGTATGGACGCTGGGGGTAGGTGGTAGAGGATCTCCATTGGCTAGTGCCAAGTAGTATGCAAATTCAACGCTTGAGACTGCATTGTTGAACAACATTTCCACAAGAGCCTGATCTCTATCAATTATCTTGGCTAAATCATTTTCAGTGACGATGTAACATTCTTCATTATAGCTAGCTGGAATGAATTCTTCTTCAGGAACTGGAGGCATATAATTGATTGAATGATCAATCGTCTTCAGTGGGCCGAGTTGGAAGAAGTGGCTAGGCGTTGGAACATCTTCAACAACACTCTGACCTTCTGAGCGTGCCTCTGTTATAACCTGAACAGGGATAGGAGTCTGAACCTCTGTAGTAGCAGGTTACTCAGCTTCAATTGTAGCAACTTCTGCGGCAACATCTTTAGCAATAGTGACAACTTCTGTCATATCAACATCCAGGAGGACATCTGTTGACGCTTCAGCAGCGGCTGGAACTAAAGCTGTAATACGAGAACTATCCTCTATAAGAGCAGGATCTTCTAAAGATGTAGGAATAGAAATGTTGTGGGAAGAAATAAACTTACCCTGAGAACTAGTCTCAACAGCAATTCTTTGAGCGCTTGGCTCAACAGCGACTTGAGCTCTTGGCTCATCAGCAACTTGAGCGCTTGGCTCATCAGTCTCAGGCTCTTCAGGAACAGGAGCAACTCGACGCTTGCTAGTCCTGGAACGCTTGAAGATTTTCTTTACGTTGACTCCTTCAACGAGCTTAGACGGTGGAGCGGGAGGATCAGCAGCTGGTTCTTCAAAGTCTATTTGTTTGATGATCCCTTCCAGCTTCCGTCTTTTGAGAGGTAACTTGTCCTCTGCATCCTCATCGGTTTCCTCATCGTCCTTTTGAGAGGAGGCAGCAAATTGAACCTTGGGCTTTCTGGGAGCCCTCTTCTTTGTTGCAGCCGGACGCTTCACAACTTCTTCTGGCACTGGACGCTCCGCTTCTTTATCAGACGCTTGACGTACTTCCAGACGCTCAGACAGTGGTTTAGCAGCACCACCAATTTTTGGAGGATTGAATAGGTTATTCAGAATCCTTTTTCCCAACAACTTGGACTTATTCAACGGAAGTCCAGACGAGTATACACACTTTGATTTGTACAACAGGTCACTTAAAACGAGTCCATAAGGTTTATTGGAGGCACTTAGACTGTCCCGAAACCTTCCAGAGATGTACTCACTCCAGTTGATTTTGATGTTGAGGAGTATAGCAGTCATCATCTGAAATTGTACAGGGTTTACCTTATCAAAGGTTCCCACTCGGCATTCTATGATCTTGCTGCAGAAATCAGCCAACAGCCGGTATTTGGACACCAGGTCTTTCTTTTCGAAATATTGAGTGTAGGGCACATCGTCGTACGCACTCATGGTTGTCCAGGCTTCCTTGATTTGTTTTAATGTAACGCAATCTAATGCCTCACCCTCATTTGGAAGATTGAAGTTCTTGGCAATGGTGGAAGCAGATAAGAGGAATTCCTTTGGAGACTCCTTCTTGGATAAAGAGATTAGACAAGAAATAGACTTCTTGTCCTCTGAAAGTTTAGCAGTCTTCCAAAAGGTATCGACTTCGGTAGGAAACATATATGAGTATTGGGTCAAGAACGGTTTGAGCCCAGCCTTGACGACCATGTCCATCATGTCCGTTAGGTTGATCTGAGGTTGTTCATAGAGAAATTTCCAGTCGACAACAAGGCCTTCAGTCACCTTGATGGTAAGTTCAGCAGAAGTAGACGAAGATTTGTTTGGTGCCATTTTTAGTGAAACAGATGAATTGAGATTTTCTTTTGCTTTGAGAGAGAGAGAATAAGTTTTGCAGATATGTTTGAGTAAAAGTGAATTGTCTTTCTGCAGAATTTGTGTTTTAAATGACACAGTAAAGAATTTTTGAAACTTGTGTTCTCTAGTCTCTGTAGGATTTAGACATGTGTAACGATTGTTGAATCTCAGCCATAAATTCATTAACTGCGGACGCGAGTTTTGTGTAATAGAGAGAAGTTACATTTGGTAATTCTCATATATAAAGATTTGACATTCGAGTTAAAATTTTAAAAACGTTTGGCATTTTCAGAGTGTAACGCACGCGCCCGTTTGTACACTGACACGTACACAAACACGTGCTATCTCTGAACCGTCATTTTGAAAAGAAACTTTTGATTACCCGCCAGTTTGATGTGATAGAAGCGTGCGAGTAGAGTACGAAATAAACTTTTGAGTCTACCCACTACTTCGAAAGAAGTTTGGAAACTTTATGCATGGCTTGTAAAGAAAATATTTTTATATTAAGAGTTGATTGGACTTGATTCAACGCTTAACTGATACCATTGGTTGGTATTTATTTTAACGGTTGTAATATAGACGCTTAAAGTCAAAGTCCTTTTTTTTTATGTTTGAGCGTCCAATATTTTATGCAAAAATAATACTGAGCGTTGATGATCATGCATCTGAAAATTTTGATCATTGATGCTTACAGTTATGTTCAAGTACAATTTTAAGGTTCCCCCTATATTTGATAACTTGTACCATTTGTTTTCTTTTTCAAAGAAGGCTTTTAGACATAAATCAAGTGGATTCCCCCTAAATTATATGTCTAATAAAGTATGATGCTTGATGATTAAGCGTTTAAATCAATCATACCTAGTTCACTTCTTAAAGTGAGAAAACGTTGTTCATTGAGTGCTTTGGTGAAGATATCTGCCAATTGTTTGTCAGTTCCAATGAAGTGCATGGAGATATCTTTCTTTTGAACGTGGTCACGAAGGAAATGGTATCTAATGTCAATGTGTTTGGTTCTGGAATGAAGAATAGGGTTTTGAGTCATGGCTAGAGCGCTTTGATTATCACAATGAATGGGGGTTGGACCTAGGATTATTCCATAGTCTCTAAGTTGTTGCCTCATCCATAATACTTGTGCACAACAACTTCCTGCGGCTACATACTCAGCTTCGACTGTGGAGGTAGCTATGGATTGTTGTTTCTTGCCATGCCATGAAACTAACCTATCACCTAGAAATTGACAAGTACCACTAGTGCTTTTACGATCTATTTTGCAACCTGCAAAATCTGCATCTGAGTAACCAATTAGTTCAAAAGGAAAATCCCTAGGATACCATAAGCCCACATTCTGTGTGCCTTTTAGGTATTTAAGGATCTTCTTGGCAGCAATTAAGTGTGACTCTTTAGGATCAGCTTGAAAACGTGCACACATGCATACCGAAAACATAATATCAGGTCTACTGGCAGTAAGATAAAGAAGTGATCCAATGATACCTCTATAATTAGTGATATCAACTTTCTTTCCACTTTCATCTCTATCTAACTTAAGCGTTTGGCTCATTGGAATTTTTGAATATGATGCATTTTCCATACCAAATTTCTTAATCATATCTCGTTTATATTTAGCTTGGTTAATAAATATGCCATTAGGGAGTTGTTTAACTTGTAGTCCTAAGAAGAAAGTTAATTCACCCATCATGCTCATTTCAAATTGTTCTTGCATCATTTTCGAAAATTTCTCACACAGGCGCTTGTTAGTAGAACCAAATATAATATCATCAACATAAATTTAAACTAAGAGAATATCTTTGTTATTGGTAATTTTAAATAACGTTGTGTCAACGCTGCCTTTTGAAAAGCCTTTATCAATAAGAAAGATAGAGAGAGTTTCATACCATGCTCGGGGTGCTTGTTTTAGCCCGTAAAGTGTTTTTTCTAGCTTGTAAACCATACCCTTACCATGATTGTTGATGAATCCTGGTGGTTGCTCCACATACACTTCTTCTTGGAGTTTACCATTCAGGAAGGCACTCTTCACGTTCATTTGATACTCCATAAACTTGTTGAACGCTGCATACGCTAGAAACATGGGAATTGCTTCAAGACGAGCGACAGGAGCGTAAGTCTCATCAAAGTCAATACCCTCCTCTTGGCAGTATCCTTGAGCTACGCGTCTGGCCTTGTTTCTTATAACAATGCCGTTCCCATCCATCTTGTTTCTATATACCCATCTAGTTCCAATAACTCCTTGGTGAGTTGGTCTCGGTACTAGCATCCAAACCTTATTTCGTTCGAACTGATTAAGCTCTTCTTGCATAACTTCAATCCAACTTGGGTCGCTTAGTGCTTCATCCACCTTCTTAGGTTCCATTTGAGATAGGAAGCTTGCGAACATAGTCTCATTGAACGTAGCGGCTCTAGTCCTAACAGGTGCTTCAATATCTCCAATAATCTGCTCAGGTAGATGATCACGCAGCCATAATCTGTCTGGTTGGAAGGGGTTAAGAGGTTGAACATGCGCTTGAGGAACAGATGCTTGACTACCTTCTTGCGTAGGCGCTTCAAGTTCACAATTCCTTGTGTGCTCTTGATGATCATTCTCTTCATGATCATCAGCATTTCTTACATGATAATTTAGAGTAATCTCACGAGTATTCTTAGGAGGTGGCACTAAGATCTCATCATCGTCGTTAGTATCTTCATCAATAGTAATCTTAGACGCTTGATGACATAGATCTTCAACTCCTACATCATTTAAATTAACTTTACTCGGCTCTTAGTTAGCATCATAAAAAACAACATGAATAGATTCCTCAACCTTCGATTTGATCTTATTGAGAATGCGAAAATTCTTTCCATTTTTGGCGTACCCTAGAAAGATTCCCTCATCCGCTTTAGGATCAAAAGTCTTTAGGCTTTGGGATCCATTATTATGGATAAAACATTTAGAACCAAAGACGTAAAAATATGAAACATTTGGCTTACGTCCCTTCCATAGTTCATATGGAGTTTTCCCATGCTGTTTGTTGATCATGCAGCGGTTTTGAGTGTAATAGGAAGTGTTGATCGCTTCGGCCCAAAATCTAGGAGCAAGCTTGGATTCTGCTAACATAGTCCTAGCGGCTTCCTTAAGCGTTCGGTTCCGGCGCTCAACATGTTGGGTTGTTATCAAATGTTGAACCCCAATCTACCAAATATACGTTGTTAGTTCTTTTTCCTTTCAATTTAGTAGACTTAGTCTTAGCGTCGTTTATATAGCAGCAGTCACTTGAGAATATGACTTCAAAGCCTTTATCACAGAATTGACTTATGCTTAATAAATTGTGCTTCAGACCCTCAACAAAATAAACATCACTTATCATGATGTTCCCCCTATGCACAGTACCTATACCTTTGGTTTTACCTTTGGAGTTGTCACCAAATACAACTTGAGGACCATTGGCAGCTTGATAGTTGATCAGAAGATCTTTAGAACCAGTCATGTGCCTTGACGATCCACTATCAAAGTACCATACAGATGTATCGGCTCTAGCTCTAGGTACCTGCAATAAAAAAGGGAAGTTCTATTTCTGTTTAGGTACCCATTGTTTCTTGGGTCCTTCAACATTAGTGACATTGTTAGTTTGAATTAGGACTTTAGGAACCCATATTTGCCTAGTCTTCATTGTAGGAATACTGGCCTTTTTGGGTTTCACATTGTGCTGTGTGTGCGTTTTGGGTGTATAATAATATCCTCGATTATAATAATAGTCATAATCATAATCATCATAGTATCGATAATATGATTTTGACTGTCTTGGATATTGACGCTGGTATTTCCTTGGCGCTGGCTTGGGTTGCACTTTTGGTGCTGGACGCTTAGCGCTTGATTCACAGTGGTCAGTCTTATCTTTAGCCTTTTGAGCGTTTGGATAGACCCGTCTTTGTGAATCATTTGCCTTAGCCTTACCCTTACCTGAGTTAGCTTTGACTTTCTCATTTGGCCTCTTACCATTGTCACTTGGTTCATTTTGAGTTTGACCTTGTGAACCTTTTTCAACAAAGATAACACCCTTTCCTTTGTTGTTTGTTGTAACATTAGATTGATTGGATTGTTTACCGAGTTTATCGAATCCTAAACCGGTCTTCTCACCAAATAATTTGTTTACTTCAGTCACATTATCCAATTGTCTAGAAGCTTTTGATAATGATGAGATGATCTGCTCTGATTTGGTAAGTCTAGCGATCAAATCAGCTTCTCTCTTGACTATTATATCAAGATCACTTTTTAATTGAATAATTTCACTCTCAAGCGATTGGTTCTTCTCAATACACTGTTGCTGAACTCGCAACTCTGCTCTGAGCGTCACTTTATCTCTTGTGAGTGATGAGATAATAGCGAGATCATTTTGATATATTTTGGCAGCTTCTTGACATTCATTGTAGTATTCTTTGACTTTGTCAAGTAATTCATCATAAGAAAGAGGAATTGATAATTCATTGATTACCTCAGGAGACGCTTCATCATCTCTGGCCATGAGACATATGAGCGCTGAGTCATCTAATGGCTCATCATCATCACTACTTTCTTCTGATGATTCTAAATCTTCAGGTGCGGATGCTGGTTCTGATTCCGCTAGCAAACCTTGTTGACGAAGGTTGCTCCTGAATTGGTTTCTATCCAAGTAATCCTGCCTTGAGGGCTTGGATACGTTTGGATAAGGGCAATTTACCTGGTAGTGCCCTGGTTTCCTGCAATTATAACAAAGATTAGTTTTCATCTTTTGTTCATTTGTTAACCTTGCAATGTGTGGTTTTGAGATCACTGGAGCTGGGAGACTTTGAGTAGACGCTTGGTATTGAATAGGCGCTTGGGGTGAAGGAACAGAATACTGAGGCGCTTGAAACTGTTGTTGCACAGGAGAAGGCGCTTGATATGAACTTTGTCCTTGATTATTAAGACCTTTTCCTTTCTTTTCATATCTCAAGAACTTCCTGAATCTATTCAGCAAAGCCAACTCTTCTTCCTCATTGATATCTGAATTCTTTACCTTTGATTGATGCAATGAGCGCTCCAGATTCAATCACTGGACTACTCACAATATCACTAGCAGAATTCAACTCGAACTCAAATGCTTTTAGCTCTGAAAAGGCGTCTTCTGGAGTTAGGAGATCCAGCATATTTGATTCTCTCATAGCGGTTGTCTTCATCAAGAATTTACTTGGTAAGCTTCTAAAGATTTTAACCACCATTTCTCGGTTCTGTAAATCCATTCCCAACGATGTAAGTTCTGTAACTAGAGCTGTAAATCTTATATCCAATTGTTCTAAAGTTTCACTGGGTATCATCTTAAATCCGTTAAATTTTTCCTTGGCAATGGAAAGTTTGTTTTCTTTGATTTGAGCTGAACTACCACAAATCATTGCCAACTTATCCCATATTTCTTTAGTAGTTTTGCAAGACTTGATCTTATTAAATAAGTTGTCATTATCACCAATAGCCGTATATAGAGCGTTACGACCAACATTGTCCAAATTAGTTCTTCGACACTCATCTGGAGTCCATTCTTGTTTTGGTTTTTCAACGTAACCATCGGGAGTTTCTTCCGTGGCTCCAGGCGCTCTTGTGATAACTTTGTATATTTTGATTGGCCCATCTGAAATAATATCACACATGTCATCATCACATGAACAGAGATATGTAAATGCTTTGACTTTCCATGTGTCAAAATTTGATTCAGTCAGTTTGGGAACTTTAGCAAATGCCATATCGAAAATTTTAAACACAACTAGATTTTGAAAGAAAAGGATCTAAACAAGCAGTTATGCTTGAAAATTTTAAAATTTCAATTTTAACTGCTCTGATACCACTTGTTGGTCCCAAGTGGCATACGAAAGGGTCTAGAAGGGGGGGGTTGAATAGACCCTGAAGTCTTTTTCGACTTCAAAAAGTTTCGTACTAAAAGATTTTTGGACGCTTGAAGTGTCTAATGCTTGACTTAAGCGTTCACTTAAAAATATTGGCGCTTTGGTGAAGCGTCTGATGAAGACTGTTTTTAGGAAGTTAACTCAGACTTCAAGATCTGAATACTTTGACCAAGTAGGTTAAGCGTTCAGTTCTTTAATCAGTGTTAGCACAGCGGAATGATTTTTGGAGTCTTCTCTTTGAAAGCTTTAGCGTCACAAGAGGTTTCTTAGTTGCTTAGCTTTTGATTGTGTTTTACTTAATCAATTTATGCAATGATATGATAGATGAAAGAATTGACTGAAAAGTAAATGACACAATATTTGTAAGGTTCGTTGGGTGGTGTAATCCCAACTACGTCCTTCTTCTCCTCGAACACTTGGAGGCAATCCACTAAAATGATTCTCAAAGAATCACACGGAATCTTCTACAAATTAAGGAGAGATGGATGTCGATGACTTGAGCTCCTTGATCACACAGATTTCTGCTCCAAATCACTTCAATCCCCTTGCTTCTTTCACCCAGAAATATGGCAAATATCCAACTTCGACTTCACACAGATCGCGAGGCTTGGATAGAGGTTTTTCTAAAAAGGTTTGTTTGATTTTGGTGAAGTTCAAACAACTGGAATATCTCAGTAGTAGAGTAGTTTCTTCAAAAAGAATTTTTGAGATATTGGGTTGACTGTCTCAGGATTTGATGAAAAGCAGAGAGAATATTTTCTTGAGTATTCTGGCTTTTCTGAGAGTTTAAGGAATGAGACTTCAATGCAACAACAATTTGGCTTGATAATTGTTCTATGTTTGGCTTGTTGTTGAAGTTCTATTTATAGGCATTCTTGGAGAAAGTGTCCGTTTGACACATGCAAGGGCGCGTGTCTCTCACTTTCGCGAGTGAACAACTTTTGTCCTTTTTCCTGAAAATTTGCTGCACAAAAGTTGTTGCTGCAGTCTCTGAATTGTTGACAGTCCAATAGGATGGCTTCTCCGTACGTCTAAAAGTGCTTATCACATTTAATGCTCTTATCAGCATTTAATGCAATTTGAATTAAATGCCCGTTGGCATTTAATGCACTGAGAATATTTGCATTAAACTCCTTTCGATTTGACGCTTCAGGAGCATGTTTGTCATTTGATAGACGCTTCATTCATGAACTGAAAGTTCCATTTAATTTGGAGGACTATTTAATGTTTAGACGCTTGGAAAAAGTCTTCAGACTTTATTTAGAAGTGTAGACGCTTGAGATTTCAATCTTCGTTACTTGACACCTCATTCAGAACATGTCAGACGCTTAGAGTGAACTTCTTCAAACTTCATTCACTATTGATTTCTTGGACGCTTGGAGTCTTCAGATTTTGCAGTCTTGATAAGCTCACTCAGAAAGTATCAAACGCTTAATCTAACCTACTTCTTGATCTAAGAATGTCAAAAGTAAAAGATAAGATAAAGCCTATACATTTCTAATGTTCAAATGCTTATACAAGTATCTATGAAATTTAAGCATACATAAGTTTTGGGGTCTAACAAGATTCCTAATTGTCATCATCAAAACATCTAACATGAAATTCCTAACAAATATATAGCAAGAATTGGCATGATTATATGGACCATTTGAGAACTACTTTCCAAATACTAAGATTAAACAAGCTGTTTGTGAAAAAAAGCAAATGCGACTTTGCTAGTCAGAAGGTTGAATATTTGGGGCATGTGGTGTCCTATGAGGATGTTTTAGCAGATCCTAATAAGATAAGGGCAATGATAGAGTGGCCAGTACCTAAAAATCTCAAGGAGCTAAGGGGATTTCTGGGAATCATAGGTTATTACAGAAGGTTCATAAGGGGATATGGTAACATTGCTAAACCATTAACAGTTTTACTGAAAAAGATGCTCTTAAATGGGATGAGACATCTATTGCTGCTTTTATAGAACTTAAATCTGCCATGACAAGTGCACTTGTACTTGCTATGCCAGATTTTGATGAGGGGACTTTATAATAGAAACAGATGCTTCTAGAAGAGGGATAGGGGCAGTACTACTCCAGACGGGTAAACCAATTGCATTTATGAGTAAAGCTTTATCACCAAGGAACTTAGCATTATCAGTGTATGACAAAGAAATGTTGGGTATAGTGGTGGATGTGCAAAGGTGGAGACCATATCTGGTGGGAAGACACTTTATAATTAGAACATATCACAAAAGTTTAAAGCATATGATAGAGCAGAGAATTTCAACTCCTAGTCAAGAAAAATGGTTAATCAAGCTAATGGGGTATGACTTCACTATTCAATATAAGAGTGGACAGGAGAATGTAGTAGCTGATGCTTTGTCCAGAAAAGTGCATGAGGAGGTGGGATCATTACTGCATATTTCATCTATTAACTTAAACTTATTGATCAAGTCAAGGGCAGTTGGCTTAATGATGATAAATGCCAAAAGATTATTGATGACCTAGTGCAGAATCATGGGAAAAGACCAAGGTATAAATGGATAGCTGGAATACTAACAAGAAAAGATAAGTTAGTGGTGGGTGCAGATGGTGAGTTGAGAAAGAAAATTTTCCACATTTACCATAATAGTGGACTAGGAGGACATTCTGGAATGTAGGTCACTTTGTACAAAATAAAACAAGTCTTCTATTGGAAGAAGATGAAACATGATATATGTTAGGCTATAAGAGAGTGTGACACTTGTCAAAGGTGTAAAGAGGAGAATGTAGCTCTACCTGGGCTGTTGCAACCTTTGCCCATTCCAGATCAGATTTGGCATGATATTTCTATGGACTTCATTGAAGGGCTGTCTATATCACATGGGAAAAATAGCAACTTAGTAGTGGTGGACAGATTGAGCAAGTAAGCTCATTTCGTGCCCCTTAAACACCCCTATTCAGCCATGGATATAGCACATGTGTTCATGGACAATGTATTCAAATTACATGGGATGCCTAAAACAATAGTAAGTGATAGAGATGATGTGTTTATGAGTAAGTTCTAGCAAGAATTCTTCAAATTACAGCAAGTGCAGCTCCACACTTCATCTGCTTACCATCCACAATCTGATGGTCAGACTGAAGTTGTGAATAGATGCTTAGAGTCCTATCTAAGATAAACGTGTAATGATAGGCCTAAAGGGTGGCAGAAATGGTTGCCTTTAGCAGAATGGCAGTATAACACCTCCTACCATTCAACTTTAAAGAAAACACCCTATGAAATAGTCTACGGTCAGAAACCACCAATCCATCAACCATATATTCAGTTTGAAGATGTTGTTGATGCAGTAGACAGAAGCTTAAATCATAGAGAGAGCACAATTAGGTTATTGAAACATCAACTGACATTGGCACAGGAAAGGATGAAACAACAGGCAGATAAGGGAAGAAGTGAAAGGGTGTTACAATTGTGAGATTGGGTATATGTAAAGTTACAACCCTATAGAAAAATCTCTATTAGAAGGGAAGCTTATAGCAAGTTATCTGCGAATTACTTTGGTCCTTTTAAAGTGATTCATAAATATGGTATTGTTGCATACAAACTAGAGTTACCCCCAGATGCCAAAATACACCCCACCTTTCATATCTCTTAGCTGAAAAAGAAGATTGGCAGTGCTCCTACTAGTCCAAATTTACCAATCATGCTGACCAGTCATGGGTATTTAGTGTTGGAGCCAGAGGCAATCTTAGATAGAAAAAGTGTCCCCAAAAACAATAAGGCAATCACTCAATGGTTAATTAAATGGTTCAATTCACATGTGGAAGATAGCACCTGGGAATTTGTCTATGAGTTAAGACATCAATTTCCTCATTTTAGTCCTTGAGGACAAGGATTCCTCGAGGGGAAGGTATTTGTTATAAGCCAAAACGAGGAGAGAAAAAAACGTAATAAGAAGAGAAGCACTTTTTATAAAGAGAAGCGGCAACTTTCAGATGGTTGACCGAAGACTTGACTACAATTTAAGGGCAATTAGTCATTGGCCGAATTGCCAGCTGGATTCCAAAGTGTAACAGAATTAGTTAAGCAATTCATTAGTAGTTAATTCTGTAATTTTCTGATTTCAAATTGTATAAAAGGAGAAAGAAAAGAAATAAAACGTATGTTGTTGAGCTGAAGAATATATCTCTTTCTCTCTATTATCTCTGCTTAAATCTTGAATATCCACCTCCAGAATTAATTCTCAAGCTTGATTCTCAGGTATATTCTATTGAATCTTCACATAATTAATTGGTCTTCATCAAAACAAATGGTGTATCTCCGACTTTTTCTCCTCTTTTACAAATTGTGAATGAAGCAACAAGATAGAGATTAACAAATTTGTCACCTCTCTCTCTCTCTCTCTCTCCCTCTCTCTCCCCCTGAAATCGTATTTTGGATTTATATATATATTCTCTTAGTCCTCTCTACTTTTTTTAGTTTTTGTTATTTATTCCATCTTTGATGATTTTTTATATTGTTGTTGTTTAGTTTACAGAGTCTATTTACACTAACAAAATAGATTTTGGGAAGTGTATATGATCAAAATTACTATTAAAAAGAGACAAGAAACCATCACAGAGTAATGATGAATTGCTAATTCTATCTTCAAATTTGGACAATTATTATAAAAGCATGAAATTTGTTAGTTATTCTTTTTTCGGGTGGAAATTATCAAATTTTGTGCTTTTGGGGTGCAAAATGTAAATTTTGACATTTTAATTAACACCAACAATTACAAATTTGACGAAAAATTAGACGGAGGGACCATATTTGATGAAAATATGATAGTTTAGGGACTACATTTGATGTTGTAACTGAGGGACCAAATTCAGATTCGGCGTATAACTGAGGGACCAAAAATGAAAATTTTCCAACAATCAATAAGGGTAAAATGAACTCCACCCCCTCTAAAATTCACCTTTTAAAAGCTAAACCCCCTCCAAGCTAAAAAAGGAGACTACTCTAGAAAATCTAAATATGTAGTATTTCGTCCTAAAATCAATGTTCAAGTGAAATATTTGCTGAATATTCAGTCATATGACAATGAACTTATAAGGTTATAAATGTCATTTATCATCTCCCGTGCAAAATTAATTATACTTTATAATGTAAATTGACTCCAAAAGTGATCAAGTGAGAACCAAAATTAGAAAATGGGCTTAATGCATTTTTGGAAAACATGAATTCTATATCAAAAATTAATAATTTTGAAGGAAAAGTTATCCCAGAATAAAATATTTTGATGCGAAGATAACAATAAATTCTGTGACCATACAAATAAACAAGGACTGACACATGCTTAAGATTTTAGAAAAATTTCACATGAACATTGATTTTAGGGCAAAGTACTACACATTAAAATTATCTAAGGGGCAAGTCTCTTTTTTTCGATTTTGATGGGGTGTAGTGCTAAAATGTGAATTTTAGAGGGTGTGAAGTGCATTTTGCCTAAAAAATAAATTAGAACTTAATGGGACAATATACTTTCTAAACTAAAATTGTTATCAAAACGCGTCTACTGTTGTCGATCTATGTCGCAGGATCGAACAATATTTGTTTTGATATTGAGATGTTAATGTTTCAAAGGCTAACTACATGAGTTGGAAGCACTAATTTTATTGTTTATTTGTTAGAGTTAATCTCAACTATATGAAATTTTGATTTTTATTCATTGTTAGTAGTTATTTTTTGTGTAAAGTGGTTTTACTGTCGTTTGAGTTGTTCTTTCTTTCTTTAGTTTTGTTTTTACCTATATACTAATATGTAAACAAATTGAGTGTTTTGTAATAAAAATTCCACAAAATTGTACCACAGCATACTGGAACCATATGATATCGGATACGACGGTACCGATTCAAAAAGTCCAATGTTGATATAAGCTATCCCAAAAATTGCAATTATTGGTATGGTATAATTTTCACAGAAATACCACAAAAATCGGACCGTGTGCACCTCTGGTCTTGATGTCATTATTTTCATTGCTTGTGGTGGAAATTTATGTTGTCTGATAAGAGTTGTTTTCACGCGTTTTAAGCCTTCTGATTTTACATTTTGAAGTTCATTTATCGCTTGATTCATGCCATTGGTGCGTTTAATTTGTGCGTTAAGTGACTACAGGTCCTTTTGAGACACAATCGAAGAAAGGACGAAAACAGTGAAAATTGGATAACATTCGGTGCAAAGGGTGAGAGCCGGAGGCAAGACATACAAGTTGGAAACAAAGCAACGCCGCGGCGTCGGAGACAGTAGGGTGAACGCCGCGGCGTTCACCGTCCAACGCCGCGGCGATTCATGGCAGAAAGTTCAACGCCGCGGCGTTCGACCAGCAACGCCGCGGCGTTCAAGGCAGCGGACTTGGCCTATGATAAGTTCACATTTTACAAGTTTTTTACCCCTTTGATTTAGGTATTTTCGTCATAATTTAGTAATGAATATCCTGCATAGTGCTTTGATTTGTTTCAATTTCATGTGTGTAGGGATGTAAGTCAAATAGATCAATTATTGAGTAAGAAGGCAGAACAAGAGAAGGAAAAGCGAAGAAAAATATGAATCTGCCATTCTGGACCGCGGCACAGAACCGCGGCACTAAACCCGGCGCAAGACCGCGGTCGCGGTACAATGCCAAATGAGAAACCCGGATAGCACAGAACCGCGGCCTTCGGCGCCCAGAACACCGCGGCCCTGTTATGACCCTTCGGCACCCTGTTAGGCCTCGGCAAACCGCGGCATGACTTGCTTTTTAGACCGCGGCACTGTGCCGCGGCACTGCTTGCCATCCGAGCCGCGGTCGGTTTAGAATGTGTGCCGCGGTCCGATTTCCCCGATGCCCTAATTTTAAGTCCGCCGTTTTCCTCCTTTATAACACACTTTTCTCTTGGAAAACACCTACACTTGTTCTAAAAACACATAGGGAAGCCATAGGAATACCCAAGGAAGTTTGAGGAGCCATTTTCATCATCAAAAGCTTGGATTCACACCTTGTAATAGGGAGTAATTCAACTCTTTCTCTTTGATTAGTTTATCAACTATGTCTTATAGAATTGTTGAATCATTTATTATTATAAGTATGAGCTAAGCATCTTTGTGGTTGGGTTATGTAAATACTTTGTGATGTTTTGTGTTTAATGAATGATTAATTTCCGGATTTATTACATTCTTGTTACATGTTTGATTTTATGCTTAATGCTTTCACATGAATGATCACCATGTGTTTGATATAATGCTTTGTCTTGAAACCGAGAGGAGATAAATAAAGGGAGATCAAAAAATCAAACATCATAACGTAACAATTGACTAGAGATAGAATCGATTGCGTTGTGTGGCTTTTTGTGATAAGATGACCCGATTGAATGTAGGATCTTCGTAAGCAAGGAATTCCTTTGAACCTAAATGCATGTTAGTTAATTCAATCTTCACTATAGAGATATAGGAAGTTGTTAACTAGTATAGGCTTGTTATTTCAAGAGATTGAATAATAAATACATTAGGGGGTTTCGCCATAACAAGAGCGTTCTAAAAATCCGGATAATTGAGAGTTCATGAACATAGAATAGAACATAGTAGGATCATAACCCAATCACCTCTTTCCATTTGAGTTATTACCTTGATAATCATTTTAGTTATCTTTAGTTATTTTCATAATATAAACACCTATCATCTTATAATTTGATTTAGCTTAGAGTTAGATAATATAGCAATTACGAGCATTGAATCCAATTGTCCCTGTGGAGACGATACACCCCGGGCTAAATAGTCCACTTTATTACTTTGCACGACCTAGTATACTTGCTAGGATTTCGCGTGTCAAGTTTTTGGCGCCGTTGCCGGGGACAATTGCGTTATTTAATATTGTAATTCACTTATCTATTCTAAGACTAAGTTGCTGTTTTTGCATTTTGGTTTGCTGTTTTTGCATTTTAAGTTGCTGTTTTTACGTCTAAAGTTGCTGTTTTTGTGTTTTGGTTTGTTGTTTTTATGGTTTAGTTGCTGTTTTTGCTATTGTGGTTTGCTGTTTTTACATCTTGAGTTGCTGTTTTTATGTTAAAAGTTGCTGTTTTTGCGTTTTGGTTTGCTGTTTTTACGTTTTAATTTTGGTTCTTTTGATTCTATTGTTAGGTTGACTTCTTTGAGTATTGCATGACCCGCACATCTCAAGGAAACCTTGAAGATTTTGATTCCGAGATCGAGCGCACTTTCAATAGAAGAAGACGAGCACAAAGCCTAAACGAGAATCAATTTGAGGCAATGGAAGGGAACAATCCCGTTAATTTAGAGGACCCGGGAATTCAAGCCTTGATTCAAGCCGCTGTTGCTGCCACTTTAGCACAAAGACAAGAGCAAGCTCCCCGTCCTTTACGTGATTATATGCAACCCACTGTTCATGGAGCCGCTGGTGCTATCGTACTACCCACGGTAGAAGCAAACAATTTTACAATATCACCAGCTATTCTTCAACTCATTTCCAATGAACAATATCGGGGTACGGCGGATGAGTCACCACATGCTCACATTACCAAGTTCCTTAGCTATTTGAGCACATTTCGACAAAATGGAGTGACCGATGATACCATTAGAATGAGACTCTTTCCGTTCTCATTGAGGGATAAAGCAAGAGCTTGGCTTGACTCATTGCCAACGACATCCATTCATACTTGGGACCAGTTGGTGGAGAAGTTTTTGAGTAAGTATTTTCCACCGGGGAAAACAGCCGCTATCAAAGTTGAGATACAAGGATTTCGACAAATGGAGGGAGAGTCACTCTATGAAGCACTTGAAAGATTCAAGGAACTTCTCCGAAAATGCCCTCACCATGGTTTTGCAGTTTGGACTCAAGTGACCATCTTTTATCAAGGCCTTGGACCCGGCCTTCGCACTCATCTAGACGCAGCTGCGGGTGGTTCACTCATGAATTTACCACCACAAGCGGCTTGGGAAATGATCCATAGAATGTCGGAAAATAACTACCAATGGCCTACCGAGAGAGTAATACTTCCAAAGAAGGCGAGTGGAGTTTATGAAGTGGAAGCTTCCACTTCACTAGCTAATCAAGTAGAACTATTGCACAAGAAATTGGATGCTATGAATTTCTCGGTAAACCAAGTGCAAACGTTGTGTGAAAATTGTGGTGGAAATCATCACATTACGGAGTGTCAACATGGCAGTCAATCTTATCATTCCGAATGTGTTGAAGATGCGAATTATGTGCAAAATTCAAATAGGACACAAAACGATCCATTTTCTGAAAAATATAATCCGGGGTGGAGAAATCACCCAAACTTCTCATGGAGTAACAACAACAATGTGGTGAAGCAACCTCCTGGGTTTCAATCACACGGTGATAGACCGCCATTTCAACGTCAAGGGGGTTTTCAACCCAACACATTTCACAAACAAGGAGGTTACCAACCACAAGAAAAGAAACCGAGTTTTGAGGAATTGATGCTCCAATATATAAAGAAAAATGATGAACGGTGTCACAACCTTGAAATTAATGTGAGCAACATACAAACTCAATTGGGACAATTGGCTAGTCAACTCTCAGGTAGAACACCAGGATCGCTACCTAGCGACACCGAGAAAAACCCGAAAGAACAGGTTCAGGCCATCGCATTGAGAAGTGGTAAAAACGTTGGTTCTGAAAATTTACAAAAATCCGACTTGAACCGCGGCACTGAACCGCGGCCTGAAATTCCAGTGTCCAATTTTTCCGAACAAGACCGCGGCACTGAACCGCGGCACACCATCTCAGACAAACAGTTTTCCGAACAGGACCGCGGCACTGAACCGCGGCACACCACCGAACCGCGGTCCAATGCCGCGGCACAGTTACCTGTTTCGGATAACGGCAAATCTGCATCCCGCACTGCTCCTGAACCTGTACAGCCACGACCACCTTTTCCTTTGGCACTAAAAAGGGGGAAACTTGATGCTCAATTTCTAAAATTTGTAGAAATGTTTAAACAATTGCGCATTAACATTCCTTTTGCAGATGCTATTCTCCAAATGCCAAGCTATGCTAAATTTCTCAAGGAAATTCTTTCGAACAAACGCAAGCTTGAAGAAGATGCAACCGTTGCACTCACCGAGGAATGTTCCGCGATACTTCAGAATAAGCTTCCCCCTAAGCTTAAAGACCCAAGGAGTTTCTCAATTCCTTGCACAATAGGTTCTCTTACTTTCTCTAAAGTTCTTTGTGATTTAGGAGCAAGTATTAATCTACTTCCTTTCTCGCTTTTCAGGAAGTTGGGGCTCGGAGAACCAAAGCCAACCACCGTTTCTCTCCAATTGGCGGATCGATCCATTAAGTACCCACGAGGGATGGTCGAAGACGTCCTAGTCAAGGTTGATAAGTTCATCTTTCCGGTGGACTTTATAGTATTGGACATGGAAGAAGACGTCGAGATGCCACTTATTTTGGGTCGTCCATTCTTGAATACGAGTAAAGCTTTAATTGTTGTCGCTAATGGTAAGCTCATACTAAGAGTAGGTGAAGATCAGGTTACTTTTAATGTATATCAAGCAATGAGGCATCCTTCCACTACCCCTACTTGTTATGTTATTGATATTGTTGATCATGCTTCTGTTGAGTACTTTCAGCTTCATAATGATGATGACTTATTAAAAACTTGCTTAATTGGCCCTATGGACAAAGAGACCGATGTGGAGCACTTACAAGAGATGTTGGCTAGCCTTGAGGCCAATCCGCCTAATAAGCGGAGTTATCGACCAAGATTTGAATCTCTAGATCGCCCATTGACCACTCCACCAAAACAATCAATAGAAGAACCTCCGACACTCGAACTCAAACCTTTACCATCTCATTTGAAATATGCTTTTCTTGATACTTCGGAAACTTTACCTGTGATTATTTCTTCATCTTTGACAGGAAGCATGGAAGAAAAACTATTACGAGGATTGAGGACTCACAAAAGGGCATTCGGTTGGAAGATCGCAGACATCAAAGGAATTAGTCCAGCTATCTGCATGCATAAAATCTTAATGGAGGACAATTACAAGACCACAATCCAACCTCAAAGGAGACTAAATCCAATGATGCAAGAGGTAGTAAAAAAGGAAGTGATTAAATTGCTTGACTAAGGTATAATATATCCTATTTCAGATAGTGCATGGGTAAGCCCAACCCAAGTCGTGCCAAAGAAAGGAGGAATAACCGTTATCTCAAATGAGAAAAACGAGTTAATCCCAACTCGCACCGTGACAGGTTGGCGTGTTTGTATTAACTATAGGAAATTAAATGATGCTACTAGAAAAGATCACTTTCCCCTCCCCTTCATTGACCAAATGCTAGAAATGGTTAGCCGGACATGAATTCTATTGTTTTCTAGATGGCTATTCGGGTTATAATCAAATTGCTATTTCACCGGAGGATCAAGAAAAAACGACTTTCACTTGTCCTTATGGTACATTTGCTTATAGACGAATGCCATTTGGCCTTTGTAATGCGCCTGCCACATTTCAGCGTTGTATGATGGCTATCTTTCATGATATGGTTCCAAATTTCATTGAAATATTCATGGATGACTTCTCTGTTTTTGGCTCTTCATTTGATTCTTGTTTGAATAATTTATCATTGGTTTTACAGAGATGTGAGGATACTAACCTTGTTTTAAATTGGGAGAAGTGTCACTTTATGGTACAAGAAGGCATAGTTTTGGGACATCGTATTTCACACAAGGGTATTGAGGTGGATCCCGCTAAAGTGGAAGTTATCGAGAAACTTCCTCCTCCCACATCTGTCAAAGGAGTGAGGAGTTTCTTGGGTCATGCCGGGTTTTATAGACGGTTTATTAAGAATTTTTCATATATTTCGAAACCTCTATCTAATCTCCTCATGAAAGATGCACAATTTGATTTTGACGTTACTTGTTTACAGGCATTTCACACTCTTCGAGAAAAATTGATTACGGCTCCCGTGATCGTGGCACCCGATTGGAGTCTCCCGTTTGAGCTAATGTGTGATGCAAGTGATTTCGCGGTAGGTGCAGTCCTTGGTCAACGCAAGGATAAGGTATTTCGAACAATTTTTTCGCGAGTAAGACACTTAATGATGCACAACAGAATTATGCAACTACTGAAAAAGAGTTACTAGTTGTCGTATTCGCTTTTGATAAGTTCCATTCATACCTTGTCATGAATAAAGTCATTGTATACACCGACCATTCAGCTCTTAAATACCTCCTCTCTAAAAAAGATGCAAAACCAAGATTGATTAGGTGGATCTTGTTGTTACAAGAATATGACCTAGAAATTAGAGACAAAAAGGGGGTAGAAAATGTTGTTGCGGACCACCTTTCTAGAATTGAGGACTCTCGGGTAGATATTTTAGATGCCACACCAATTTTAGAAGAATTCCCGGATGAACATCTTTATGCTATCATTAATGGACCCCGCCCCTGGTTTGCTGATATTGCGAATTATCTTGTCACGAGGGAACTCCCCCCAGATCTTACTTATCATCAGAGGAAGAAATTCCTATCTGAAGCTAAGCACTATTTGTGGGATGATCCTTTCTTGTTTAAAGTTTGTGCAGATTGTATTATCCGGAGGTGTGTTCCCTTCGAGGAAACAATGTCTATCTTGCGCCACTGTCACGATGGTGTCATTGGAGGACACTTCGGACCCACTAAGACCGCCCTCAAGGTGCTACAATCGGGTTTCTTCTGGCCTACTTTATTTAAAGATAGCCATGCTTTTGTTGCATCGTGTGATAAATGCCAACGTGTTGGCAATATTTCTCGAAAGCATGAGATGCCTTTAAATAATATGCTAGAATGCGAACTTTTTGATGTGTGGGGAATTGATTTTATGGGACCCTTCCCTAATTCTCATTCCCACAAGTACATACTTGTAGCCGTTGATTATGTGTCTAAGTGGGTTGAGGCGGAAGCATTGCAAACTAATGATGCTCGAGTAGTGCTAAGATTTTTAAAGAAGCATATTTTCACCCGTTTTGGCACTCCTCGAGCAATTATTAGCGATGGTGGCACACATTTTCGGAACAAACAATTTGATGCTCTTTTAACAAAATATGGTGTCACACATAAGGTCTCGACCCCGTATCACCCTCAAACGAGTGGACAGGTAGAAGTGTCGAATAGGGAAATTAAACGCATCTTAGAAAAAACAGTTAGTTCCTCTAGGAAGGATTGGTCCCTCAAGCTAGATGATGCACTTTGGGCATATAGAACCGCGTTTAAAACCCCAATCGGCATGTCACCTTACCGCCTTGTTTTTGGAAAAGCATGTCACCTACCTGTCGAACTTGAGCATAGAGCATATTGGGCTATTAAAATGCTTAACTTTGATATGCAAGCTACAGGTAAAAATCGGTTACTCCAACTTAATGAGCTTGACGAATTTCGACATGAGGCATATGAGAATGCCAAGTTGTACAAGGAACGAACGAAGAAATGGCATGATCAAAGGATCACACCCCGGGAATTTCAAGTTGGCGATGTGGTACTTCTTTTCAACTCTCGCCTACGACTTTTTCCGGGCAAACTCCGTTCAAAGTGGTCAGGTCCTTTCACTATCACAAAGGTTTATCCATCCGGGGCTATTGAGATTCAAGACGAGGTAAAGGGTACTTTTACTGTAAATAGGGCACCGGTTGAAACATTATTTTCATCAAGGATGGAGCAAGGACAAGCACACCGTCCCGCTCCAGGATCCATCCCCGTGACCCCCTCTTGAAACGTCAAGCTAATGACTATAAACCAACGCTTCGTGGGAGGCAACCCACGTTTTTCATGTTTTCTTAATTTTTCATTGATTTTCCTTTTGTTTTACTTCTTGAGCTGAGTTATTTTTGATTTCTTGTTTCAGGGTTTGTTGACTTTTCGGTTGCTGCGTTTTTATTTTCCAAAAAAAAAAAAAAAAAAAAAATTGGGAACAGGACCGCAGTTCAGTGTCGCGGCACCTAGTCAATGCCTACACATCTCAGCACTGTACTGCGGCACAAGACCGCAGTCGTCTTTGAAAAAAAATACGGGCAAACGTTACGCACTTTCTGCGCCGCGGCACAGGACGCGGTCGTCTTTGAAAAAAATACGGGCAAACGTTACGCACTTTCTGCGCCGTGGCACAGGACCGCGGTCGTCTTTGAAAAAAATACGGGCAAACGTTACGCACTTTTTGCGCCGCGGCACAGGACCGCGGCCGTCTTTGAAAAAAATACGGGCAAACGTTACGCACTTTCTGCGCTGCGGCTCGAAACCGCGGCGTCAATGTGATTTTCAAACCATACCGCGGTTCCCCCTCACTTCTTTGCCAAGTGCACAAGTGCACCATTCCGCGTCCCTGGACCGCGGTTTTGTTTGTGCCGCGGCACGGGACCGCGACACGTCGCGGATACTCAGCACTTTAAGAGCTGAATTCTGCTGCATTTTCACCACTATTCCTTCTTCCACCCACTCGACCGCGGCATTGTTAACCTCCCCGCCCCAAAATCCGACCTTCTTTCACTTCCAAACATAAAAATCACCATTACCCATCCTATTTTCGATCTTTCCTCTCTATCCCACCGATTATTTTCGGATTTTAGGTGAATTTTGGGTGATTTCTCCTAGGGTTCATGCATAGGGCGAATTTTTTTTCAAAATTTCACATTGGGGTCCGATTTTTATACCATTCCCATCGGATAAGGGCCGATTTGTTTGATTTTCAGAGTTTCAGGGTCGATTGCTGCTCACATTTCGAATTTCAGGGCCTATTCTAACAATTTAACTAATTTCAGTGGTTATTTTGCCAAATTTCAACAAATTCGGGGTTCTCTTTTTGCAATTTCCAGATTTACAGGGGCTGTTTATGCTTGTGCGAATTGCTTTGGCACTTTTGGCCAACTCCGGGATTGTTTTCGGTGGGTAAGGCTTTTCGCTCCCTCTTGTATCTTTCGTTTATTCGTGCGCCTTGCCGGCTTATTTTGTGTATCCTTGGTTTGGTTGTTGGGATATCTGCATTCGGTTTTTGTTGTTGACGACAATATTGTGGTGTTGATTGGTGAGAAAATTGGTTTGTGGTGGTGTTGCATTGTGGGTCATTGTCGGTTTTTGCTTTGGGATTGAGTGCAATGCGTTCTAGCACACGTCGGGCCAATGAACCCTCCTCTTCTCAGGCTCCACCATCACCCGAGCCCGAAGAGTCTGAGGTTCACTTTATGATAGATCCAAATTTGTGAGTTTAGAAGCATCTACACGCTACTCTGAGATTTTCCTGTCTAAGAATTGTGTTCCCGAGCGTGGAATAAATGTTACTGATCGGAATCAGGAAATTCTCTTTCAAATCCAAAACCGTGGGTGGACTAACTTTGTGAAAACCCCTCAGCCTGCTGTCCTCTCGGTGGTTCGTGAGTTTTATGCCAATGCTCACGACTTTGATCGAGTCAAACGGAAGAATAGGGTTAAAGTGCGGGGTGTGTCGGTTAAATTTGATAAGAAAACCATCCACCGACTCTTTGAGCTTCCATACGTTGGCAATGAGGAATTTTTGCACTTTGAGCCCGACCCTATGGAGTTGATGAACAACCTTTGCCACCCCGGGTCCACTTGGATAACGACTCGGGGCATTCCGGTCAAGTTTCCCCGCACGTGCCTTCTGCCCCAGGCCAAGCTATGGTATCTATTCATTACGGCCCGCTTTCTTCCCACCACATCGGTCAGTATGGTGCTAAAGAGCCGAGCAACTCTTCTTTATGCCATTATGAGTGGCCGCAGCATTGAGGTAGGCCGCATATTAAACAAATCCCTGTTGGAATCGATTCAGAAGAGCACTACACAGAATCTGGCGCACCCTCATTTGATCACTGCCTTAGCTATACGCGCGGGTGTCTCTATTCACTCTTCTGAGGCCACGACACGGCCTATGGGCGATCTTGATGATGCCAGCATTGCTGCACCGCTTCCACCACTTTATGCGGATGCCGGTGCTGCTGATGTACCTCCTCATATGCAGGCTCCCGCTGTCCCTCCCCCAGCCCCACGTTCTCAGACTGCGAGGTATGAACACCTCGATGCTCAGATACATGCTTTACGGATGGATATGCATCAGGGTTTTGATACGATGATGACAGCATTTCACGGGATCACTACACAGTTGGACCGAACTGAGAGGCGCCAAAAGCGCCTATGGGATTATCAGATACGCAGTTTCGAGAACCTCCACTCCGGCTCCAGTACCCCACTTTCACCCCCTGCCTGGGAATCCCCACCCCATCCACAGCCCGACACTTCCGAAGCTCCTGATGACGCTATGCCCACATCCCCTTAGACATTTTATTGTTTTTCTTTTCTTCCTTTTGAACGGTTGTATTGTTGGCTGTTTCCGTTTATTGTCGTTTTCTGGTTGTGGTGTTTATGCTTTTCTCATTATGTGTGACCTTAGTGTTATGATGCTCTTTCTTATCTTTTCTAACTCAACAGATGGCTCGTCTTTAGTTTCAGACTCTACGCCTTGTTGCTCTTTCGTTTTTTGGACATCACTTACCTTCCACACTCAGGGACGTCTTTCTTTCTTCTTCTTTGCATCTCTATGTCCGTTCATTGGGGGCAATGTACTAGATTAGTTGGGGGGTGGGTTTAGACGTCCCATATTTTATTGTGATGAGGCGAATTGGTGTAATTTGTGCTCATTTGTTAAGATTCATGCTTGATTTGGGATTAGAAAACTGTGATAATCAATGATTTCATGATTTGTCATACTTTTGCTTGGAGCATGATTCGTTTGAGTGTCTCTACTTTATCTAAGATGAAATCAATTGTCGTATTTTACATGTGAAAGCCTTTTTAGCCATGCTTATGTGAATTGTTGAGGATTTAAAGCATTGAACTTTCACTTTTGTCGATTTTGAAGTGTGTATTGATTGTGCGAAGTCATGAAATGATTTAGGCCATCTTTCATTGTCTCTAGCCTTACATTTAGCCTTCACTATATTGCATAATCTCTAGACCTTGTTTTGAGCCATATTGATAAGAATGGAGTGTGCTAAGCACACTAAAAACCACCATTCGTCTTTCTTTCGTAAGCCACACCAACCACCCTTTAGCCTAAAAGTAAAACAAAGTCTATTTCCTAATTGAGAGAGCATAGAACTTCATATCATTTGATATTTATTTGGGTATACACTTTGTTTTGGGTATCGAAGCTCATTGATTAGTGGTTTAGAAGGTGGTGTTGTTCTTGCTTATGATAAAATATTGGAGGTTTGGATTTTATGTGAAAAGAGGGGATGAAATGAAGAACTGAAAGTTGGTTAAATAGTCGAGATTTTTATATAAAAAAAAAAAACAAAAAAAAAAAATATTTGTGCTCTCGACAAGGCTATGAACTAGACTTCAATGTGATAAGTGATAAGTGATAAGTGACAAGAGGTACAGAATTGTTCGGTTGATAAGTGAGTGTTTAGCTCGATGATATTGCGTTGTATGCTCTCTTGAATTTAGTCACTTTATCCATATATTCCCGTCCAAGCCATTACCTAGCCTTACGTTACAAGCCGAAAAGACCTTTTGATCGTGACTTTCACACTTCATACACACCGAAAAGTTAACAAAGATTTGGATTGTTTCAATGTTTTTATTATCTAATGAGTTTGCATAATCATGTTTTTAAAAATGTGCTTTTGACATAAAAATAATAGATATGGAGTTCATGATTAAGAGATGGATTTCGAGATGTTTTAGAGGTTTTCAAATTGTTGAATGTTCTAGGCAACGTGTAACTTATCATGACTATTTTCGAGGGAGTAATACTCACCTCTTTTGTGGGAAGTGCAAAAATTGAGCCTCATGTGCATACTTGGTTCGAAACATTCAGCCTTTAAAAGATCCCGAATCACAGCGAACAATCTGAACTTATGAGTATTTGTTCACCATCTATTGATCGAGACGATCAAAGCCTAGTTGGGGGGTAGTTGATAAGTTCACATTTTACAAGTTTTTTACCCCTTTGATTTAGGTATTTTCGTCATAATTTAGTAATGAATATCCTGCATAGTGCTTTGATTTGTTTCAATTTCATGTGTGTAGGGATGTAAGTCAAATAGATCAATTATTGAGTAAGAAGGCAGAACAAGAGAAGGAAAAGCGAAGAAAAATATGAATCTGCCATTCTGGACCGCGGCACTAAACCCGGCGCAAGACCGCGGTCGCGGTACAATGCCAAATGAGAAACCCGGATAGGACCGCGGCCTTCGGCGCCCAGAACACCGCGGCCCTGTTATGACCCTTCGGCACCCTGTTAGGCCTCGGCAAACCGCGGCATGACTTGCTTTTTAGACCGCGGCACTGCTTGCCATCCGAGCCGCGGTCGGTTTAGAATGTGTGCCGCGGTCCGATTTCCCCGATGCCCTAATTTTAAGTCCGCCGTTTTCCTCCTTTATAACACACTTTTCTCTTGGAAAACACTTACACTTGTTCTAAAAACACATAGGGAAGCCATAGGAAGACCCAAGGAAGCTTGAGGAGCCATTTTCATCATCAAAAGCTTGGATTCACACCTTGTAATAGGGTAATTCAACTCTTTCTCTTTGATTAGTTTATCAACTATGTCTTATAGAATTGTTGAATCATTTGTTATTATAAGTATGAGCTAAGCATCTTTGTGGTTGGGTTATGTAAATACTTTGTGATGTTTTGTGTTTAATGAATGATTAATTTCCGGATTTATTACATTCTTGTTACATGTTTGATTTTATGCTTAATGCTTTCACATGAATGATCACCATGTGTTTGATATAATGCTTTGTCTTGAGACCGAGAGGAGATATAAAAAGGGAGATCGAAAATCAAACATCATAACGTAACAATTGACTAGAGATAGAATCGATTGCGTTGTGTGGCTTTTTGTGATAAGATGACCCGATTGAATGTAGGATCTTCGTAAGCAAGGAATTCCTTTGAACCTAAATGCATGTTAGTTAATTCAATCTTCACTATAGAGATATAGGAAGTTGTTAACTAGTATAGGCTTGTTATTTCAAGAGATTGAATAATAAATACATTAGGGGGTTTCGCCATAACAAGAGCGTTCTAAAAATCCGGATAATTGAGAGTTCATGAACATAGAATAGAATAGTAGGATCATAACCCAATCACCTCTTTCCATTCGATTTATTATCTTGTTTATCACATAGTTGTCTTTGATTATTTTCATAGTATAAACACTATCATCTTATAATTTGATTTAGCTTAGAGTTAGATAATATAGCAATTACGAGCATTGAATCCAATTGTCCCTGTGGAGACGATACACCCCGGGCTAAATAGTCCACTTTATTACTTTGCACGACCTAGTATACTTGCTAGGATTTCGCGTGTCC